>JARQSW010000427.1:1285622-1412876 GCA_030142375.1 Calameuta pallipes
CAGTTCATACCGGCTCGTCAATTCCCGGTGAAACAAGAATTGGCTGGCGCCCGCCTGGCTTGCGGATGCATGAACGACGGGTGGACGGACGAAGGTAACGTAGATTGGATCTCGCAGATCATCGTTCTCGGATCTTAGCTATCGGTATCGGGTCAAGAAAAAAATATGTTACGTACATACATTCCTCCCATAATATTTTTTCCGTTCGTGGTCACAGCATGGGCTAATTAAAAAAAAAAAAATAGTACCCGGCCGCAAAAACGTACTTTTTTTTTTTTTTAAGTACCTTGTGTTCCACGCCCCCAACGATTTTTTTTGCGAACTAGGAAAATAAAACAAACTATAAAGATCAGCTCTTTGGCAATTTTTCTGCGCACCTCTGACAGTGGTGCTACAGCATGAGGATCAGCGTCGTCGACTGGACATAAATAGACTATACCAGTCTTCTTATAAAATTTGATATCCCGTAATCTGGAAGTAGCATGAGCTACAGAAAATATAAAAATAGGTATCATAAATGTCAAAATTCAAATCCCACCTCCCAGTTACCGTCAATAATTACCAGTGTTAAAGGAGGAAGAAGATGGACGGAGACGGATAGATTGAAAGAAGTCAGATTTCAATAATGTTTTTTCTTTTTTTTATATAACATCATTTATTAAGGGATAAAATAAATGACAAATAACGTATCACTTATATGAAACTATAACATTTCTTAGTGTTCATTATTCGTTATGATATAAAAGAAATCACATCACATACGACCCTCACGCGTCCACGCTCGCTTCTGCTCGGATCGTTAATTCAAAAAAGAGGAACCATGTCGAAATTTTTTAAAAAAAAAGGATACGAACACGTCCTTTGCTATACATGGTATAGTGTACAATTAATTAATGGGTATCCGTCACACGGTCCATGAAATGATTAGGCTACGACCGCATAGCTTAATCAAACCAAATGACCAAGAGGATTTAATCTCGTGACGAATCTTCCCAATAAATTTTTTAATCTACATTTTTCATTTCGTACACACACACACGCGCACTCTCTCTCTCTTTCTCTTTCTCTCTCATCCTCGAGTAAAATATCAGTAATTAAAAAAAAAAAAAAAAATTCACGAGCTCAAGCGAGCGTGTCGATTACAAATTTTTCTTTTCGAAGGGTCAAGTCAAATCACTTCAATTATCACACAATCACTCAGATGCGGTGGCATGTACAGTAATATGCTTTGTGACTTTTATAGGTGGGTATCTTGTTCTTTTTTTTTTTCTTTTTTTTTCAAGGTACACTCTCTTACTCCCAAATTTAATTTATCCCAACCAATTTCATTTTTTGAAAAAAAATTAAGGAAAATCCAGAACCGCTCACGATAACGACGAAACGAAATAAAATCCAAGAGAAAATCAAAGACACGCCCTCTTTATTGTTATTTCATTTTTTTCCCCATGCTTCTCTCCTAGTTCGCTTATTATTTTTTTTTTGTTTCTTCTTTTTCCCACGTGTGGCAGCACCAGTAGCTCACCTTTAAGGGTTGACTGTGGCTCCTATCTAGTTCTTATCACTGCCACTGGGGTCGCTATACATGTACTATATATAGTCCATATATTTATCCATATATAGTCCACTGTCTAGACTCGACGTAATCCCGACACGCGCAAATCAAATGTCTTTTTGGTTTTTTTTTTTCAAAAAAAAAAAGAACTAGACCTGGAGAAGGAGACGTTTGACGAGGAGGGGCGTCAAAAAGCTGGAATTTGTCCGGGCAAATTCGTTAGATCTTTCGGTTCGGAGTTTCCGCCAAAAAAAAAAAATTATCTTCGCAGCCTTCTTCCCTGTATATTCGCAGATTCATTGTCGTAATTTTAATATCACGCAATTTTTCTTTTTTCTTTTTCTCCGACCACGTACTTCCTTTTCCGTCCATTTTTTTAAATCAATATTTTTTTTGTCCCCGTGGATTCTCGTATCATTCGCTCACACATCATTTTCCGTGCTCTCGTTGTTCTCGTTTTACCAATTTTTTGTAACATTAATTTCACTGGGTCATTCGCACGGTTTTTTTTTTCATTCATTTTTTTGTTTGTTTTTCCTTTACGTCACACACGCGTGCACACACACCACATTCCATTCGCATTTTGACTTTTTCGTTCCCTGACACGCACTCATATACTCATTCGCAATAAATTACAAGAATAAAAATTATTATAATCAACCTCGATCGCGAATTTTTATTGCAATTACACGTAAGACAACCAAAGTTCATTAGGAAATTAAAATTAACGAATTCTCATTATCGCGAAGGTTTCCTATAATTTGGATTTTTTTAAAAAAAACCAGTTAGCCCCCCGGACTCTTACAATTTCGTCAATCCGAATGCAAAATACGTTCCTCATTTATTTTTCGTTGATTAATTTCGCCCTGGCATTTATTATCAGTGAAAAAAAAAATACCAGCTGTCTTCTCTGCGATTACAGTTAAACGAGTCCAGATTAACGTGTGCAATTCCTGGGAGATTTTAAGGAACGAATAAGACAAAGAAAAATAATCGCTTCTGAGTAAATGAGAAACGAAGAGAATAAAATTTTTTGTAAGCCACTATTTATAATTGGAAAAAAAATTTTTTTCATTTTTTTTTCTTTTCTTTTTCGAAAATCAATCCTTACGACTTCAGACTCGATTTTAAATTCCGGTCTTACGTGCTAAATCCGACTGTTCGATTATCCAATGAGAAAATTCGTCCAAGCGATCTGTCTCTGCCTCTACATTATCTTTCTGGGTGCGAAACAAATTCATCAAAGATCACTGGGTGATCGGATTGATGAACGTTGAGGAAACCAATAATACCGGGCAATCCTTCTCTCGTCCTAATTTCCAGTCGCGTAATTACTCTCGGTTAATAAATCGATAACATTACGATAAATCAGATTGGCTGTAACATTTTTTTCCCCTTATACGTTTTATGGTTACATAATTTATTTTTTCTTTTTCATTTTTTTTTTGTGTATTCATTCCTCGAATATCACAAGCTACGCGTATTCCGCCTGAGATCGTTTCGACGAGCGTCCGCGAGAGGCGTCCGTGTAGCGTCCGTAGCGCCATCGGCGGGTCTTGTGTGAACTAACTCAAAAGAAACTTCTAGTAGCCAAAAGAGACGCCGTCGCCATCGAGCAGCGAACGACTGTCAGTGTCACAAACTTTGCGAGCCTCCTCGATCGGCGCTGTTCTTTATATTTTTCAAAATTTTCCATTCCCTTGGTGCCGACGCGCGGTTCTAGAGGAAATTGGTGAACGCGCTTCGCGTACACTCGACTGTCTTAAATTATTATATTATTATTGTGGCGAAGAGTCCCCCGCGAAGTCTCCGCGAGGAATGACGGAATACCCTAATCGAAGGACGCCCGCGCACATATCGTGAAGGTTTCTCGAAATCGCACGCAAATAAACAGTGGGGATACGCTGCGATAACAACAACAACAACAACAAATAAAAATGACCGTAAACGCTCGGAGAGGCAGAGAGAGAAAATATAAAGTAACGAGTCTGTGATTACGTGGTTAAAATGTGTTGCGCGTGTTTTGCTTATGTACGTGGCATCAAAAATTCCGTATAACAGCGCGAGTACAAAATTTACGCACGACAGAGACATAAGAAAATTCGATTTATGGCGTCTTTCCAATAGCTGCGTGACAAACAAATTGAATAACCCGCTAATTCGTATACTCGAATAGGATACGCGAGAGGAAGAAATCCTATATAAATTGGCAAATGATAATTGCGACGTTTACGAAGTATGAAATGAAAAAAAAAAAAATGTCAATACTGTCGTCTGGTAGAACGTCATCAAGTAAACAAAAAAAAGTGTCAGTCGCCCATAAATATGGCGAGAATATTTTTTTGAGTTGACTCCCCTGATATGTTGAACATCGCCATTATTAAAAAAAAAAGACGCCCCGGTATTCCGTGATGAAATTAAAAAAAAAAACGGATGAAACAAATCTGAATAATCCTGTACGGCTGTCTGTATCTGTAACGTGTACGATTTTGTTCGTTATACGAATAAAAAAAATAGAGAAGAACGAATCGTAATTGAAAATATTAAGGACAACACTGTATACGTCATGCAATAAAATGTCCGTATTTTGATACGTCGGGAAAAGTCATCGTCGCTTATCGATTTTCCTCTTTCTTCACCTTGATGAAAAATTTTCACACGTGTCGAATAGCACGGATACACGTACATGCACACATACACGCGTACATACATTTTGATATATCATTTGTAGCGCTTATATTATTATTATTATTATATATGTAATAGAGAGAGAAAGAGAGAGAGAGAGAGAGAGTGACGTCATATATGGACATGCTATTTTTTTTCAACTTGTCATCTATCAACTTTACTTTCTTGCACGCGATCACGTAACTTCCGTCCTTTTGCATTAAAATTTGCCGGTTTTCCTTTCACTGTACATCAGATCGGATCAATAAATCGATACAAAATGCACGTAAAGCTCTGAATGTGTCTAAATATTTTGTATTACGTTTGTTCGTATACTATTTAATTATTTTTGTCCAAGTTTACTCTTTTTTTTTGATTTCATCAATTTTCTTCTCTCTCTCTCTCTCTCTCTCTCTCTCTCTCTCTCTCTCCCCCCCTCCCCTCTCTCTCTCTCTCAGCACGCACTCACTCTCTCTCTCTCTCTCTCTCTCTCTCAAGTTCAAAGATTTACCTCGCCTCTCTGATTGGTCACAACATAGCCGAATAACTCCTAATCCCTATAGTGTCTCGCATAGTATGCAATGGTTAGAAGTAGACTATATTAACCTTTTTGCCTTACTCGTTACACAGTGTAATTGAAATAAGGGAGGATTTTCAATAAACGTATGTACACACAGTGCCTACGTGGGGGCTGCTGCTTTAAATTCTCGTAGCCACGTTTCGAGTACAGTGAATTTAATGTTTTCTGGTTATATTAATTTTTTTTTCTTTTTTTCTCTCTCTCTCTTTTTTCTTCTTTAGGAAATTCGCCATCTCGTACAGACTTCGCGAGACCGAACGACGAGTGAACCCGCGCGATTCGAGCCTCAGTGACTTTCGACTGGTCTCTGCGACGTGTATCTTGGATCTTAAAATTTGCACATTTTTTTTTTGAATTATCAGTTAAAAATTCATCGTCGCACAAATGCAAACCTTATCAGTGCCCTGATAAAAGAATTCTATATGATGATTCATAGATCATTGCACGCCCACAACCATGACTCGGGATATGAATAATGTGTGTGTATGTATATATGTAACTGCGTATATTATACACAGCTCTGTTATCTCATTATCGTCGCTGTCCCTTCGCCAATTGCAAATACGTCCTAAAATAACTCGCTGTGACCAATGAACCCACAAAACCCGGCAGACTAATCGACTACCAGTCAGAAAAACAGTACCGATATCCGATAACAAATAGAATTCGAAAGTCCATAGTTTTCGTGTTTATTTTACTTTTGTCTGCTTTCTCTCTTATCAGGCTAATTCTTTTCGCTTTTCACGCTCGAACAAACGAGACGGTAAATCACGCCGTTTACATTTTTCACGACAGTAACCCTATTATAAGCCGAACGTAGAAAAATACAGTCCTTATTTACAAAACTAATCAAAACTTTCTTTCGCGCCCATTCTCGTCTGTTTCCCATTCGCATTCTCCTCCACTTTCTTTTCCTGTCCTCTCTTCTTTCTCTCCTTATTTCTCTTCTGTCCCCTCCTTTCTCTCTCTCCGATAGCAGCTCTTCCCATTTTGTTCGTCACTTAGAAGCGTCTTACTGGTTCATGAAATCTCCATTGTTCTTCATGAAATAATTTATATCTCACCAGTTACCAGCTGAAGGTCTCACCAGGAGACTCGAAATCCAAACCATAAAAACGTAATCAGTTACCGATTCACGCGATACAGGTATTTTCATAATGTAACCTTGGTTCATTGAGAATCGTACGTGAATTTTCAAAAATTTCGCTTGTACTGTCCTGCGGTAATGTCGACAGGAACCATAATGGATTTTGGCATTCTTCATTATATTTTTTTTTCTTTTTCAATATTTACTATCACTCGTAAATATCACTCTTGATCACTTGTCCTCCCAGAATCCCCAAGTCAGACGCAGAGTCCACAGCGCAGAAGAAACCGACTACGACGAGATGAATCTTCCTGAGGATGAGGGATGCTGATAAAAAGCTTGAGGTATCCCATTGAACTCTGGTCGCCCACTTTTTTTTGCTTTCCCTCTACTTCCGTTCAGTGTAATACGTGTATACGTGTAGAGCATCCAGGATTGCCACTCTGCACCAACAAAAGTGCCAGGTTGGCGAATTCGTCCCGGACAATGAGGCCGTGGCACAAGTATGCAAGGAAAGGTTTGATAAAAATGACTTGTTTTGACATACGTCGATTGAACTACGACCCCGAGAGCTTAGGTCATGTATCGCATGACGGCGCGAAGAGCGTAAAGAAGTTCAGCCTGCATGCGAGCTTCCAGAATCATCAGATTAACGTGTACCTGGAACAAGAGTCGTGTGTTAATCGAATTTTAAAAAAATAAGTCAAAAACCAAAATTCCGCTCCCCTCTTATCCCCCTATTTTCAAAGTCCCTGACTTACCTTTTCGCTGTGCTTAAATTCCTTCATGACTCGGTCGTAGTCCCTCTTGGTGACGCGTTCCGGATAACAGACGGCGCTCTTGATGAAAGTTTTCAGGCTACGTTCCAGGAGTTGATTCACCTCGTTATAGTCGTAGTCGTCGTGTCTGATGCCGAACATGCACTGAATGTAATTCCAGATGGCGCGTCGGAAGCGGGACGTGTCGACCTTGTTGTGGGTTCCCATGGTGTAATAAGTGAGGTTGTAGGCCGTCTTAAATTTATCATCCAAAAGATTTCCTACGTCGTTATAAAGTCGATTCACCAGGGAGTAACCGTGATCGTCCCAGGAGTAATCCTGAACGCGAAACGTGGGTATATCGTTAAGCTGACCTCTCTAAAGCGTGTAGAGAAAAGAAAAAACCCAAGCACAAGATTAGCGGCTAGCAAGATCAGTCAAACTGTCTTAGGTACCAACTCCCATGAAAATTGAAAAAAAAAAACCTTTTTTTACGGGAAAAAAAACCAACCTTAGCGAAATCTTGATAAATAAACGTAGGATCCTCTATAAAATGGCCGATATCCGAATCCAGGATCGAATTCCTCTGCGGTGCCGCAGCCAATTCAGCGGACTGACTCTCGACAGTCTCAAAACGTTTCGAGAGCTCCTCCTGTGTTATCTGATAAGATTCCGACTTCTCGGAGAGACGCTTCATACGCTCCATTAGCGTCTCGACGCCGACCTCCTGTTCGCCGACTATACTCGGTGAGGACGGTGGCGATGGGTTGTTGTCTGTGAACAATAGGAAATCGTTATAGCATTGAAATCGCCGATTCGATCCTTCAGGTTGGCCAACCGACCAGTAGGAAATTCAAGGACCATTTGAAAAAAAAAGAAAATTCCCTAGAATTATGACATCAGACACCTACCAGTCTTACCACCACCGTTTTGAATTTTCTTGGGACTGCTGGAAAGCATGTCTTTGGCAGGTTGCTCGTTATTGCTATTGTCCTTGGCGTTCTCTGTGTAATGATGGCCGCTGATATTGTCGAGTTCCTCGTTGATACCGCAGGAAAAGACGAAGGACGACAGGGAATGAAAGTGGGCCAAGAGGACGATAGCGTGGACGACCTCGGCGAGGGACCAGCTATCCGCGCCCTTCGTCAGCTTCTGAAAACCCATAAGTTCGTATCAATTGTTAATTTTTTTTCTCCTTCGTCACGAACACGATATACCGGGTGGTTTTATTGTCTGGACGATGACAGGTAGTAACGACGAATGCAGCTTACCTCGATGTGAGTTTTATTGAGGAGCCAGGGTCTGTGAGCGAGGATCTTATTGATTTCGTAAAGATCCTGCAGCTTCCCGGGAATCGACCTGAGACCCTGAAGCCAAGACGAGTCTCCGCCCTGAAGAAGAAACTCGCCCTTCTGCAGATTAATCAGGTAGCTGCACTGATGTCTCCCAGCGGCCTGAAACGCACAATAGCAACGAAATTACATATAAGGTTTTTTAGCGACCGTTATACAGGGTGACGAAAAAGTAAATAATCTTCGAACAGGATTATTCGTGATTTCGTGGAGCGAGAGCTGCGCGATCTACCTAACGGGTCAATTGGATCTGATTTTCAATAATGATCCACCGTTGGGATCGATCTCGTTCCAATTCGATCATTTTAACCCGGATCGATGATTCGGTAGATCTAAATTCGCCATAGAAAAAAAAAAAACATAGAGTCACCGAATAAATTATCCCGGGACCCGCCAATCAGGGACCTCAGAATCTTTCATTCGGTCAAAGATCCTTTCGCTCTTATTGATTATATTGATTGGAAATCAATATTTTTCCATTACTCGATCGATAAGATATACACGATTGCGGTTGTATGCTGACGAAATCGGAGTCAGGCCTAGATCTCGCGATCACGATCTGCGTCAAGATCTATCTAGATCTTTGATTAGGAGTAGGCGAAAGATTAAAGAAAAAAAAAAAAAAATCTAAAAAAAATACATTCTTCTACCTCGCTATCGGGATATCGACATATTTCGATGAATCATCAATTCCGTTAGTTAGGCTGACGGGTGCAAGTACGACTGTACGTACGGGGGTCGTGCTAAATTTACCAGCAGTTCAACTTTGACCCTGATTTATATAAGGATCTAAAGTCGATCGACAAAGAGGACAGATTGAACGAGTGAATGACTGTGTCCGTGCGGTACAGTCGTGCCAAGAAGTTTTTTTTCTAAAGCCTGATGCACACTGCCGAAAGAGCCAATGCGATAAGATAGGGAACGGGGATTGTGCAACATAAATAAAGACTTTTTCGTGAATTACGCAACGCTAAGAGCGGCATCACCAAGTGGAAGGATCCAGGGCGATAATATCTCGTGATAAGAGACCAAAATAGCTGAAATTAGAGATAAGTGAGAAAAGTCAAGAACCGGGCCGTCGGTGTCTTACGAAAAATTTTCGCTTTCGTATTTTCTGTTTCCGGCAAATTAAATCTATTAATTTTCCGTAACGAAGTAAATCGTACCGAGATAAACGATTAAGAGTCCGTGAATACATAGCGATAACCTTTGACCCCGCGAGTCTGACAGCCCACACGATCTAAAAGCGTAAGAGAAAAACATCATCCTGATTCTTCTCTCGAGTCATTCCCGAAACTAAATTCAAAAATATCCTCACACATAATTGCCCAAGTGTAATTAACAAAAAAAAATCTTATCAAAATTTAAAAAAAAAAAATTTTCAAAAACCCAAATTCCTACTATCGCTCGAAAGGACTTACCATAATGGCGATCAAATGCCGATAGTCATAGGGCAAAGGTCCGTCGCCACGAAGTATGAAGTGTTGCGTCCTAAGGAAATGTTCCAGATAGGATGGATGAGATGCCATCACCCTGGAGACATGGTCCAGCCTGTTGTTCTGGAGAAAAGCATCCATCAACAGAATGTGCGTCTGTAAAAAAATTAAAAAAAAAATAAAATAAATTAATTTTGGATCAATTCGAAAGATTCAAATGATAAGGTGAAATTATTGATAAATTTTTAACGCGTACAGGTCACACATGGACGGACACGTGTCCGATAAAATTTTGTTTTTATTTTTCTTAGGAAATACCTTAACGTAGAGATAACGGTATTATTTGTGGAGGGGGGAGGGGGGGGGGATCTTTTAGAAAATAAAAAAAAACAAAAACGACGACGATTCATTACGCGGGAGAGTCCCGCGTGCGATCGAACGAAATTCTTGTAATTGAATATTTGCGTTACGTCACGCGCCATTCGATCGGCGATAATATCAACAATTTCGCGAAAAATATTGACTCTCGTCGTGCCAATGAGAAGAATTATTGACTCGGGTCACTCGGTCATAAAATTAAAGCTGTTTAAATCGATAGACGAAGAAAAAGAAATATTTTCTTCCCGTTAACTTGACTGACGCGTGACTGGATTTTCCTATTGACTTGGTCATGGCTGCAGAAGGCTGAGACAGGACGAATAACAGAGCGTAGGAAGTGAACGTTTTGGATAAAAAAAAAAAAAAAAAAATTGTATAAAAAAATGGGAGATAGTAGAAAATTAATAATAACGAGCATAAATAGTTGCGAATGTTGTATTGACGGGGAGAGGTCTTTTTTGACTTGGGAAAGTGTGATAGTTATAGGGTCAATGAACTCTTCTAAAAGAGTGCTGAGCAAAGTATGAGAATCGACAAGGTAAAGGCAGCGTTCACAACGGAACGATCCTGTTGCACGCGCCGTCCTTGTAAGGTTGGTCCGGCGACCCGGAGTAAATAAAATTTCGATCTGACAGGTATAGCTTTCGCCCGCGAGAGGAATGTTATTAGCATCGGCGACGTTTCCAACCGAGAAATATCCTTAGGGCGATTCTACAATAAATTTCGCTTCGGTGCAAACGGGAGGAAGTGAAAAGAAACGAGGGGGAAAAAAATAGCAATGAAACGCCAGCGTACAGGTGAAATATCGAAAGATCAGTTTCCAGTGACTTTTCAGTGACGGGAAGAGGACAAAGTGAGTTCGGGGTGGAGAAATGGAGACAAAAAAAATCCCCGAGAAAAAGACCTGCGTCACGTAACGGACCCTCGTACGTCGCAGAGGGTTGGCAACCGTGAAATCAGCAGAATCCGGAGCGCGGCTAAATTTGAAAGGTCCTGTAGGATCGAAAGAGAGTAAGCACGTGAGATACGTGAGAGATTAAAAAAAAAAATTATAAAATATAGATTGCGAGTACAATGTCGGTCAAGTGCATCTGCACCGTGAAGCGTGAAGGAAATAAGATTCTTATCTTGCCGATAATTTGATAAGCGATCTATGTACGTTAACGATATGGAAACCACGTGTAATAAGAAATAGTCCAAAGAAGCAGTCCGGTATATCGAATTGCAGGTAAATTCTAAAATTATGTACAGGGTGTCCCACTTGAAACCGAACGACCGTATCCCTTGGTTGTAGATGGATCCTGGTGTCAAATCTGAAAAGTGAACTGGCTGAGATAAAATTCGAAGGAGATATTTACGCGTTCGGCTTGCGCTGAGCCACCCTGTATAAACAGTGGGACTTTAGTCCACGCGTTGTGCAACAGGTGGCAGCGTGGCTCTCGTGGAACGGAAGAGGCCAGGAGAGAAATTTCATTGGAATAAAACAAAAAATTAGCGAAGAAAATAAAAAAACAGCAGGGCTATTTAGTTCTACAAATATAACTGAATTAGGCCCGTAGGCAAACCTAAAGCCGGATACACAAGCAGACTAGTCGCGGGGGTGGTGGACGACTTTAAAAACAGCAAACGACCAGCGTGAACTCTGAGGATTTTTAAAAAACTGCGTTGGCGGGCCTAGCTGCGCGTAAGGCCTGCGCAGAATCCGCATCGAACTAAAGAAGCGACGAAGCATTGAAAAAAAAACACAGGATGACTCAAAAGCAGGAATCCAAAGTTGCTAAAAAAAAATTTTAAGTCGTCAAACGGGCTATAAGGAAGGAAAGGAGGGGAGGAACCAAGGGGAAGTACGAAAGTTCCTCAAAGGACACTCGAAGCCTAGAGGCCCCCCCCCCCCGCGCCCGAGTCCCTAATGGCAAAAGTTCCTGTAAGAAGCCAAAAAGTCGCGAACCTGACTGAGCGTAAAGCCAGCATCGCCGGAGGCTCCGGGTCACGTTTGTTAAATCGGCAGATTTATAGTTACGAAAACAGGCGCCACTTCGAGGAGGCGTGCGAGTCTGTTGGGGGTCAAAGACTTTCGAAAAATTCCGATAAAACGTCCGGATTAGCCGAACGGAGGGCGAGACACGTGCGCGCCAAGTAGTTTCCAACGGCTGTCCGAACCTCGTGAAGATCTAATGGTAAATATTGAGAATAGCGAGACGCAGAGGAATTTCGTAAAGCGAGGCAGCTCGGCCAGACGTTCTATAAGAAAAGTCCTCGGGTGTGACGTCACGCCCGTCTGTGATGAATATCGTTAGAGGAAACATAATTTCGAAAGTGACTTAACCTCGCTTTTCTCCGGTGCCGAAAAAAAAAGAGACAATAGAAATGCGCCCAACATCCACCAACAGAAACGAACGTGGTGAACGAAATAAAGTTTGACGGATCTGCCCGTGGAATAATAACAACTGCCTATCGCGTTCTTTTTCGTAACGCAGAGAGAGAGAGAGAGAGAGAGAGAGAGAGAGAGACGCGCCTATGTCGAGCAAAGACACAGAGAACGTGCGTAACACGCGTGACCAGCTTCAGCGACGGCTGCTAAGAAATTGCAGTCACGACCGTAAAACCGTGCGATCGCTAGTGGACTGGTGTGCGCGCGCACGCGCGTCCGTTACGAAATAATTTAAACGAAAAGAAAAAAAGAAAGGACGATAAGAGAAACCATAACGAAGCATGGCAATGAATATAAAATGGTAAAAAAAAAATAAATAATAATCCAATTCCCTCCCCGTCACCCTCTAGATTTGTCCTTTCCTCGGTGCCGCAGACAGATTTGCCACTTTAGACATTTTTATCTCGAGCCTCCCGTCGGAATTAAGTAAGGTATTACACGTGCGGTAATCGTTTTCGCGTTCGGTAAACAAGATTGTAGATAATAATAATATCAGAACCGTGCCACGATTCGTCTGACGTAGGCAAAGCGAGGCGGGATGAAGTCCAACGGCAGCGCTGGGTGGGTGGGTGTACAGTCCCTGGCAAAGAGTACGCAATAAGAGGAGACGCGTCTTCTCGTCCTGACGACTCGGCTAGAACTGCCCGCATTGAATGTACCGGCCGTAGTCGGATAAACAACTACATAAATTTCAATGGAGGCTTATATTTTTAATCTTATCAAGTCCCTGAGATAGGAGCCGAGAGCGCCCCGACGGTGGGGGCGACGATCCGAGCACATGTTGCGTACTAACAGTCCCGAAGACATGTGACAGCCCAGCGGCCCCCCCGCCGGCGTAACTATAGTTACGGCCGAATAACAAACTGTCCAGAGATCTCGAATACGTTTCCAAGCGATACGAGTATCTGAGCAGCGTATGGGACCTCTATCGGAATTCACGCTACGGCCCATCCAGTCCTCGAGCTAATAGGCTCCCAGGATTCCATTAGTCCCTCCGGGACGCGCACTGTTTACGACCGAGTAATAATCGTGCCCGACTTTACCGACCGAGTAGTCGTTGAGTCAGTTTCTCCATTAGTACCTACCGTACCCCGAGGATTAATCTCGGGCGCTTCTGTTCTTATTTTCTTGCCGGTTCTCTCTCGTGCAATTTTTTTTTTCTCCATTTCATCGCTCGCAAAAATCACCGGATTAAACCCACGAGGGTTGGAAGGCCGCGTAAAGGCGGTTTTACATGTGACGCGAAGACGACGGCTCGGGCATCCTTCATCGGCGACATTCGCCACTTCCGACAAGCTCCTCTACCGACCGTACACCGAAAGGGCTTTCAACGGCTGCGATTAAAACGTCATGCAGTTTCCACAGCTGCGACAGTCGCGATTCGTCGCTACCTCGCGTCAACGTCTTCGACACTTTGCGGCTACCTTAAATCGATTCTCGTATATTTATGCAGGACACGTAACCCTTATCGCGAGCACTCACGTATTTCGTGTCCTGATAAATTTTAAAGCGTCGTCGCTCCGGTCGCCACGACGACGGCAACGGAGCTAAGGTGGAGAATGGAGCCACGACGCTTGCTGTCATTAAAATTTTAGAATCGACGTCTGATTGGCCCTCGACGAGGCCAGTAAACATGTTGACGAAATCCCAATCGTGCCCGATGTGTCGCCGCTAATCGCATCAGCAGCTTCATCCTCGTTCAGTCCAAAATCGTTTGCAGGATGATGTCAGCGGGGATGACTACGAAGTCGCTGATAACGCCACATCGACGAAGCCAAACTGGACGTTTCGTGTAACCTAATCAACTTGGTCATCCGTAACGTCGCGACGACGAACGTACAGACTGAGCGGTTCGCGTCGCAAGGAATAAATTTGAGGAATTTTTGCGTCGCGACAGAACCTAGTATTTCCATATACTTTGAGGATCGGACTTGTTTACGCTCAACGTGTTAAGTCGTGCCTCAAACTGGCACTTGGGATTGGGAGGGGGGGGGGGGGCTCTAACCATCATTATTTGTAAATACGTGTATTCACGTGGAATGACGTATAACGAAACAGAGGATGGGGGGGGGGGGAAGCCGGAAGCTAGAAGATCGATAAGAATCTCTATGGAGTAGATAAGGTTAAGGGACCCTGTGAGATTGGACCAGGGTTAGCGTTCGCTGAATTGTGCGAAGGAAGAAAAGGGTGAATGAGGCTGAAGGGGGTAAGAAATAAAAAAAGTAGGGGGTCAAAGTGGAGTGTCTTAAAAAACTAATCAGAGAAATCCTGCAAGAGAATTCTTTTACTGATACGTGACAGGGCAGCTGTGCCAGCTGACTATCTAAGGTTACGGTTCTGTTTTTTTTTTTTTGACAGCTGTCAAAAAATAACCCACAACAAATCGCACGTGGCTTTCCACGAAATCACGTGAATGTATGCTAAAGCAGGAAAACAAGGACGCATTTGAGTGCAGTCGTGCTTATCAAAAAGAAAATGTATGCAAAACCACGTGCGAGTTCTCGTTGTTTACTATCTGTCAAAACAAAGGAGAACACATTGAATTCGCGTAGCCAAACACGACTGCGACGACCCTTATTTTTCAACGCCCCCGTTTAAAATTCCTTCTGCTTCCGTCGCGGTTAAAAATATGCCAGAGAGAGAGAGAGAGAGAAATATGCCGGAGAAATCAGGAAAGCGAAAAAAAAAATGATACAGTGGCTGATTGCACAATCAGCCTGGGAAGCCTTGTGCCATATATCCTGCGTATCGCGAGGCTTGGCGATTCGCGCACACGTGACCGCGAATGCTATCCCGACTACGGAGAATTCTCGCGAAGTGCGATGTGTTGCGTTCGTGACGCTTCGCGGATCCACGTGCGCGAGGAAGACATGATGAATTGGAAAAGAAAACAAGCGTGGACTCTAACGCTATGGAAGAAGGTGGCGCGCTCTGACGGCGCGTGGCTCAAGTTCACTCGTCAGCCTGTTAGGACTATAATGTCTCTGAAATATATATATATATATATATATATGGAATGGCGGAATAACAAAGATGCGTACGATAACAGCGGAGATTTCTGATAAGTGAAAAAAAAAATTATCTCGACGATTAAAAGCCGTTGTCTCGTTGACCGACTTTTGCCGAGTACATCCGACCGAGATATTTACAATTCCCGCCTCGCTGGACAAGAGAACTCGGTTCGCTGATACGGAGAAATTAAAGAGCCGCGAACGGGTGGGGGGAGGGGGGGGGAGTCGGAACAATGGGAAATTTAAGGCGCGAGATTCCCAATGGGATCGCGTCGAGAGTAGCTGACAATATACGTTAGGGAGGCTTTCATTAAAGTGATTTACAGCGATCCGACCTAATTGTCGGTGTTGATAATTAAATGGGAATAGGGTGGGAGTGGGGGGGGGGGGGGTAGCAATTCGCTACCGGAATGACAATTACTATCGGTTCTCTTCTCTTCGACGTCGACACCTAAAGCCGACAGGATCACGACTCCGTAATTAAACGTTAACGAAATAATCCACAATTTTCCCGAGGGAATTCGCGGGAAAATTTAAATCGCTGTGCAAAAATTTATTGGACAATAAAGACAAGTGTTCGCAAAGACGCTAATAACGAAGTGCCGAGTTAAGGGGAATCCTATAGCGTCGATGCGCTTTTTCGTGGCTATTTTGTTCGTTTTACGTCCGACTGCTCGCGGCCTTGAATCGGCTCGGGCGATACGAATAAAAAAAAAATTCGTCCAAGGAAGATCGAGGCGTCGCTCGCTCGACGCGTTTGAATATCATTAGCGTAGATTTCTTTTCTTTTCTCCCGACGTGTGAAAAACAAATCATTAGGAAGGCGTCGTCATCTGCCCAGAGACTCGTGTTTCACGACGGGACGCGATCGCGTTACGGATTCGTGTCGACAACAAGAATTACTAATAACAACAATAATAAAAAGAGCAAGCACAGGCCGTGACGTAATTCCAAAAAGTGTCAATTACCAACAACAACAAAAAATTAGCAGTGAAATTTAGCATCGAATATTTATTCCCCCCCTCGCTTCCTTATCGCGTTCCGTATAATTGTCGACGACCCGTCGATCGTTATCAAATTTTTTTCTGGGTTGAAAAAAAAAATTTTTTTAATCCCCTCCCCTCCTCCCCACTCGAATGCCAAACAACGCGAGCTTATCGTGAAAAAAATCCGCGCCTACCGTGCATGTGTGCTTAAGAATTTACAGGCTCGTTCGAGGGGATCGGTTTGTTGATTTTGGTTGGGTGTAAGACGGGCTGGGCCGAGTTATAGCACTTGTTTGCGTGGCCTGAAACAACAAGCCGACTGCCAAGTGCCTTCGAGTGTCACCGGCGGCCTCGCGTGGCTGTGCCTATATGTGCCCCGTGCATAATCTTGCATATGGTTCACGTTGCATTCACGTGTCGATGCGACGACGTCCCGGGAAACCGGTGAGGGACTGTTGATCGTCATAGGGAAACGCGTGGGCGAACGAAGGAACGGCTGAACGGGCCAGCAGAGAGAAAGAGAGAGACAGACAGACGCTAATGGTACATAGGAGTTGCTCAAGATCCATTGTCACACTGAAAGAAGAAGAAGAAAAAAAAAAGTGTGGAAATCATTTCGATCCGGTGTATGCAATCATTTCGATCGTCTGTCTCATACTTGATCCTACGATTACGCCAGAATGATAGGTATTATGCGTGTGATCGACTTGGACTGGTTTAACGAAAAAAAAAAAATAAAAAAAATAATAAAAAAATAAAATAAGATAAGAAGAAAAAAAAGATTACAGAGAAATCCAAGAAGCACTCCCACGTAGCGACGGCCAGGGAACTCCATAGCACTTTGACCTCCTTGGCCACGTGTGCACGTGCGTGCACGGCTGAGCACGGCAGTGTGTACGAGGAAGCACGTGGGAGCTAGATCGCTATTTATAAGTTGGATGAGGGAGGGGGGGGAGTGTCAAGTAAGTCAGGGCAGGCGGGTGGATCGGTACGGGAAGTAACGAAATTTATTGGCGTTAGTAGCTGCTGAGGCAAGAGGAGTCTAAATGGTCTTTTTTTTTATGCCGCTTATAATACCGACCTACAAATAGAAACCACGGATGCAGTTTATATATCTGATATATAGAGGAAAAAAGAAAGGACGAAGCCAACGGGCAAGACTATCAGCGGACTCCACGTGGATGATCTACATAGTTTTTTTCGGAATTTTTCACGCCGCCCGACGGGAGTTTCGGGAACTTTGAAACACGAAAAGAAATCGATTGTCAAGATAGACGGTCTTGATTTTCGTCATAGTTGTTACGCAATCGCGAAATTCTTTTTGCAGTGCAGGGGATGAAAATGACGACTAAATTCTCTTTGCGGTACGCGAGGACGGGGATGAAGATGGCGGCGTAACGAGACGGCAAAGTTTCTTATGAGCCATTTCGTTAAGTGACGTGACGTTCGGTGCGAAGGAACAAAAAGAAAGAGAGAAAAAGAGAGAGAGAGAGAGAGAGAGAGAGAGAGAGAGAGAGAGAGAGAGAGAGAGAGAGAGAGAGAAAGTGGAAAATGTATAGTGAGAAAGGACTGAGCGAAGGATACGATACCTAACGAGATTGAGAAAGATAACAGAGAGAAGATGCTGAGTGCTTCCGGCGCCGTCGGCGTCGGCGTCGATGTACGTCCAGTTGGGTAAGTCGTAATGCCAACTATGGGACTACCTTGACATTTCAATGGTCTCCACGTATAAGTCCGCGTTCATGTGGACGCGACTGTATTGGTCCCCGAGATATTTTGCGAGTTGCGATTCGCCATTCCCACACTTTTTTTTTTTTACGGATCATCCAGTTCCGTATTGACGACCCGGTATACGACGCAAGCAATCATTGTCACATCGTTAAGGACAGTGTTTAAAAATTTTTTAAATATATATATATATACTAGAAATTTTCAAAAACCGAAAATTCCCTGAAAAAATTCAAAAACCCAAAATACGCAATTCGACGCTCGTTCGGTTCGCGGGTGACAAAGGCGAATCTCGAACGAAGCGTAACGAAGTAAGAAAAAGGTCGAAGGTTCTTGAAAAAGTAAATTTCGAGATTTCCCAGAAAAATTCAAAGAAAAATACGAACAAAGAAAAAACACGGAGTTCGATGCTCTTTGTTATCAGTCGACTAGGCTGCGTGCCGTTCTCGCTTCTCATTGGCTCTCCCGAGCCGCTGACGTCACCATATCGATTATCAGTAGCAGCACGTGACTTTCGACGTTGTCTGTCCTACTGGCCGATTCGGAACGAAGCACCGAGGACAAAGGCCGATTCAGGCCGACGCTCCTCCATCCAGGAAGCGATTGCACTGAATTCCGATATGGATTCGTATACATTACACGTTGTTTACCTACTCGTCGAACTGTCATCTGATCTCTACAATTCACAGTCATCCCGTTCCAAGTTCTCCGTGACCTACGACCTAATTATCGTAGACGCTCCGTACATTTTTATCGGTTCCATTACTGTATTAGCCATTTAAGAAAAATCACACAAAGGGTGTCCAAAAAAAATATCTCCCTGTCTCCCTCGACTTTTTCGTTTCTCCCCGCAATTTTCAAAATTATCGCGCAGCCCTGTGACCTCGTTCCTCGAATTTTCTCTTAACGAGGTCAAAGACAAGCTCGATCCTACATTTTAATTCCAGCAATACGAGAACCCGAGCCGTATCGGTTCCCGACCAATTACGTGACTCGAAGGCAACAAGACCCAAGGAATAACCGGTCCCTAAGCAACGCCATAAAAAATGACTTTCTAACAGGGATGGGTTCCGGGCAACGTCTATATCTATAGATGTGCACGCAGGGACCCACATCGAGAGCAAAGCCACTGGAGAGGATGCTGCAGAGACCCAGAACCCTCGAAACGGTCCGGACGATCGTCGCCACCAAGAAGCGCGGCCACTTTTCAGAGATGTGAAAACTCCCCGAAACGGTAGATCTAGAATGTTCTAGAATGTTCTAGAAGAATTACGGGGGCAGGCCCTAGGTATTTCCTCGGTTTTCTCGGGCAGCACCGACGCCCCGTCCTTCCTTCGCCGTCCCTTTTTGACCCATGAATTAATTCGGCCGGTTCTCTTCCGGCGAGCTCGTCGTACCGAGACGTCGAACGGGGCCATTTAGTTTCGCCTATATTTTTTTTTATCTCCCCTACTTGCCCTTTTTTTTATACTCCCTTTATCTCCATTCCTAACGGAAATACAGCACGGCCTTAATCACGAAGAGAAGATTCCGCGATATCTGACTGTTCGTAAGTATGGAGAAATGATGGAACGAAAGAGAGAAAAAGTAAATACAATAAAATTTATGACCATACATAAACAAGATTCTGAGCACGAATCTACGAGAGACAAAAAAAAACCGGTTGCCATCGCGGAAAACGATCTCCGAGATTGCAATGTGGATCGACCGTGAAAAAAAAAATTTTCAAAAATAAAAATAGAACCGGGATCATCGATCGTGCGCGCAGACTCGTCCACGTCAGTCCGTAAGCGGGACTCTAAGAGCGCAGAGAGAGAAAAACAATGGATCGTCTACCTAATTGATAGAAGAGATGAAATACGACAAAGATGCACGATCCAGCATCAGGAGAATCGTATAATCCATCGTCTTTTTCATATCCGGCAAAGAGACTCGGTGAAGCTCAAAGTTTCTAGAAACTGAAACGTCGAGCAACGACCGGGCTGGATGAATGAAAAGACAAAAGGACGTCGTTCGTATGCAAATAGCGTTTACGGCAATGCACTCGATGCCTCCATTTATATATTTACTACCGAACAAAAAAACATCGTCCCGTTGATAAATAACGAAAGGTAACTATAGAAAATGGACTCGTGACGACAAAACTAGCGAGCCTAATTACGGTGCCGTAATTAATCATCGACGAGTCAATTTATTTTATTGTCAACGAATTCGTACGTGTATCTATAAATATCCGATAAGGACGAAACAGACTCGAGATAAACCATAAAGACAAAATAGACCCATAAGCTACTAGGCGGAGGGTTTGATGTCGCTCGCGAGACTCCAGAGGGGTAGGAAAAGGTTTCATAGAAACAGCCAGTAACTAAAGTGGATAGTATTCAAGTGGCGATTATCCTGTGGGCCTGTGAAATTTATACGTCCGATAAATCGCGACGAAATGACGAAAACGTGCAGGAGACAACCCAACGAAACTGAGAGGGTCGAAACTTCGCTCCACGTATGGATCGTAAAGTCGGCGAACAGGGGGGGAAAGAGAGGGGAGGCAAAAGCGCTTCGTAACAAAGGGAGACGCTCATGAAGCGACTCCGTGGAAAAGCGCAGGGAGAAAGGAACGATTGGCCCGAAGTTGAGTTTTCAACGCGATAATCGCTCGCTGGAATTATTTACGATAACACAGCGCATTGTGGGTAAATGAGAAACAACATTGATCATGCGTGCGAAATTTGAAAATTTCAATAACTTTTATTTAGACACCGGGTAGGTAGCTCAGACTCGAGCTTATATCCCTTTTTCAGTCACTAAGTGATAAAAGACAGTTGCTACGAGCATGACGTGTCGTTTGTTAGAAGTGAAAAAGCAAAAAAAAAATTTTTTTATTCAAATTCTCGACAATCTTTACCTTCTAGATTTTTCTTGAGGAACGCACAATGTATTTGTTGAAATATATAATGTGGAGCAGGTGCGTTTACGTGAAGTCAGAAAAAGGAAAGTTGCGTCATAAGGATGCTTATTCGCCTTATAGAGAAATGTTACAGCAGTGTATTTCGCGTGACGATAATAGGTTAAGAAATTTGAAGGAAATTTTTCATATAACTTACGTCATTTCCGATCTGACCCATATTGGCGGCACTACCGTACTCGATCGTATCCGCCTCTGGGCAGTCGTCCTCTTGTTGCGCCACAAGAATTTCGATGAATTTTAATAATTGCACTATCTAACACTGGTGTGATGTTCAACGTCGTTTTCAGTAGGAATTAGAAGCGCGAGTCATTGGATATTTAAAATAAATGAATTAACGACTAACTTGAGAGACGGGGTGCGCGTGTATCTTTCCTTCTACGAAGAAAGACGCTATTTCATGAGATTAACGTATAAACGTATAGAAGTAACGATTGTCTGTGTAAATTATGTCTGTACTTTCCTGTCGTACGTGTAGCAGAAGTGGTTATCACTGGTACGAATGAGACGTGCGAAAATTATAAAATTCAAACAGAATCGGTAAGAAACAATCGTTCGTATCACAGACGATCTCGCGTGTCACGTCCTTTTCGAAAGCCAAATTCTCTTATAATATCGATACTATGCTAATATTGTTTATCACGTCTCGTATTATACGCTGCTGACGGTGTCTTGAGATAGAAAAAAAATGTTAATACGAATAAAGTAGCATTCACCAGGGCACTAGGCACGGGCTCAGGTTACGCTGAACATTACGAGGAGCTACGATACAAAGACATCTACACCGAGAGAGCGCCGGTTGCTAACTGACGGCCGGTGTCGCTAGCAGCCGACATGCGGATCATCTGGCCGGCTAAAGTGGTGGGGGTAACAGCCGGTGGAATAGTGGGGGAAAGTTTTCGCTCCTTCCTATTGGTCGGCAGTAACGTATTTCCCAGCACGCTCTGCGCGTTGATACGAGAAAAAATTGCGAAATATGCGAATCCTGTATTTTTGAAAATGACGTCAGCCATTTTCGCAGGGATATTAATAACAAGGTTTTTTTTTTACAATTGCGTAATACACAACGAACGGCTCGAGGAAGATTCTTCGGTTACCAAGTGGAACCTGGTACTCTACTATACCGATACGGTCCTGAAGCGCCACGGTAGGCCGACTCGGATCAGCTGATGCCTTAGCAACAGAGTTACTAACCGTTCTAAAAATATCTGTCTCCTACCCGGTAAAATTGGGCGACCGGCACGCTGCAATTTGGTTACGTCTTTTCGCCGGTAGTTGACAATTTTTTTTCGTTTCTTTGTCACCTCAACGGCCATATTGACTCTCGCATGTACGAAGACTCGTAATAAATGTCCACCGCTGTACAAATGGGATAAAAAGCATATTTAGTGTTGCCGTTAACAAGTTACCGTTCACACCTATATGGGAATGCTTCAACGACTGCTTGATAAGTAATCATCACCTCGTAAAAGAATTTGACGGTTCCATTTTTCTTATCCTTTATTAACATACCGACAGGTCTTGTCCGTTAACGAATACACCTAGTGACCTCTGCTGGAGAAAAATCCTAATCCCTTTGTCTTCCAACGTCTGAAGGATACAAGGCACGCGATTTTCGTCAAATTTTCTCGAACCTTCGACGAGCGTGTTTTACAAGAATTTCGACATTGGCAGCCAAGTGATAATTAATCGGCTTATCAAAAATACGTCCCGTCGCCATTTATAACAAAAGAGACAATTTTCGTAGCGACTGTGGAAGCATTTTCTAGTGACACAACAGTCACGCCGTAACGCGTTGCTGTAAACAGTGCTCAGGGAAAAACAACTGTGTCGCTGATACGCATTAAGGCCAATGCACATGAAGTCGTTAGTAAAGTCAGTGCCCTGCGTGAAAAAGTCTCGTAAAACAAACTGAACGAGGAGTCGTAGTGAAAGTCGCAGGAAGAATCGCGATCGAAAACGCCGTCTGTTCCTTTTGTTTATTTTTATCCTTAACAATTATTACCGTGAGAATATTTTATTATTTTTTTCTTTCTTTTTAATATCGTCACGCTTTTCCCTCAGGTAGTCCGTGACTCGTGCCATTGGACATCGCGCAGTCGTGTCAAGTGGACAATTTTATCCTGTTCAAAGTCACGAGATCCCCAGATGAACAAAAGAACAACACCTACGACACTATCTGCGCTATCACGCATATGTTAAAAACAAATAACATATGTTTCAACACCTTGAAGCCCTTCGCACGGATAATAACGTAAGAAGTAAGCGTAAGGAAACCAACCAATCAGAATCTAGTACTTCCCCCTCCAAGGGTACAGTACTAGATTCCGATTGGTTGGTTTCCTCACGCTCTCGTCTTACGTCCTAACGTGTGTGAAGGGCTTAAAATACGGTAAGCCGCTAAAAACAAATATTCCAAAATTATTTCCTTAAATACTTTTAAATTGTTTTGCCCACCATTCACTACTCCGTTTGACATTATATCAATTATTACATAATTAAATCGATAACATCGCACACGAGTTCAATACTTCATTACAGTAAATTCCAAGTACCTTCCAAGAATCTCTTACCTAGACGTTACCAACCAGATATTTTTATCGATAATAACAAACTCCCCGTGTTTTATCGCGATATCGCAGCAGACAGACGCTTGAATTACTGGATATTAATACTTGGCAATGGAAAGACGTATAATTTTCCTTAATATCAGCCGTTATCGCTGCAAGGATTAGATCCATTATCAAAGCGATACCCGTGTAGAATCTGTAGATGAAAATTACCATAAATCCCATACGTTAATTCACATATAAGCATACGTCATAATCCGCATCCTTTTCAGGCTTGCCAGTGCCTATAAAAAGAAAGGCTAAAAAAAGAGAGTAAAAACACAAGGAAGCACCGTTGATCAGAATCGCCATGAACGACCCAGCAACGTGCAGGTTTCATATTATTTTGTATTCCCGTGAGGTTCGAGAAGGTGAAAGAGAAGGAGGGACTGTTGGGCGAGGTTAGTATTAGAAGCGCGAGGTCAACGCTCGGGAAAACGCCTCTCGTTATGGCACGGCCCCACGTATATACAATTATAGAGCCGGCACTGGGAAGTCCACCCCAACCTGAACCGGGCTCAACCACCACCTCATCTTACTCGACCGGGTTGCCGAGCGAGCGCGAGTTTGTCCACCTCCGTCGTTACCTCGATCCTTCAGCGTCCGTTATAACAGACGCCGTTCGGCTTCTGCCAGGCTGTAGAGAATCGACAAGGTGCGTCCGCAACGTATCGCGGACTAATAATCTCTTTCTCTTTGTGCTGAGAGCCTAGTAGCTGGATGATGAAAATTATCCACTTCTGGCATTACCCTACTGGAGTTCAATGTGTACAGACATCTCAAGCGCTTCTCTCGGCGGGCAAACGTATACTGGATTGATTCACCCCCCACCACGGGACCGGCGACCAATCACGTCTCAGGAACTGGGTTAAAGGTTATAAGAACTCTCGGGGAGAGTCAGACGCCTGCTGCACCTTGATGGTGCAACATGTGTTGCGTTGTTTTTTTTTTTCTTGGCTTTTCTTTTTCACTCAACACGACCGATCGACGCCTCGATTAAATTTTGAGACTCGTCGAAACACGCGGCTTCGTATTGAGATAAGGATAATTGATACTTTTTATTCTTTATCGATTATACGCGTACGCCGAGAATCTAGGTATAATAAATAATTGCAGAGGAGCGCCAGACGATTTCCCTCGGGATAATACAGGCTGCTTTACAATCGACAAGATACCCAGTACCGAAGGTCTGCTTGTTAGAGAGGTTAGGGGATTGGCGAACGTGAGAATTCAAAGTACACACGGTGCACGTAAGAATATGTATTTACGTCTATGGAGAGTAATGGCACGTTAGGTATAACTCATGCAGCGTGAAAGACCGGAAAAGAAAGTTGCACAATTGAAAATCGAGTAATGGACACTGCCTGTTAACGCTAACGTACCGATCATTGTGATTCATTACGATTATCACCGATGCATGACACACATGCTCACTGACCCAGCAGTGACTCATTTCAGATAGAGAGCGTCTGCGCGCACTTATATCTTGGAATTTTATACGTTCATTTTTATCTAATGTAAATATAATATTGACGTACGACGCTTGTAATCTTAATCGTCCTGTAACACCTTAAGAAGGTCACTAAAGTATATAACTAATATATATCGGGGGCGTAGCTCAGATGGTAGAGCGCTCGCTTAGCATGCGAGAGGTACCGGGATCGATACCCGGCGCCTCCAAAATTTTTTTTTTTTTTTTTTTCAAAATCTCCTATTTATTTTCCCACGGATAATCCGTAGTCGGGCGACACGTGTGAATCATCAGATATATAGTCGTTGGTAAATTCGAGAAAAATATTTGTTCACACGTAGTTCTATGAAAAGGTGCATATGCGTTGCTCTTTACTGACAGTAGCCGATGCTACGAACTGTAATGTCAATATGTGCGCCATTCTGGAAAATAATTTAAATGTCGCCGCAAAGTCCTCCGATAATCCGATGACTTTTTTTTCCACTTGAGAATTTCTCCATACTTACGATAATAACGTATGTACGCTTGTTCTTTACCTAGTGACCCCTGATTACTACTCGGTGCCTCCAGACGATAAGAAGATTCGCGTCATGTACGCGCCATGTGAATGCACCTTCATGTTCCCCACTTTTAATACATGCTTCGAGAATTACGGCAAAGTAGTGATTCATGTTGCGCGTAAATCAGACTTTCCTTTTTCCACAACTTTTTTTTTAGACTTCGCCTTCCTTTTTTCTTTTTCTTTAATTCATATTTTTTTTTTCTTTCTTTATCTTGCTTGTTTTACCGGAGAAAGGAGAGAGGGAAAACGCACCAAGTATTTCCTTGAGAATGGACAAGTACGGACGGTATGTGTATACATATAGAAAACGACAATACCGACCGAGAAGTTTGGCTTTCAAGACGTCATTTCTATTTGCGATTTGCGCAAACATTCGACACCGAGAAAGCCAGTCCCGACTTTCGTAAACAGAATAACCCTGTTAGCACACACGTTAGAAAAACGTACTTCAAGTTCTTTCTTTTTCTTTTTCTTTTTCAAGAGATGAGAAATGCTCGATGCTTCGGATGTTTTTTTTTTTTTTTTTTTTCTTTCAATACTCCAAACTGACTTCACTCGGCAAAGTTTTACGGACACAGAAAAACACGTCAATTTTTACGCTCACGAATCGTACAGCCAATACGATTGGGGCGACAAAATAATAAAAGTAATTTATCAAAATTTCAAAGACAAAGTAATCGGACGGCAACGCTGCTCCGTCAAAATCGTCATAATAAATCGCCTTCAAATACATCCCGAATTACTTTAACTGATAACGATAAAAAAAAAAATCGCATTCACATCCTCATTTACTCAAAACTTAAAGCCGATTTAGAAAACTGTTTACTTTTCATCAAAAGTCAAAAAGTATCTCGGGCGACTCCAAAAGGACCCAACGATACCAAAAACGATCCACGAGAAGACAGGAAGGCGAACAAAGGGCCATTAAGCCGAGCCAATAGGTCCTACCGAACCAAAGGAGCCAGTGGTGAGCAGTAGCGAAATCTCACTTGGAAACGCACCGAAAGAAATTTAAGGTCGATAAATGGGATCGCGGCAAAAGGGCTCCTGCTGCACGCAGCCACGACACGCATAAAACGGCGCAAGAGAGACGCGCATCCATGAAAAGCGAAAGTAGATTTTATCGAGTGATGAGCAGGAAGATAGGAGACGACGGGCGACATAGGGGTAGAGGGGCGGGCGGGGGGGGGTGTGGAGGGGGTAGAGGGGATGGTGCAAAAGGGCAGAAAAATAGGGGAAGGTGAATAAAAGGCAGGTTGGATATCCTCTCTAGGGTGTGAATGAAAAATACATATATATATACATATACATATATGTATTACACACATATATATACACATGTAGGAGCATCCCCATGTGTCGACACGGCGACACAGTGCTTGTTATATGTAATAAAGGTAATAAAGCCGCACGAAATTACGGGGAGTCAGGTAATAATGTCAGTGTAAAAGTCTCCCCCCCCCCTCCCCTCTAATCCTTATCCCTCCTAACAAGGAATCTGGGGGGGGGGAGCAAGTAGAACACGAGACTTTAAGAAAGAAGCTCCTATCGTTACTTTTTAAGGCTTCGAGCCTCTTGAGTCGGAATGAGGATTTTGGATTTCTTTTCTTTTATTTTTATTTTCGTCTCTTAGAAACTTGCAGGAAGCAGCTGGGGGGACGACTTGAAAATTTTGAAAAAAAAAATATTACAGAAACGTATAACGAGAAGGATTAGGACTGGACCACCGCTTGGTTGTCTGAGGGAAGACAGGAGATGCCTTTATTAAAGAAATCTTATAGTAATTGGGGAAAATAGTTCTTATCGATATTTCAAAGTGCGATACGTCTTGTCGCTTCTATTGCGATAAGAATCGAAGTTTAATGGCCGTTACGTAATAAGCGGACAGGATAAAATTTGTTGTCTTCGTTAAATTCTATTTGCTTCGAAGGCTTCGCGTTTATCTGTATTTTTCTCATTCTTCTCTCGGGGGTATTTCCTAATAATGGAGGGAAAAAAAAAAAATTTTTTTTTTTTTTTTTTGGATGTACACAGATACGCCCGACTATTATCAGTATTGGACAAATAAAAGGCGGCTTATCGGCCGTCTGACGCAACGGTTTACTTAGATTTCATCATAGACATTAAAAATCAATAGAAAAGACATTATCAGGGGTTTACGCGATGGCAGCAGGTATTAAGACAATTTTGAGAATGGAGAACGAAAAACAAAAATATTGTCACGTGACCCGCTCTTCAGTTTGCAGAGTCCCACAATACGAGTGACGGCTAAGCGAAATCTTTTGTCTGGTTAGCTTCTCGTTGTATCTACTTACTCGTTCGCGCTAATAAAGATACCAGTAAGTTGCGACCGGGGTCAAAGTGCAAACGATGATACAGGTAAGGTTAGGTGTTGGGGGAAATCGTCCTCGAGGATCCTGAAGAGCGCGAGGATCACGTGCAGCCACGCGAAACCGAATCCTGAGGACAAAGGAAACAAGTCGAACCTTTGTTTGGCGACAAGCTTCCAGCTTAGACCTTTCTTCCTCAAGTCTGACCCACATTTAACGGAGGGTTACACGGTCCGGTTGCTTGGGGCATAATAAAAGGGAGAGAAAGGGTTAGATCGAAATACAATTTTTTTTTTTTTTTTACCGAAGGCCGTTCACCGTCCTTTCATAAAGGGGGTTCTCAATGCATTCTTAGAAACAGGCCTTTTTTTTTTTACTGTACAATAATGATATCGGGTACCAGGTACCGGGGTATTAATCAAACCCTTTTTTTAATTGGGGTTTTTTTTTTATTTGGGTAAAATCAATTAATTTTATTGTATCGATCTAACAGAAATTATTCGAGCAGAATGACAGCGGTTTGACGTAACAGGAAATTGCATTGTTATTATATGGCGAATGGGAACCAGTGCAATTCTGGGGTCATTGACCCTTTCCTTTGTGTATGGTCCAAATACGAATCGGAACAGGGGATGCTGGAGGGTCTTGGTCCTGGCTCAATTCGAGGTCCTGTCTCTTCTCCAGAAGGACTCTCGAGCTCCCCTTTAAGGTTTTTCCTCCTTTAGTCCTTTTAGTCCTTTAGTCCTCCCAGCGGGAGTTCATTGCACGGATCTCCTACTGTGTATAAATTCCCCTCGCTACCCTTACGGATCTCACAGGGTCTTCGTAGGTCGTTTTGCTACCCCGGGATACCCGGGAGCTTCTAAGTAATATCGATTTGCATGGAGTTCGAGAAAATCGCTGGACCAATCGTGACAATGGGTTAAGGTGCGTTCACATTTTCGAATGGGCAAACTGTGCGATAAATAGAGAGGGGAGTTTTTATATTTTATAAGCCAGCCGAACTTGTTCACTGTGTATTTTGAGTGAACGTGTTAAGGGTGTTCACCATGGAATTTTCTTTACGTTTAACACATATTTGTACTGGTTAACCCCATAACGGTAAATCCCGTAGGGTCGTCAGGGTTAAACGTATATTTAGCTGCGCGTCCGTTTAGACGGTGAACTTTGCCTTTGTTCGGCAAAGGGGTGGCGCTTTTATCGAGGGTTACATGTAAATTGGATACTGGGGTGGATAACCGGAAGTGTCGATTATAAAAATATTCGAGTTCACGGAGAAAGCCGAATCTGGACCGGATGTCGAGATAAATAAAATCTGCGAAGTGAAATTAAGGGTGGGTCTCTATTTATTATTCTTTGTTTCCCTTATTTATTTGACAAGGGATATACGGGGCCGGGTAGTGCGAGTTCTTGCGACAGAGTTATTTGAAAAGTTGTGGAGCGACCCTTATAAATTTAGATTTTTTTTTTTTTTTAGACCGAAGGGAGAACGCAGTTCATGGCTATATAATTTCCATAGAGACTACACAATGGGTTTTTGGAAAAATTCTTTTCTCCGAATACAAAAAAAAAAAGAAAGCAAAAGAGCTGCCTGTCAATCAAAATATTTGAATTTCTGTGAAAAGGCCCAAAAGATACGTCACGCTCTGGTACATTCCTAAGAGAAATTAAATTTTGAAAATTTCATCGTACGACAAAAAGATGAAGCGAGTGAATTTCATTGGCTGAAACCAGAAGTACATAAGATACTTTATACGGGCGGTTTCTATTTAGCGACAAATGGACGATTGCAGGACGGCCACCTGTACAAATAAAATTCCTTTGGAAATTGACATAAAAAAAATAGAGTTAACAGCGGCTAACAGTAAAGGATAAGATAAAAGTCGCACGATAAATCATCACTGCTCGTCGCCGTAGTCGCGCGTTGAAAACTCGTCCAACTTATTTTCACAATATCGTCGTATCTTCCACACTAGACCGAGCGTCGCTGCTAACGTAAAATCTACATGCGAACGAAGCCGAAGTCGCTCCAGTTTCACCGCGGTGACTCGAAATATTATTTCAGTAAAAGCCAGCGACACCGGTTCTTCCGGTTTTCATGATCTGTCGCACATAGATACCCACCACAATGAAACTGACTCCTCTTCTCATCTAAGGTTAACAATAAGTGTCAAGGAAGAAGCCGGGAGATTGCAATGCAGCATGAAAAATAAAGCGTCACACGGCCTGTACGCGACGTCAATCGCGTTATCGAAATTCTCCTTCTCATTTTTCTTTACATATGGATCCGGCTTAATCGCAGCAAGGAAAGTTTTTTCAATAATTGCGTCATTCTCTCCAACTAAATTTTCTCCTTATCGCCAAATCCCACGGTAATCCAGTTGCCTGCCTCCACTGAAAATCAAGGTCACGCCTCGATAACGCTTATCGGCACTTGTTACACTTTTTTCTCTAATTTACTAACTGCAACACGTAATACCAGCATAATCACCTTACAACTTTGCTGCGACCTACACTTAACCCAGTGTCCACTCTTATCGCGCCACCTCCCACTTTTTGAATCGCACGACTGTCTGATCTGTCTCAACGAAAATTGCATCATTAATTCAAAAAAAAACTGATAGTACAAAAAAAAATTTTTTTATAATTCCATTAAAGTCACCCGTATACCGAACACTCGCGATTTTCGTAATATTTCGAAACAATTAGTCACTACCGATAATTCTTCCATTGTTTCTAGTTAGTCGTGATTCACCGTACGCTGAGACGCAACGGTAGGACCCCCCACCCACCTTCTCTATCCACGTGCTGATTAGCGTCGGGTTAATTAAAATTCTTTAACCCCCCCACCCCCCTCTCGCCCCTTTCGTCTCCCACGAGGAAATTAAGAATAAAAAAATATTCCACTCACGACTTCACAGGAATCTTCGATAAAGATAAAACAGCATTAAATATGTCGATATTTTCGATATTATTGATTTGATTAGTAATTAACGGGAGAGCATAAAAAGTTACTTAGTAATTAAGTATATCAACGCAATCATAATAATTACACGGCTCCGCAGATATTTTACGCATTAAGTTTATTTTTAATTATCAATCAATACACACGGTATGCAATTAACACGACGCACTGATAGTGATATAATAAACTCACGTGCGTTTATCTAAACGGCTATCATTTATGCGTATTACTATACTATATACGTATATAAAATCCATCCACGTGTTCCATGTGCTGTTTTTTTTGACAGTTCCCACATGATGCAATACTCGGTTCAGACAGACTTGATTTTTTCCATTAAAAAAAAATGTAAATATTGCCAAATTTGAAAAAAATTATCGGCAATTATCCAAAAGGTCGTAATCGTAACAAAATATATTTACTCCGAAACCACATATATGTATACTTTCTAAGAAAAATATATGTACAGACACGTGGGTCTCGCTAGAGATTTCATCGTTCTCGAGCTGTCAAAAAAAAAAACAAGTAATCAAACTCGTGGACCAGCTATAGATATACAAAGTAATATACATATATAATATATAACAGCGATAAGATTTTCGCAAGGTCGTCTGGAGATTCGCAGGGTTCCACGTGACGGCACGGCAAAATAAGTACACATGTATGTTACTGATAAGAGATAACGAGAGACCCCCAATCAAGACTAAACATCGACAATCCAAACATTAAGAGTCGTCGTTAAGCGATTGTCTACCTGGTGAACTTTTTTATTGCCATTTGACTGGCTATTATTATGTATTATTGCATAATCGAGTGGTTAATTATTTTATCATCTTGTTTTTCACAATACGATAACGCCTGATAAGGAGACGAGGTTGATCTTACGAAACTTGGCGAATCCACACGAAATTCCTTGACCGTCAACATTTATATCTTATAATATCGTAATCTCGTAACGGTGGATTAGAATAAATTTGAAATTCATGATTTTTCGAAAAACACTGAATTTTCTATTTCCCGGGTGGGTGCAGAGCGAAATGTCACCTTGTTTTGTTTTTCTTTGAATGAAATTGCGGATACGTCAGAGCGATGTTTTTTTTTAAAATTTTTATCAAGTTATGTGTCTGCTTATCACTTATATGTGTGTATATATGCATATATATATATATATATAACTTTTGTTTGTATAACTATTTGCTAATGATGATTCGATAGTAGGGAATTTGTTTATCGATATAGTTCGCTATGATAATAACGAAAGTCTGGGTAAATAATATCGAACCAGACATCTAGTTAGACTGTGTAATTTTGATATGACGTGATTATAAATGATCGTAGATCAATACAAGTGTATTGGACGTTCGAGATCTTCGATTGGTACCGTGTGATTGATTCAAATGAATTTTTTTTTTTTCAAAATTATAAAAAAATGAAAATCTAGTAGTCACTTTTCCCGGCACGGCACTTCGATTATTTATTCTCGAAATTCCATAGTATAGGTAGAAAAGTAGAAGTATATACAAAATGGGAATATAAAATATATATGTATGTATTATAATACATAAAGATAATTGATGTCATTTAATATCATGATTTTTTTTTTGTTTTTAATTTCTGGTCGTATGTTAATTTCGTGTAGGAAGTTTAATCAGTAAGATTGGGGATCCAAAATATTTTTCCGAGATAAAAATCTGTGTTTACGTAAAAATATTTGTTTTGAGAGAAAGAAAGATATTTTTGACAATTCAACCCAATGCAATCCTTATCTTTGGACCTGTTACGATGTTAATTAATGAGTTTAATTATAAATCATTGATAAAATAGATAATGGCAAATTTACTAGTTATTTAATGTTTTCTTGGTGCAATAAATCGCGTGTATTCTTGATCGTGGAAATTTTATTGATCTCGATCTCGGCAGTAGCAAATTATATCGTGTCGATTCAAGGTCCCAGTATGTGTGATAAGGAATGTTGTTTTTCTTCCTTTTCTTTTTTTTGTCATACTGTCTACGCATACTAAGCATTATCATCACTGAGGCAAACAATTGATTGTGTCGAATTTCGAAAATCAATCCAATCGTTATCAAAACTTCCTGTTACGTCTGTATCGTGTATCTTTATGATTATTCAGGAAAATGGACCAATTGACCAATTATTGAAATTGGTCCGAGCATAGAAATTTAATGAAAAAATTTATTTCGGTTGGTCCTAAAACTATATATAGTAACAGAATAAAAAAAAATTTCTTCCTTTTCTTTTTTGCCATACTGTCTACGCATACTAAGCATTATCATCACTGAGGCAAACAATTGATTGTGTCGAATTTCGAAAATCAATCCAATCGTTATCAAAACTTCCTGTTACGTCTGTATCGTGTATCTTTATGATTATTCAGGAAAATGGACCAATTGACCAATTATTGAAATTGGTCCGAGCATAGAAATTTAATGAAAAAATTTATTTCGGTTGGTCCTAAAACTATATATAGTAATAGAATAAAAAAAAATTTAATTTTAACGCTCATGACGTCATCGTGTGGCAGATAGGTAAAAATTTTACGAATTACGTGATATTAACACTAAACCTACCATCGAGCGGTCATTTGACCGTTTTAAAGCCAAAAATACGTTTATAAAAAATTGTCGGTAGGTTTAGTGTTAATCTCGAGTGGAGAATTTTTAGCAGACGAAATAAGAAATGACACTCGAGATTTGATCTAGGATGTGTTAAATTTGGCAGCATTTTGGTACCGATCGATATTTTTGAACTTATCGCAGAACGATTAGACAAGATCGTCTGATTTTTGTAGTACAGATGAAAATCAATGAGAAACGAGTGGGGGGTGTGAAAATATTAGCATGGAATTTTATATTTTGACAGATAAGATTTTTATCAGTCGTCTTTCGGTTTTGGAATCTGGGAAATCTCAGACCGATGTAAAAAGTGTAAACGCACTGGAAAGTAAATGTGGTTATTACTGTTTTATTTTATTTTATTCTTTTTTTTTTTTTTCAAGGAAATCGGGTCGAAGAAAGCCAACTGGTTTACGGCGTGGCCTTTTACCTTGATTTACTTTTACAGCAATTATGATCACTGGAGAAAATGATTAGGATTGCGTTGTGCGTGCTGAGGGAATTATTAATTGGTGAAAATAATGGAGAAAATTATAGGGTTAGCCGAAGGCAAAGAATTATTGGAAATATAAATGATTATATAGATATATCGGTCTGTATAAATTGGAATTTGGATAAAATTGATAACGAAATTTTCTTCATACTAGTGATCGAGACTAATTGTGATCAGAGGATAGAAAAGATTTATGGGAAAAATTTTTTTTATTTTTCTCACTTACTCAATTTCAATTTTCCATAGATTTTGATCGATCCAAAATATTTGTTTTTTTAAAAAAGAATGAACTTCGTTCAAAAAGTGTCTACAGTTATTCCATCAGAAGAATTCATAACACTGATATCCAATCTATCGACAGATACAATAATCCTCGATGATAATACAAAAACGATTGACCGTAGTTTTGAATCGCCCTAATTATTGGATTAAGGATCGATTACGAGAGACAATCGATCATTTTAATATCAAAAAGGTGAGAAAGGACGGGGTCGCTCGTGACTTTTTAAATCCGAGATAAGAATAGCGAAAATATATATTTAAAAATAAATCAATAGTAAAAATCAATGCCAGCGTTGAAAAAAAAAAAACATTTATTTAAGAATAGCAAAAATATATATTTAAAAATAAATCAATGGTAAAAGTCAATGCCAACGTTGAAAAAAAAAAGATAATTCCCCTTGGATACAAAAGCAACCGATTTTATTTTTGTCAGGAAAAACAAAATTACGACCTGATAAATTGTCATGTCAAAGATCACATGAATTATCGATCACCGTGTCATTGATCTATATTGATTTGTCATCGTCGATCAGAATCAGCAGGTGAACGATATAATTTTCAAAATTACATAATCCAATGTCACAGAGTCGTAACTTTTTTATTTCCGCGACCAAAGTTCACGAAAATATCGTAAACTTCTATAAATATTGCTCGGTCGCTGCGATGAAAACTACAGGAAGCGACTGCGTCTCGTACAGCCAGAATCCGACAATTCGACCAGGAATCGACAATCTAAGCCAATGGGACGTCAGAACGGAAGCCTGAAGTAGGTTTAATTTTGTCGCGGAAAGAAAAAATTTTTCGATAGGCCGAAAAGGGAGGCTGGAGAATGAAAATCGAACGAAAAAAGTGGGGGAAAAAAACGCATATGCTTGTGCGACGAAAAGTAAAATATAAAAGATTGGATCTCACGACGCTGACCGTGAGTTTCGGAGTTACGGAACATCAGGGCACTGTTTCCATGACAACTACTCGAAAAGAACCCTGTTTATTGACCGGGAATGATTACGCTACTCTTGCCCGGGTTACAGGTTAAAACGAAATCGTTACCAAGGAAGCCGTTTTTTTCCGTCTGGTTACGAAACGACAAGGCGGTGCCGATAACAAAGGAAAAGAAAAAAAAAAAGGCTCTTATCTCCCGTCTTCGCTCTCATTGTAAACTTCAGTTTGGTTATACGGAAACAACACCGAACCATAATTTCGCAAACAAATATTTGAATAAAAAAAAAAATTTCAATCTCGCAGTCGGTAGGACTCGAACCTACGCTCCCAGAGGGAATCTGATTTCTAGTCAGACGCCTTAACCACTCGGCCACGACTGCTTCTCGATAACGGAGCTTTTCTGAACGGATACATATATTTGATAACGTTTCACCTGTACCTTCTCAAAATTGAAAAAGATGAATTTAAAAAATATACATTCGTCGATCTAAAATAACGAAAGGAAAGATCAGAAGAATAAAAATGTTCTTTATCATCATCCTTGAACTACAGCAAATTTTCGTCATACGGCTGTTTACACGATTAATCAGTGATACACACTGCGCATACTACATATAATTAAGATTGATTAATCAGAGAGAAAATAAAATAAAAGATCTCTATAGATCGTTTAAAAAGAGTAAAAAAATAACACGAGGCTGTCACGCTGATAGCTGCAGCGTATGAATCACACGAGGTAAAAGAACCGCAAGAGATTGTTCCGATTCCATACGTACTGTGCACTGTGCATTCACTCTAGGCGGTTAGGAAAGGCGAGTGCAGGTGGATGCACGTGCAGGTATTAAATGCATCGAGAGAACGTGGATGCATCCATGTATCTAGGTTAAGCCTGGGTCGCCAATAAAGGCGCGTACGCACGGACGATCGCGGGCGACAAAACACGAAATTATCAAAGATGTTTCGCTAGGAGGGACAAAGAGGAGATCTGTTTTACCGACGATGCGAAATAGGATTTTCCACGAAAATTTCCCAGGATAATAACAACAATAATGCCGATCAATATCCCGTATCAAAATTATCCCGATCAAAGATCGATATTGAATCCACGTACAGGGTGTTTCAGTCGAAATGACTTTACATTAGAATTAACGTGCGATTATTCGCCCTTGGCGCAACTGGTGGCCGTAACGAGTGCAGAAATTACACCGGTGATGTGGTTACGTAAGGTTGGCTCCCCTTAAGTTGACCTCCGTGCGCAAGCGGGAAAAGATACGGCGAAAGAGAGACGAGGGGAGCTGGTGAAAAAAGATAAAAAAAATAAATAAAGAGAGAGAGAGAGAGAGAGAGAGAGAGAGAGTAAGAAAAGGATAGCCAAAAAAAAGCTGCGACTGCGACCAGAAGGTGGAAGCGTGGAAACGGTACGAGGAGAGAGTGAGAGAAATCGAAGGAGGGAGTCGGCGGAGTAAGAAAGAGAGGAAGAAGAAAGAGAGAAGATGAATTCTCGAGTAAGACTGGCTGGCACCAGGCGGTCTGCTCGACGCAAGGTTTCGCTTCAGAATTCCCGCAACCGATGCCAACCGACCTCCTGGCCGCAGATCATGCAGGCGAACACACATCGCGCATACCGTCGCTACTGAAATTACATATATGTATATAGACACTAGAAACATTAACACATATGTGGAATCCGCAACTCGTGCGTATTTTCACGCACGAACGAATCGCCAGGCTAACCGGATCAATGTAGTGTGTCTGTAGGAATACATATGGATATATATATATATGTATACACATATATGGATCGAAGTGGAATAGAAGCGGCTACCCAGATGATATGTGGGGAAAAAGGGCTCAGATCCACATACGCAAGTGACATAGGTCGGATTTACGTTACGCGACTGCTTTTCCCTCCGGATCAATTTCTTATCGCACTAATCTCGGAATCAATTACTACGTAATGAAAATACTTTGGCAGGGAGCATTGTACACCTATAGTATGTGTAGCACGTATAGTGTGTATAGTATGTACGTATGCTTTTGTATACCTATAGTACGTATAGTATGTATAGTACGTATGCTTGGTATTTTGAAAATAATTTTTCGTCATGTAAAAATATTTTTGAACTGGTGTAACATGTGTGTGCTGACCACATGGGTCGTGTGAGGATTCTTTTTCTGGAGGGGGGATATACTATAGGCACCCGAGGTACGTTTAATTCGGGACGACGACAAAGCTCTCGAAATACGCGTTAACTCACGTAGCTCTAACTTGCATTGCTGTAGAAACGAGTGCAGGCTGCAGGCACGTTGCATCCGAGTGGGCTGCACCGAAACGGAATTACCTACTGGCAGCGCGAAGAAGTGGAGCAACGGGAAGTTTTCTGTATTTTTACTACACCCGTTGTATTTATGCTCTGTCGAACTGTAACGTGCGTATATATATATATATATAATTTATATACATATGTAGCATAATTCAGGGCATCTTCGTGTCTTGTCTTTTCCTTAAACCGTTACTTTGTCATAATCACACAGTTCGCGCTAATGCACTGCACCTTCACACGGACGCGTGTTTGAGTTCGCGCATAACAATTTGCCAATTTTTTTTTTGCAAAACTAAACAGCGCATATTGATCTTCTACCGCAACGTCAGGATCGCGATCGATGGATCATACGCGAAATAGATATTTTTATCGATTACTTTTTTAAAATCGTTAATTGTTCGGTGCATTTTGTCTTCTGCTAATTCTTTATGCATTTTTAAGAGCTAGGATAAATATTCGCGCTCGGGTATTCGCGACTGTGCGCAAAAGTGCAGATATTAATTATTAATTGACGGTCGCAGTTCGAGACTCGATCTCTACGCAAATATATGGATGCTGTGTGCGTGCACGAAAATGAAAAAAAAAAAGAGAGAAGTTAATTGGGTATGGAAAATAAAAATAAAATTACGTGGGAAGAAACGAGCTAGTATTATTAAAATTATCGTCTAATTATTATTCTTCTTTGTTATTTGCATTATTTAATTATGGATTATCTCCGAGTGCTCACGGAGACTGCCGAAGCTCCTTCACATTTGACCATATAATGCGAATAGCGTGTAGAATCGTTGAAGCGTCGTTACCAACTGTACAGAATAAATTAAAGTTCCTGATAATTAGCGGCACTGCCAACCGCTCCGGCATTGACGTTGCCTACGGTTTAACGCGTCTACGTGCGTTTTCATCTGCGTGTATCACGATTTTTCCTTTGGTCTCGCACGCAACTTCCGACAGCCAGGAAAAGCCTCTCGTAAAGCCACTTTATCGGACCCGACGTATTAGATAACAAATGACTAATATGCAAATGAATTTCCAAGGTAAATTTTGAAGAAAAAAAATATCGCTCTGTTTTCCAGCTTTTCTTCGTATCTTTTATCTTTTTTCTTTCGTTCAGTCTCAGCAAAGACTGTCCGGACGAAACCTAAGAAACTTTAGCAAGAGTTTACATCGGGTACGATGCAAGTCGCTTATTCTGATCCCACCACGGCTACAACGACCAAGCCAGTTCGTTAAGGCGCGTTCACAGCGAACGTCCCGTAAATCAACAACGAAATTTATGCACGACTAATTTCTTAGAGCTACTTCCGGTTTTTCTTGATTTCACGTCATAATAAAAAATACATTAACTTTAAGCGCTCTTTAAAAATAAACTAACTTTAAAGTACTCGCTGAGTTCACAACGATCGAATAGAAAGAAAAAGATAGACAGTTGCCGTCGAGCGTAAGAAAATACCAAGAGAATCCCCTATCGAAAATTAGACTTTTCGCGGAATAGTATCGAAGGGATCTGTTTCAAAGATTTTTTTTTTTTTTTGAATTTTTTCTCGGTGTGGATGACACTTTAGTATGTGGCCGAGAGGCATGTCTCACGAATAGATCTCATCTGCGCTGGGAGTGTCTGCTACTAGGAAGCACATAGACACGTTTATACGCCTACTCCCATCAAGAGAGGCTCTCTTGAATACTAAATGCTACGATAAACAGTCTCTTTGATACGATCTTGGCTTTGCATCTGCATTTTACTTTGTACGTAGTTAGAAGGTACATGGTAGGTACGTACAGTATGGATACAGTGGTTAGTCAATTTTTTGTTATTAGGATTTTCAAAAAATTCTTTTAACAATACGAAGAAATTCGAGTTGATATGCTTGGAAATAAAGATATAAGAAAAATACCACGTGCACCGTGCTAAATTCAAGAGACGGGACCATTGTGTTTCGAAGTATGATTATTATTTTCCTATAGAAATAAATTGATTTTTTTTTTATCACTCGGAAGATCGCCGAATTAAGTCTGGAATTTTAATTGGTTTCCATTTGTCATCATTTTGAGAAAATCAATCGCCGTTCTCTTCGATTTTATTGAACCGCGTCAGCCAATCGAATGATCATTAGACGGGATTGACAATGCCGAAGACCGGAAATGAGCTGCCAGACGTACTTCCGCCTTGGTCTAAATTGGCTAAATTTCACGCGTTAAGTATAATGGGTAAATCATTTTAAGCTGTATTCACACCGTTGCCTTGTACGCGGATACCATTGTATAGGATCGTTTTCATGTAAGCGACGTGACGCACGTTTTACCCTTTAGGCATATTACCCTGTGTACGAAGCATAACATTTCGTATACAAATAGAGCAAATTTATTTTCCCTAAAATGAATTGGAAAAAAAAAAAAAAATTTACCTTAGACAAGTAAGTGAAATATCATTTTTCTTCTAATCTATTTTACTGATCTTATCAAACCACATGAATATGAATTACGATAAGCAGCAGTGCGAAGATAATAAGAACTAGGGGGATGTTACATGTACATATAGTATATCAGTGTAAAAACGTGAGGGGCGTAAAAGGGTGAAAAAGGGTTAGGTTGGTAAGCAACAAATCCCAAAGGGCGTCAAGGGTTCCGGAGGCTTCTGGGTTTGCGTGTTACGAAACAAACTACTCGATCATTGTTAGCTTCGAGGTCAGAGACTGGGCTCTGCCCTTTGACCCATTATCCTAGCGGAAATAATTTTTGAAGAGGGCGGAAATAAAAAGTCAAAAATAAATTAAAGAGCGACAACGATAAGTTCAACCATACCATGGGGATTGAAAGATAAATTTTTGGAAATAGTGTTTTTTTTTTTAAATCATGAAACGGCACATAAATATCCCTATGAGGCTTCGGTGGGATTACCGTTGGTACAAATGAATTAGTATGAAATAAATAAGCGGGAAGGCATGGCGGGTTTTGATAAAGGAAAATTTAAGTAGAAAAGCTCACGCGAATGCGGGCAACTTTCTAACAAATGAATTCCCTAGATAATATACTACGGTACACTAATATCATATGTATACACCTTGGATATTGTATAAGCACACGCGATACCTTTGATCTTAATAAAAAAAAAATCCCTATACTTTTATTCGTATTACCCGAGGGAAGCAATTTTCCTCGCGATATCCGACATAGGGAAGACTTGCTTGCATGTATGTATATATATATATATATATATATCAACCCCAATTTGACCACTGGCTATGTTTTTTTTTTATTATCTTAATGACCCTAATAAAATTCCCTATTACCCACGTACCAACGTACGTAAATAATATTCCCATATAATTTCCTCGACGTCAAGTAGTCCAAATAATAATAATTTCCCATAAAGACCGCGATGCACGTGGGAATAAAATTTTATATCCGTCACTAACGAAAATGAGGGCTGGTAGATTTTTTTTTTCGAAAAAAAAAAAAATTCTGATATTTTGACCAAAGAAAAAAAAATTCTGATATTTTGACCAAAGAAAAAAAAATTATTAGAACCGGTAAATTATTTGCGTCCTTGGGTAAATGGTCGACTTTGACGAATGACTAAGATTACGAAATGACTGCTAGTACGTTTCCACGTGGACGCCTGGCGTCGTGCAGAGCGTCGGTAACCCGCTCGGTTTCAAGGCTAATGTCCTGCGGCGGTCAGCGGGTCTTTGCCAAGGACTCGGACTCCTTTAATGACTCTTACTTAACGTTGCGTCATAACCAGCTGTGAACGTTCTAAAGAGATAAAATTGAATAATAGTTTTATCCAGCTTGACACCGTTCTGTAACCTAACCTGACCTAACTTAACGGAAAAAAAAAAATGTCCAATGCTCTCATATATCAAAATTCCAATTAACGATAAGTCGATAAGAGTTTTGAATATTTCCATATTCAAATATAACAGGATCGTTCGTCGTCGCTTCTTTATTTTGAAAAGGTCGTGAGTGTTTTTGGAAATTTTTTTTATTTTTTTTTTTTATAGGATGGTCCTTGTTATTTGCCAATTTAGCACTGTAACGAGGATCCTTGATTTTTATTTATACTGCAGGTGGTATGACGTAAGTAGTTGCAGCGACTGATTAATTTTAACGCGATTGGTCGTGGGAGACAAAATATCAAAAAAAGGAGATAAATCGAGAAGAAATCGCGAAAACACATTTTGCTACGTAACTTCGAGTTAATTATGCAGGTTCATTGATATGCTTGTTGTTGCCAATTTTTTTGCAATTTTTTTTCTATTGCATCGAATCGTTACGGCACGATGATAGCAGAGTGAGTCAGAAATGACTGGAATTGCTTGGTATCGTAACTTGGTACAAATAAATTTTTGTTTTTTTCTTTGATCGACAGCGTTTTGCGAATCGTCCATTTTTAATGACGGAAACGCCCGAACGACTCACGTTCTAATTTCGCATCGATGACTCTGAGCTATTCTCGGTGAAAAATAGAACAATTAGCGCGAAAGTGAGTTCCTGCTGCGTGTTCGTTTCTGATACCCTGTCTTCTCTTGTTTCTTTCTTTCTTTTTTTTTTCTTTTTTTCTTTTCAAGTTGGTATTTTGATGAGGGTATCGTACGAGACATTGTTGAAGTCGAGCCAGACAAGCAGCTTCGGGAGATACTTTTCCTTTCTGGACCACCCAGTGGACACGCGAAATTCTATTGGCGACTTTGATTGGGAGAGAAAAAATTGTCAAAAAGAGAAAATAATTTCAGTGCTAAAGCGAAATAATGAAATCAAAGTGTGAAATGACCATTACTGATCATCACCTATATTTATAATATATATATATATAGGCCCAATAGGAATTCCCATAGCTAAGAGGAATTTATTTATCGAACCTTGACCATTGCCTTGATTTGGAACCTCCATTTTGAAACCGGTCGTACGACTCCATTGACACTTAAATTAACACAATTTCTAAACCCTAATTTCAAACGAGCCAATTTGACACTTAGTAAATAAAGCAGGAAGGAAAAGGGTGACCAAACTTTTTTTTTTGAAAAACAGAAAAATTCGATTTTTTTTCTCCTAATTTTTATTTGCACCAGAATCCATATTACGTGACAGTAGTAACTTCCTTGAATGGACAGACTGATACCGATAGTGGAGAAAGTTCAGCTTTATCAGGAATCACGTGTGAGTTTTTATGTGGCTTCGGTTCGTCGTATCTCTTGGTAAAATCAATAAGCGGGAACGGAAGTCGTTGATTTTGAGGAACGGTCTTCCCCGGAAGTGACCTAAGGAAATGGACTTGGGAGAAAGTCGAGAAATGGGGGGAAAGGAAAGGATTGGCACTTATCGTTGCTGCAATTGCTGGCACCGGTAGCAATGAAAATGCTGCCGGACTGAGTACGTGTGTGTATATATATATATATATATATACGTAGCAATGGCCGCCGTAAGAAACGTCAGAGACATTGACGTGGAGCCTGATGGAAAACTGCTGGGAAAACTCAAATCCGAGCTCAGGAAAAACAGAACAATTTTCTACTTCCTTGATCGTTAAAGCCCGTCGTAAAAGATGCGATTTCTTTTTTGGCCAATTACGAGCGTTTCTGCGTAACGAGGAGTCTCGCCGAATATCGTGTCCTTCTGACAAGTGTTATCTCGCCGGATAACAGGTAAATGGATAGGGATGAGAAAAAAGAAATACGTGGAAGATGAAAACAGGAAAGACACGTGAAAGAGAAATAAATCTTAAATTATCCCTGAACGAATAATACATTTTTGTTATCAATCAGAGGAATAAAAATATTGGAGAAATTTACGTGAATTTCGATAATGAGATTTATTTTGTAAATATAATTTTCTGTCTGTTTGCTTCTTTTTTTTTTTTTTTTAAGAAAAACTCGTGATTCTTAATACAAAAATAATTATACTTTACGCGGAAGAAAGAAAGATCCTTTGGATCCCGTTGATTCGGAAAATATAAGTATAACTTTTAATTTTGAGGTCGTTTCGGTGTATTCTTAAAAAATGAATTTTTCGTGTAATTTCGAAATTTAATTCGATATTCGAGACGCCAAACAAGGGGAAAAGCTGATTTCGGAGAAAGAAAAAAGAAAATGAATTAAGATAACAGAGTATAAAAGAGCCTAATCTCGGATTGAATTTTTGTAAATTGGCAAATATCGAAATAAAAAAAACTTTCTTTTAAGCGGTATACCAAAAGAAAATTTTCTTTAGTCGCAAAACTAAGATTAACGTACGTACAGTGACGAGTTCATAAGAATGAATTTACGAAAACTGAAAATGACAGAAATTCATTTTTTCATTCTAAACTGAATACGACATGTGTAGCATCAAAGAAAAACGATGAAGATCCGACATGAAGTCAGCCACGTTGAGCCTGTGACAGGAGCAGCTTCACGTGTCATAAAAAAAAAAAAAACTAGAATCATATGATAAAAGCCCATTGCCTAAAACCCTGTTCGAAAGATGAAAGATAGCAAAGGATCCTACATGAGAACGAATGGTGAGGGTTTGCAAAAAATAAAAAAATATTGGCCACCCCTTGTCCTTTACGATCACGTGGAAACGTTGAGGAGGATCGAGTATTCGGGGGAAACAAAAAAAAAAAGAAAACCATCGTCCGACTACGTTAAATTTCATTGACGCGAACGTCATAAATTATTTGTTCTTTTTTTGGTTATAATTTTTCGAACCAATATGTATTTTGCAATCGGCGAACGACCCCCTTATTGGTTAAAACGCGAACTAACTGTGGAAAGAGCTTTAGCATGGTGAGATACTTTTGATTTTGAATTTATCAGTGCCATTTTTATTTATTATCTCCACGATATCTGTTCAGTCATACCAATCCCGGTGGGTAGGAAGAATTACGTACGTTGAATAAAAAAAAAAAAATCGTTCCAAGATCTGTCAAGAGAAAAACGACCAGTCGATAAGAAATCCGTATGTTTTTGACAATTCGCAAATTCGCATAATTTTTCAGACGAGCGAAAAATATGTTTATCTTTTCTCGTCCTTCTTCCTTCCCCCCCCCCCCCCCCACCTCCCTCGGCCATGCAAATAAGTCGTGCGATTTCTTGGTCCATCTATAAATAGAACGTCTTCCAGAATTTGTCAATATTACCACCCTGTCGCAATACAAATATATACATATATATAATATATACTATCTATACTATCTATACTATCTATATACTATATATATTCTACATTTACTACAGTATGTGTATATGAATGTATATATTATATATATATATCCTACATTCACCAGCAATGGTCCTCAATCCTGGATTTATTTTTTATTCGTTTTTCAGGAAAGGATCAGTTCTCGCTTATGGGTTGGCAACGATCATTGTGACCGTTTGGTGTACCGATTGGAAAGTAGTTTGCGAACACATACCGCTTTATGGTAGCAAATTTAAACGCGGAATTCCGCGCTTTTATTCCATCGAGCCGACACGTACATAATTCTTCGTTAAAAGTTACAAAGCCAAGAGAAGAAAAATTTCGAAAAGAATACGTGCAATTTGAAGACACGAAAGCGAAAACACGATTAAACATAAAATCTGCTTAGGATTTCCTGTAAAACAGAATATAAAGATTTATAGGAAAATTTATTGATTGAATATAGTGGAGAAAAAAAAAAGAAAAAAAAATTGACCTGACTGGGACTCGAACCCTCGATCCTAAGATTACAAGTCCGATGTTCGATTAAAAAAAAAATAATATTATTTATTGACGATTTCTGGATTACATTAAATATATGTAATAAACTGATTAAACTTGAGCTATTATATTTTTCTATATATTTAAGCGCTGCATGATCTTTGTTTTATTATATTTTTACCATAAAGTTAGTTAATTATATTTTTTCTATTTTTAATACGTATAATACGCTACAGTACAGGTTGAGCTGTTCGAACTATAGTAAATTTCAGGCCCTGGAACTTCCTTAGAGTCTCCATGAAAAATCATTGAAAATTCAAAGGTTATTTTCGACTTCTATTAAAATTCAAAACGTGATCCGCACTGAAAACCTCATTTTACGATATACCGTAACGTCCTATTCGTGACAGGGTAACGTAATCGGCGCTCGAAAAAATTAACAATTCTAAGTTCATACGAGAAACGTTATATTTCCAAAAAAAAAAATCTAATTTCATAATTCGAGCAAAAAAATAAATTTCGAAAAAAAAATATACAATTCCAACGAACTAAGCGCCACGTGGATCATTAACCAGGAGGATCCTTCAACAAGTATATTAGACGACTTCGTTCCACGTGTAGGCTGAGGTTAATAACTTCTCTCGCAATGAACCTGTTATTCGAAACGAAATCCCAAGATGGCCGCGTACATAAAGTCGACAGTCTAATTACAAGATTGTTTAAGAAATTATTCCCCATCAAGTCCAATTTAAAACGTAAAAAATCCACACCGTTCCGCAATCCGTAAAAGCACGTCGCATGCACGTATAAAAAAAAAGGCTTTAAAAAAAAAAAAATTTCAACGGTAGTAAATCCAGGGAATCGTCCCATAAAGGAGATAAATCTCAAGATGGGAAAGGAAGGGATTCGTCCTGCGGAATCGGAAATCCCTAGGATACCGAAGGAAGGGTGACGTCATCAGGATCAGAATCGCAAATGGTTCCGGCTTAATAGATCCAGAATCCTCTTAGATCGGGATAAAAAGAATTTTTTATGCAAAATTTCAATTCGTTACGATACAGTCGTTAAACGCAAAACGAATTTCACGTTCGTGCGGTTAAGCCGAATTCTTTTTTTTTTTTTTCTTTTAGTTTTTCCTTATATATATTTATATCCTTTTTTCAATATCGGACGAAAGTGTTGCGTCACTCATTATCACGCTGATAACACGTGCATTTATCGTATCCGTGTTTTTAGTCATATGTCATGTTTTAACGTGGGATACGTGTCTACGCTTATATCGTATACGCACACGTGTTACGTCTAAGTGGTCTGGACGTTAGACATGTAATGTTGGTCATCGATCAACATCAAGTAGAATTAGTAGTGGAGGGGGGATTCTTATGTTGTTATGCAAATCGCTATTGTTCCGTACTATAGTAATTGTGTTATCAAAACACGAACCTGGTTAATGTGTTCACCCGTTATATAGCGACACCATTAGACCCTTGCGAAAGCACGGCTATCATTATTTTATTATGGTGTACATAAGAGGTGTCATTGTGGAACGTCCATTTTTAATTTCAATGACCGCTGGGGAGTGGGGATAAAATTTGTTTTTTTTTTCAAAATTTCAAAGCGACAGGAATAAAATAATTTTGGAATGTAAAATAAAGCTAAAATATATATTACTAAAATATTATTAACGTAGTGAGTGAATATTGAAAAAAATAGTACTAAAATAAAAGGACTAAATACAAATTTAAAAAATTTTCGATTACGTTTTAATTTAACGAGACGTGTATATACGTGTGTATATATATATATATATATATATATATATATATATGTGTGTTTGTGTATTAATTCGGCTTTGATGTTTTCGGCACTCGTCGCCCTCTGGCGTAAACCAGTTGAACTAGGGTAAAAACAGAAGGGTGCAAATTTACGAGTTCTATAAATATTGCCAATAACAATCACGGTTAACAATAGCTGTACTCAAAAATGCGAATTTTCGTCCATTTATGAATTCCTGTTGAAAATAAAATCGATATATTTGATAACATCGAATATATGAAAATCGTGTGATATCTTTGTACCGTGAACCGGAAAATGATAATATTATTTATGAAAAATAATAAAGCGCGCACGTGTCACTCGATGTGACGGTAATCTTAAGATAAATCGATAAGAGATACAGGGAGTATCAAAAACAATGCGACAGCTCTTGGTTTTGGCAAAGATCAGATAAACAGATCGGAAATAGAAATCATCGACCTGAATCGAAAACTGGTGCCGCGCAAATTCGCGAACCAAAACAATATTCGCACGAATTCATGACGGTTGTTCGCTTTTTGCCAAGTTTCTAATTCGGATTGGATAACTGAGCTGATGCAACGTGAAGATCCCGTTGCGGAAGCTGATTCGTTGCTGTAGGGAAGCATAAAAATGTTCCTGACTAAAATAATTTAAATTAATGAAACCGTGTTATTCGACTTATGCGCGAAATTAGAAATTTGCAAAGTCAAAATAAATCTTCAAAAATATCCCGCATACCACGCACTGACGACTGGCGGATTTGGGTTCTTGATCCACGATGACCGCAAAAAAAAAAAATCGGAATTCGAAAGGCGCGATAGTGGGAGGTCAGCCAGTCAGGAATTTGTTCAATACCCGAATTTTAATTGCCAGGGTCCCCTAATAAAACGTAACGAGGTTCTGAGCATAGCCGAATTTAATTCTTATTAAAATGAAAATGATTAAAAAAAAATTAATATTTGAAAAACAATAAATAACCGGTTTTATACAATTTTATAGATTATTAAATTTTCGTAAATATATGAAATTTACGTGGAAATTTTTTTTTGGAAAATATAAGGGAGTCCAGGCTATTAAAATTCCGAACGGGACGAAATCCTGATTGTTTGACCTCCCACAATTCCACCTTTCCAAATTCGTTTTCCCGAACGTCATGAATCAGCACCCTTCGAAATTCTAACAGAATTGACTAAGGGTATAAAAAAAAAAGTTACAGATAAGCACGTTCCATGAAAAATCCAAAATTGCGGCATTTAAAAAATTCGAAAGATAAAGAAAAATTACATTCACCATATTAAAAAACAAAAACTTTCTATCCATGCATCAACATTGAAAATTCACAAAATCGAATACTCAAAATTATCCCACATCTCATTTCATAAAAATCCGCAAACTACAATCGACTTGAAAAACAAAAACAAAAATATTACTGATAAGCAAAATCCATCACGAAACACGGAACTGCAAATATCCTTGACACGGAATGCATGTGACATGGGTCACACATGTGTTATCTATAAATAATTAAATATTTACGTATTTATAGCGATTTTCCTTCGACCAAGATAATCTTACTCCCACCCGTTATAGCCTCAGTGTCTGGCGCACGTTAACCCAATGAGCATTATCATCAAAGCAGGTCTTATCAGCAGCCCGATAAGAGACAGCAGCATGTAAACAAGTAAAAATTCCCAAAAAAAAAATGTTTCAATAAAAAATCCAAAAAGAAAATAAAAAGTAAAAAAAAATCCAAAAAAACAAGAAGAATCCGATGGACACAGCGAACGAACCATCATAGGCACAGGAATGAAGTTTCTCCTCTCCAGATCCGGGTGATCCCAAGTCACGAATTCTTGGTCCACAGCCAAATTACTGTGTCTTCCCGATGTGTCAAGTTCTCAATATTAGAAGCGAAATCTGCTTCCTCAAAGAACAAAGATCCATAAATCCATATGAATTCCTAAAGTCATCCTTGAATTTCCCACAGAACAACATTAGGATTGATGCATCGCGAAGACACCTGTTGATCACGAGTATTAATATTGCATAATAATAACAACAACAGTCCATAAAGGCTAATTCACACGGTAACGACCCTTCGCGACACGCGACTCCAGTCTTCCGGTTCCCTCAGGAATTTTGCACGTGTCTGTCGCAGATTCGAAACGAGATAAAGACAAAGATAGATTCTGGTTTACTCGCGAATTTACGTAAATAAACTCGTTACGCTTTGACGATCCTCAAACAGACGCAAAGAGACGTAAAGCCGTTGTTTTGCCACGGGTGGGATTTTACGCAATTCGTAAAACCGTCTTGTTTGAATTAGACTTACGTGTGTGAGTCTTGCGTTTTGTATTTTGCGATATATGTATACATATGTGCAAACATAAGTATTGGCTGTATACCTATATATCGTCCTCTGGGTGATTAACCCAGAAAACCCAGTGATCGTGCGTACGTCGACCCGGTACGCGAGTGCGTGAAGCACCTAGTCAAAATTTCTCTCTCTCTCTTTCTTCTCTTTCTATGACTTTCTCACTCGCACTGAGTTTTCGTGTTTCTCTTGGATCCTGGCCAGCCGGTTAACTTGCAAATAAACCTTTAGTGTGCATTCACACCGAATCCTCACGATACATCCCTGGCTTTATGCAAAGTACAGAGAGGATGTTTGGAGTCATAAGAATGTTTGAAAATGAAGAATTTGAATTTTTTTTTTTTTTCAAATTTTCGAAACAGTAGGAAAGGCATTATGGGTGATGGATGATTATTAATAAAATACCCGTGAAGACACTTTGATTTTTTTAGTAGTTTCGTGTGAATTAAATAAAGGTATGCCGATTGGACGTTAGCTTGTATGGGATGTTGATCTTTGAAAAAGCAGTATATATATAAATATATATATATATATATATATATATATTGCAGTTGCTTAAGGAGGATCTAGTTGGAATTGTAAAGATCGGAGTTGGTGCTTTTGATGATTGGAAGGTTAGGTTGGTACATTGACGTCATCTAAGTCGTTATTATCAATTCGCTACTGTGTACGACTTTATTATTTTTCCAGCCGCCTCGAGAGCGACGACTCGTTTTGACTTTTTAAAAGTCAAAAGCCACCTGACCCAGCCGATAACGCATAACGATCACTACAAAATTTACCTGACGTAAGCAAATGCTAGGATGTTAGGTATAAGGCGCTTAAAAAGAAACAAATATTAAAATAATATGGTACTTTTAATTCGTGAGGCTGTCACGTGTAAATTTGTACACCCTGTAGAAATACTTGCGTGCGACCAATAAAAAAAAATTAGAAACATTTGGCCCATAATTATTAATTTTTTAAATATTTTTATTCAGTCTTTACAGCTACGCTCGTCTCTCACTTTATTTGAAAATCTGACGTCGAAGGGTCGCAGGTTCGATCCCGACATCGGTCAAATTTTTTTTTTTTCAAAATTCTATAAATTTCTCAATTACTTCTATTCGCTGTCTCAAGCTACGCGTCTCTCGAGTACATTGACACTTGTCGGCGCGTTCCTGTTATCATAATGATTGTACGTATCGTGCTGCAATTAATTAACAAGGAGGCGTGACGATTCGCCGTAAAGTTAAGATAAGAGGCTATTTGCGTAAGCAAAAAAACAAAATGGAAAATGCAAGGAGGAAAAAGGAAAACGCATGTAGCAGTGGGAAAATGCGTGATTCACCGGAGGATATCGAAAATGTGTCACACGACAGCGATGCCTTTGTCCCTTATCAAAAAAAAAAGCACGATTGCTTCCGTTAATCAATCTCTTAAAACTTCGAAAAAAAACATAGCTAAGAATTGCCACTGCAAGAAAAAAAAACTTACTCCCACTCCCAAGCTAGACTGCAAGTCAAAATAAAGAAAAAGTAGTCCTAATAAAAAAATTAAAAATCCAAAAATATCTAAAAAGCACCGTTTATCTAACATTCCTGCAGGACCATAAATTCTAATTCACAAGGCGTGGCTGAAAGTCTCAAATAAATTCCTCAAAGCGACGCGATGCATAATAGACTAGAATATCGCGACCCACGACTAAACGCACACAGATTAGCCAACATTAACATATTTCGAGCATCCGGCTCGTCCTTGCGGCTACCAAGAACTGACGATTGGCTAACCGGAATCGTCATATCATTTCTCAGAAAGAATCTAACTCGACGATCCTATCGTATTTGCGTATGCGCGTGGAATCCTGAAGCCAAAAAAAAAAATTCATTTTTTGAAATTTCAACAAAAAAAACTTTTATTTCACATAAAATACCAAATACTTTTTTTCCACGCCTTTTTATTCGAGTAATAAAATTAACGTTCTAATACGTCCGCGACGCAGTAACGATCGTTCGATCAATATAAAATCAAATTTATCATCCAATTTTTGAAAATCGTTCGTCTGCTAATTCGTCCCCAGTGAAAGACGCTGGCTTTTCTTACATTTCCCTTTCCAACGATCCATGTACCGAGCACATGAGCAACACGTGATCCGCACGAGGACCAGACGCAACATACACAGAGCCGCACACTGTCAGCCAGGTACGCAATCGTATCTGTCAGACAGTATAGATTCTGATACGGGAATATATGTATATATGTATACATATGACAGTATAGACTGTACACGAGAGATGCTTTATACACGTGTATAATATATATGTATAATCCAAGCGTCACATAACGCACCGTGAAAGCCCTATTGTTGTACTTATCGATATAATATGTACACGTGTGTCTAAGCATATGTGTTCGGCAGATATAAAGCATCGCTTCAAGAGATATTCAGGGACAGTGGGTTTCTTTGGTTAATACTAGAAGCACGTGTTATCATCGTAAAATATTTATATATCGGTTATAATATATATATATATATGACTTTTTAATGACTTCGCGAAAAATTTTCTTTCAAGATTTGCACATATATAAGCTTGAATTTTATATATATATATATAATTCAAGTATACAGAACATGCGCGTGTCACGTGGAGAAAAAAAATTTATGTTCGTTAAGAATTAACAATGACTCTGCACATTCGACTGTAAAGTAAAATGGAAAATTTTGAAAAAAAATTGGCAAATTTCTTTTTTCTATAATTTCTTTGCCAGTCAGAAGGGAGAGAGAGAGAGAGAGAGAGAGAGAGTATTGGGAAATCAGGATGAGGCATTTTGGCACGATCACATTTTGCCAAAGGTAGATACAGAGAGATGCTGCGATAAGATGGATCATCGAATTAATTTGGTCGCACAATCCGCATGCGGGTTACAAATGTACGAGGAAGCCAGGCGGTTCTAATAAATCCTGAAGGGCGAGAGGGGAGGGGGGGGGAGGCGGAAGGAATGTGCGAATTTGAGAACGTTAATTATTTCGTAAAGGAGGATAAATAGGGCCAGTCATATATATATATATATATATATATATATATATATATATATGACTGGCCCTATTTATCCTTAGATCTTATACGTATATAGATCTTATATATATATATATATATATATAAGATCTATATACGTAATCTTATATCATACTGGTACTGTATTTGTCCATACATATATAACTATGCAGGATACTGAAAAATTACGAATGATCGATATGCTCGTTATCGATCAAATAAATCAATACTATTTCAGTGAAATGGAAATTATTAAATAAATATTCCACATTCCGATACGACTTCTTCTTGCATCACCGAATAATATTGGCGATACAATAATAAAAACATAAATACTTATTATTTAAAATACCCGCCATTTTGTGTGCAGCCATTAAAATATTATGACTGTCAATAATTATTAATATCTCGATCGAATTTACGAGAGAAAGAAAAAACAAAAGGTCAAATCGGCTATTCTTAATGGACGCGACGATAACGCGAATTATGCAATTTGAAAACATTCTAAGCGACCCTGACCAGATGGTACGGTTAACGATACTGTTGATAATAAAAAGAATTAAAATGGAATTTCAAATAGTCGCTGAAGCTTAAAATTGTGTATACCTACATTAGAATGCGGCATAAGGGTACGACGGACTCGGGGCCGAAATCCTGTAAGCATCTGCGGAGATACCTTATTGGAGATTCTTTTTTTCGTTTTTTGGAACGCATCAAAGATTTCGAAATTGGAAAGAGCTCCCGTACTCTTTATTAATTCTGGTAACGTCGTTCTCTTAGAAGGTTGTCACATGTTGTCCACCCCGTATATGGCGGACAATTCTCATTGTATTAAGAGTCTAGTTATTTATAAGGACTACGTGAGTCGAATAGAAATTTATATATATATATATATTGATATATTAATCGACTGACTGATAAAACTCAATTTATTATATATAAATGTCAAAATAAATTTTTTCAAAGGAGAATCTGACTAACGTTTTCCTAAACTTCCGGTCTCTCTTAGACACGACTTCCGGCGTCACCGTGTCGGCCATTTTTTTGTCGTAACGTTCGATTAAAATTGACTTTTCAAATTCCGCCATGACCTCGTGGTCGGTTAATGAATTTTGACCGACAAGTGTCGATCACCCGATGGATTTTTTAACAGGTCGCCGGAATTGTTAATCGTGATAATTTTTCGTATAATTAATTCGGCTAATTAAAAATTCTTCGATTATCCTTCTTCCTATATATGCAAAGACCAATATAATAATATAATATAACAGTGCTCGTTCCTAAAGGCGGATTCGTATATTAATCGACATCCGTATGATTCAGTCGTTTGGAAATAGAACTGTGTAAACTCGCAAAAACAATACGTACTAATTAGTAAAGACGCTTTGTGTCTATTTACAATGTAATCTATCAGTGTCGTGAATCATAATATTAATATACGCTCGTATTATCATTCACACGTGAGTATCACTATATTTCTATAGTATCCAATTCGAGTGATTCAATGTCCCTATGAAAAAAAAAATCAAAGAAAGAAAAAAAAAATACAAAACAAAGTGCAAAAAAAATCACAATTGTCACGACAAAGAAACTTTGCGTTCGTCTGACAAAGAAAAAAAGAAAATAGCCACAGCCAACGTGAATTGGCTCGTTGAGAATTTTGCAAGAATAAAAAAAAAAAAAAAAAAAACTTTTCGCTCTCACCGCAGAAAGAGCTGATAAGTATTTGCGCACGGGCAATGGCCTGAGAGATTACGCGAATTTTGTTCAAGGCCTCGATGATAGCAACGACGTATACACGGTGCGAAGGTCATTTCGAATGAAAACAACTATAAAATTCTCCTGTGGGATAATAATAAATACGTCGGATTTTAACGTGGGATTGATAAGAATAAAAAATCACGGCAATATAAATAATTAAAAGCAATTCTAAATACCACTGAAACTCAAGCTCATGTGGGAAGAGATTAAGTATTAAAAAAAAAAAAAAAAAAAACAGTATAAATCAATTTTTTTATCGATGGATTAATCGTTAAAAAATTATTTAATCTGATCCGATCGTTACTCGTACGGGGGGGGTGAATTAACGATCGACCTGAATGAATTGATAAGATCTCGTCACGGGCCACCGATCCTGAGTTGATCAGCGTTCATTAATACGAGTCATGACTCGACGATTATTTCCCAGAGTCGCTTTCCCGGCTTAATTGAGTCAAGGTCGTAAAGTCTCTTCCTCCCCATCGATAAACTTCAAGATCCACTTGCCAAATCGGCTGGGGACCTCAAGATGAATTTTCATAGCACGCGTCGAGCCATGCTATCCCATTTGCATACGAACAAGACTAGTCTCCAGGTGGATTTAGTAAATAAACAGCCAGTCGTGCGAATAGTACAAAATGTCACATTCTGCGAAAGTGTCAATAATTGACATTAATTTATTCCGTCAGAACCAATCGAGTCAGATAATTAAATATTCAAAGATAAATGGAAATCAGGTAAATAGTCATCGTGGCCTTTGGACACGTTTTACCTGCTAAAACGAATAGTAAAAAAAAAAAAAGTAGCGAAGAACAAAGCCAGGAATTTAAGCACGTAAAACGAGACAGTTAAAGCCAGACCCCTTCCCGTAGTCCCAAATAAGAATGTCAACAACACCGCATACCGTACAAACAACAACCTACCGGTTAAAGAGGCCGAGCGTTAGATTAAGATTCGAATAAAAATTCCACGCGCAAAATACTAGTAGATTCCTAAAACAAATCATTAAGAAATAAAACGCGCAAGGATACAATTGTGCGCGTGGACCGAGGTCGTTCAAATTTACGACTTTTCATGTCTTTACGACTAGTCACTGGCACGGCGCGATAGGCGACCGATCAGAGCACCGGGGATCAGAAGTGGCGTCAAAAGGCAGCCACGTGATTGGTCGAGGGAAACGGAGTGGGGAGTAAAGCCGTTGGGTCTGCGCATGCGCGAACACGAGTGCTCTGTTTACAAACTATGAGTCAACCTCGCTCAAGTCACGGCAACGTGCCTACGCCGAGATATTAGCATTTCTATTTAAGGAACAGTCAGCTCCCTTTATCCATATATCCTGCGATACTGTTGCTCTGTACATTTTATAAATTTACGTTACACAGAGATACGTACATTTTTCGCATTGCGCTTGGTTGTTATTCTCTGCCTTTGCCTCTTTCTTAGCCGTTAAATATTTTTTTTCAAATATTTATCTCGTCACTCTCCGGGCTCGGTCGACTGACATACTGTGTTACGCAACAACGGGAATCGCCTCGCGTTTCCTCCTCCTTCGTGAAGCTTCTATCTCGGCTTCTGTTCGTTATCCTTCTTTTTTCTCCGCACGGCAAGATCTCTCTAACCGTCGGCATCTATTCGTAGCAGCCATTAGACAATCGAGAGACTCGTGCGCGAACACGTGCAAATGGAAGAGACTTGTGTACGCCGTACCGAATATGTCCTCTTATGTACAGAATTATTACGCGAGTCTCTTTGGTAAGCACGAAGTGTCTGGACGAAATCTAACCTCGAATATATTCACGCGGTACGTATCTACGACGCCAGCGCCACTAGCGTAGAATCTGCTAACTATTTCGCGCACGCCACTGGTAACTCGTACTTCAGTCTAGAATACGTTTATACGAAATTAATTTGAACGTGTAAACAATGCGGAACGACTGACTGGTTTACTTCCCGTAATATTTAGTACTACGGCGAGTTCAAGGCGAAACGTTGTATATCGTCAAGTCTGACAACTAAACAACACGAATACTAAGAACAGCTGTGTTTTTCATTCTACGAAATTACGGTCACGTACCAAGGACCGTAATAACCGAAACCTAGCGAAACTAAAGCCTAAAGGAATGAAGTTGTCCTCGGTAGTTTGATGGGCAAAATTATCTAGCAAAGACACGTAGTCGGGTAAGTAAATTTTAAGATACATATAAGTGCGTGGACGACTGTATAAAACACTGGTGGTCCTTTCCTTCCTTCCTTTCCTCATGGCTGACTTCTCCAATGATGAAACGTGCCAGAAAACACTGGTGATAAATATCGTTAACCCTTTGAGCGTTATCAAATTTGATGTTTCCTGCATCTAGAGATTCATGGCGAGCGTGTCCAGTGTGAAGTTGGCGGATTTTCAATTCGTGACGGGAACCGAGACGAATGAGCAGACGACACGGGCTCGACGTGTTCGAATCGTGAGGGACGCCGGGACGTTAAACCAACTAAGGGAAAACAACACGGGAACTTAAGATACAACGAAAAGATAATGTCAGCTCGTTTCTAGACTGTCAATAAATCCACGTGTATGGATTTGGCTTAATGTTTTTCAAGGTTACGGACGACACGTGTCACGTTCCGTACTATGGGCTTAATTAATCAGTTTTTAATTTCCTAAATAGTCCTCGAGGAGAATGCGAAGGCGATGGCCGCTAAATACGACGTGTCAACTGATATCCAATGGATTAGAATTAAATGATTTTTAATATTCATGATCGTGAGTCATCGATTGTTTTCGTTGTCAGCGTACTTCCTTTTTTGAGGTTAGGTTAGACGTTGCCGTTTTTATTGTTTCGCGTGGATCGTCGAACGGGCTAATGGCGGATCTGTAATTATTGATATTTTTTCACGAGTATCCATATTCTGTGCTGTATCGACGGAATATTTGCCGAGAAATAGTATCTCATTAGATAAGTATTATAACGGCGTATGTCCTTTACGAATAAATGCATAATAAATCGACGCTATGACGTCATTCGCAGAAGCCTCGAAGAACTTAGCCCACGCAGCAAACGCGCAGGTGCGTACAGGAAGCAAAGATTCGCGATTGTCTCGAGAGAAAGCTGTTCTTGCCTGAAAAGGAAAAAGGGCGTGAGTCCATTGTTCCTTATAACCGAATCAAGAACGAGGTAAAATGTATCTTTGATTTAATGTATTATTTACTTCTGGCAAGTATGTTTATTCGTTATCGATATTATGGATGTTGGAATTTTTGAAAAAAAAAAAAAATTTTTAATTTTTTTTTCCAAATTCAAGTCTCGCTACATGCATCAGGCATCCTCAGACGTGCGCAGGTAAAATTTCCTCGATACGTAACTTTTTGACAACTTGAATTCTTCGAGCCTACACAGATAACGAGTCTCGTTCGAGTACCAGATAAGCTAAGCAAAGTAAAGAATTTTTGTAAAAGGCTTAAAAAAGTTATTTTGAAAAAAAAAATGGCTATTCACTGTCAAAAAAGTTTTCGTAGACCCTGCGAATGGCTGACCTTGAAACAAACACGTAAAGATATGCAAGACAGGCTATTGTTTTGAGGCACGAAATTTAATGGTTATAATGATAGGTGTGCTCGGTGACCTCGATGAAGTTGACAGTAGGAAAACAAAAAAAAAATTGCCAATGTCTTGCCGGGACACGTGGCTCCTGCCAGCAAGAACGAAGTTGCGTCACTTTGTCACGAGGTCAATGAGCCACGTTGCACGGAAGCCACGAGTTATATTTTCAAAAATAAAAAAAAAAAAGATGTTACCTATATATACACGGCTATACATTTATTTATATACCAGTGTCAACGTACAGCACAGTCCGAAACTATACGCAGCCACTGCCCAATAATTTTGCAACTGCGACTATATTGGAGGACGATCGAAAAATAAAAATAATTTTGACACCGTACTTTGGCTCGGCGCCCAAAATTCACTTTATAGCAGCTTTCCAATAGGCTGGACGTTATTTGACGAAATTCTAGTCCTCAATGCTAAAACGCACCAGGAGGCTTCGTTTTACCTGAAATCCTTAAAACAGGGTGAGAGACAAACTTAACCGTAAGAGGGAATGATCGGAATTGGAACGAAGCGATTTATTAATCGCGGAAGCTACGAGAAAGAAAGTCCAAAGCGGATGGAAAAAAAATTGCCGAGTATAAATATACATATGTGTACACATACGAATCGCGAAACACACGAGGATATCACGTATGACGTAAATTACAATCAGAGTCACAGAGGGAGTTTCTATCGCGTAGAAATAATCGCGGCGTTTGCCTCTCTCGTCGAAAGCGGCCAACACGTGCAGCAGATATAGGCAAACACGAACAATTGCAGTTGCCAGATCGGCAAAGCGTCCTCGTGAGGAATCGCTGGGGATTCGTCCGTGGAGAAACAGGAAGAGGAAGTGGACCATTGATAACATTGCTCGCCAGATAGCGCTCGTGCATTTACAGGTATAGCTACAGGCACAGCTAACGCAAACGACTTTGTATGTAAATGATCTGGCACGTTGCTCGCGTAATTCGCGCGTAAATTATATGGAAAGTGAGGAAACGAGGATGAGAGGTTATTTTTATAAAAATTACGAGAAAAAAAAAAGATAATCATAAAATATTCGTATCCATGGCAACGGGAGATGACGTGGAGATAATTTCACGTGAAAAGTGCCAGACACGTGCGGCCAATGAGAAAGTATTAAGAGTCGTGATGAGAGTGGAGAAAGGGGGGGACTAAGCCCCCCCCCTCCTCCCGGGCGTCTCCACGTGTACAAAGCAGGTGATTAGCGAACGAGGATCATTAGCGTGACTAACTAGGGTCCATTGTCTTCAAGTGACCATTCTCCATTTTCTTGTATCTTCCCACCCTGCTTTTTCCATTTTTCTTGCGTCGCGTCTCACGACTCTCGTGCGTTTACACGGAGCGACAAACTATGTTGTTCTAATTTTTTTTTGTTTCTTTTTTTTTTTTTGACAATTTCGACTGTCTGTAATTTTGGAATTGTCACATGACGTACGAAAATAAATTCGACGTACGGGTTCGGCACGCGAATAACTATAGTCTGGTCCACGAGGATCACTCGCGAAATTTAGATTTTTGCTATGCTTTCTTTTTTCTATTTTCATTCGCGACCCACTTTTGCTACTTTTTACGCAAATAACGTTTAATTGATAAATCGAGCCGAGATAGCCCGAAGATAGCGCTGAGCGATAAATTAGCGCAGTCTACTACGTGAACGTACGCGCAAGCCAAAGATACAAGTGTCGTTCGACCTATCGTAAATCAGTTCGCGCGGCTCGTTTCTCTCTTCTCGTACCCCAGCGTTATATTATTTTTTGCCGTCTCTTGAATTTTATTTTATTTTTCTTTCTTTAATACAACTGCGCAAAAATTCTTTTCTCTTGCATCATACGAAAACATTTTTAACGTACACACGTTACTCTCTGTGGGCCGACCTAGATGTAAATTGGCAACAGGGTACCAACGTAGGAAAAATTAGCAAAGCGGCGGGGCGAATCTTCATGAAAAATTCAGGCGACTTCACAGCTTCGCATAGAACTGCAAAGCGGCCTGTAAAATGGCCCATTTGATAGCAGCGTCTAGTCGTCGAGCCGCGAGACATTGTCTGCGCTCATTTCTCATTTTTCATTTCCGTGAAAAAATTTTATTCAAGCTCTAATCACCCGTCCTAATTGCAGTGAGCCAATTAAAATTGCACTGATTAGAATTTTTTTTATATCAAAAAATTTTTTTTTTCATACTACACTTATATCTTCGTTTATTCTCCACTACCCATCATCCGCTTACTATGATTCTCTGTGTCATCATACGTGCATATATATATGTATATATACACATATGTATATGCACATATGTATATCTGATCTCCCGCTTATACACTGTGCCCCGTGGTGCGAACGATAATAAGGCGTTTGACCCCTGTATCGCGGCTGGACTATAATCCGTGCGGTGACGTAGCACTCGTAACTTTTATATTTATTATTTAACATTATTGTTAAAACACGTATGGTCGTATAGGACACACATGGACGAATGCATGCGAGAGTAATGAGTGCTGATAAGGGATAGGGGTCGCAGCCGGCATTTAAACATGTGACGATGTATTCGCGACATGACGGACTCCTATTGTAATACGAGAAACAAGAAATTATTGACAAACAGCTTATCGCCGACGCATGGCGTCACGACGCTCTGCGATTGGGAGGCGTGCGACTCGGGGATCAATAAAAATAGTTCGAAATAAAATTTCGCGTGCGGCGTGAGCCCGTTACGCAGTATCGGACGAGAAGATTTTTTCGAAAAAAAAAAAAAAAAAAAAAAATCTAAACGAAGGCACAAGACACGATTATTAATGCTCCGCGACAATTGGAGGTCATGCGGGGTCAATCGTTTAATTATCGCGTAATTACAGTCGCGATGGCGTATAAGAAGCAAGTATAGCAAATCTTAAGAAAAATCTGCGCTACGCGAATCCACGTATGAGAGAAGGGATGACGTGGGAAAAAATTTTTTTTTTTTTTTTTTCAAAATTTTATACCCGTCTCTTTTTATAAATACCTGTATCTTTTTTATATACAAAATATATTTGAAAAAAAAAAATCTGAATCTAGTACGGGCAATTGCGCTACTAACCCCGTAGCGATAAAGCCGCATTTTCAGGTCCCTTTTAAACTGAAACTAACTGGCGCCTTATCGAATCGACACGAGTCTGCTGGACAAACAACGATTTCGATTAGGTCTCGAGAGTTAAACGGGCACAGCAAAAAAGTGCCTGATAACAGAGAATGTACCTAATACACGTGCTATATATATATATATATATATATATATATATATATCGTGCTATGGATTCTTTCGACTTTCTCGTAATTCCACGTTTGGTCGCGGCGAGTCGCGGCTATTTGCCTCGCAGCGTCTCTCTCTCTCTCTCTTTCTCTCTTCTGTTCTATTCGAGGACTGTGTACGAAGAGGAAGAGAGCGAGAGAGAGAGAGAGAGAGAGAGAGAGGGAGAGAGAGAGAGAGAGAGAGAGAGAGAGAGAGAGAACGAATATATTGTCAGCATCTGTAAACAGACCTCAGGGTTCACGACAGTTCGATTCGCGTCGCTACCGAGACGGAATCTGACGCGGCTGACGACAGAATAACAATCGATTGCATAAGGTGTTTCTTCGATTTACTCATATCTCATGTAATCATTTGCTCGGTGGCCTCCGGCGCGGTCGGTTATACTCGCGTTACGGAAACCAAGAAGATAAATGTCAAAATACATCTGCTGACATTTATATGCATATAAACATATATACTGCATATATACAGTCGTCTCGTGATTCTGGTCGAAACAAAAAATTATAATTTAATCGGCAACGCTCGATTTTGCGTCATACAAAAAATTTCATTAAATTAACTAAGACTTCTTTTTTCTACACCTCATTTTCCTATTTATGAGAAAAACGACCAATTCTCATGCTCGTCGCGCAGCAATGGGAATATTTATCCAAATATATATATATATATATACATACATACGTATACGTATATACATACATACGTATGCATGTTGATAACGTAACAATCGATTATAGATTCCCTAGGCGTTCGAGACAACCTGGTGCGTTTACAATATCTACTGAATAAATTGGAACTTGACGCGAGACTCTGGCGAGTCTCTTGATAATGTATAATGATAAGAGTAACGATCTGATCTTTGCCCGTCTTACGTATCTCATTGTGTACTGTCTTCGTACCGCGTTCGAATTTCTATTGTTCAGCCGTTAGGTTGGTAACGCGTGATTCAATCGCACTGAACTTGGCCCAGCAGGAAGGTTCACGTGCGAGCGATTCTCGCGATATGAAAATTCAAGGAGACACAATTTAAACAGGGTTAACGCGACGCGTCGTAATGGTTTAGAATCTAAACTTTCGATACTTCAGTGCGTTATTATGTATATTTCGTATCTGCCCTTTGTAATGTCCGCGATCAGGATCGATTCAATTTTATTTTACACGTGCTAGAGACTCGTAAGTCATTTTTGTCCTTTTCGTAAATTCCAAAGGCCATTGGAATTTTTTCAAAATTTTACAACACTCAATTGAGTCTGTTATCGATATTTCGATTTACAACGTAAAGTTAGGCAGGACGACTTGTCTTCGCTTTCTTTCCATTTTCAATAATCGAAATTGCGTCGAACTGTTTTTTTTTTTACACGCTCTCAATAATAATCATGATAAAGTTAGGCAGACATGCGCGTGATCAGGCAGACACATCGTAAAAAGAAAATACTATTTTCAACTTTTCCTCTGTTTCTTATTTTTTTTTCTTCTCCGCACCGAGATGGAATTTTTGGATCGAGGATAAATGCGCAGGTTAGATCGCTGAATAGTTAAAATAACGAGCCGCAGTGGTGGCAACATTGCCACGTGTATCTTCGCGTGTATACAGATAGTACAGAGGCACGTGATCGAAGAATGACAGGCAAAAGAAATTTGGATTAGCAAAAATATTCCAGATCTTTAATGAAAGAAATACGTATATCTGGGCTACACGTATCTAATCGAGTGTCAAGTGATTGTACGGTTTTTGAAAAATTGATATGTCATAACGTACGTTGCTCGGTTGATATAATTAAGACAAATTAACTGTACGCAATATTAATGGCGATAAATATCGATCCTTACACATTTAATATAATGAAAAATATTCCTGGATTACGTTACAGACAAAATTAACAGCCCGTGCGGTTTTTTGGTAGAAGTCGGCAGTTTCGAATCGATCCACATTTATTTGGCTGTTAATTCCTTTTTACGTACTTCCATTGGTTAACAGATACAGCCTAATCGTACAGTGCAGCATTTAAACTGTTTTTCAAATTCTGATAACTGCCTGGGATAGCAATTATGCACGTTTCGAAAAAATGCAAAAGTTCCTACGTTCAGAGCGAACTGTCAGCTGAGCGAACGCAGCGCCACGCCGCGGCGCTCAGTCGAAACTATTTACATGGCGGCGCCGCGTACCTCACGCGAAACGTATCCTTGAATCGTTAATAAACTGGCAGTCGTCCAGCGACCTATAGGAAGCATTACTATAAAAGTTTGTTTAAGTGAATATTTCAATGTGTATGTATAATATATGCGTGTACATAAAGATATACGCAAAATAGCCGAACACGCTGACTCTACGTGGCGAGAGGACTGACACTTTGGCGCCACTTCCTACAAACAAAAACAACTATCAATTCACGACACTCCTGGCTAAGGTTTCTTCCTCTTCCTGTATACCGTCTGTACGTCTCTGTTATTTCTATTATCGTTTCATTATTCTCGCACTGTTTCTTTAAGAATTTTCTTCTGCCTCGCGGCATACGAAATTACTGTTGTCCAATTCGTAGAATATTATTACACTGCTGAGATGCTATCCAGATAGAATAATATTACGAGTGTTATTAAATAATACTTTGGATACCGTGTTTCGACTTTATCAATAACATCGAGTGTAATTTTCTATTTTGTGATAACGATCGATATAGGTATATACACGTGGACGACAATCGTTAAGGAATTATTCTGTTGTCTTGTAGTTTTTCGTTTTCTCAAGGTCGACTCGCCCGTCCATTATTTTTCAAGGCCACGCGAAGTCTGTGGATTCTCATAAGTCAAAAAAGACAGGGTAACGCTAGGTAAATATTGTCCACGCGTAAGTCCGGCTTGAAGTTACATGAATTTCGGCAAATTTTCATCACTGGCAGTTGGTACGCATTTAATACGGAGGTCACGACCACGGTTGACGATTTTCGTTCTCTGTCGGATGGTAAATGGCCGACGGGTGGTTGATTGGTTGTTTGTATGAAAGCACGAGGATACGCTGACTGAATTATTTCTAACAGTTGGCTATTCGTATATCAAAATTACTGAAAATTTGAATTTGACAATTTTCAACTGCGCACTGTCACCCACGTGGTGCGTAAACGTCATTGTGACATCTTTAACGTGTGGCATCCAAAGCCTTTTTTATATTGTCATACCACATTCTTAACACCTCTAACCGCAGCGACCTGGCGCCACTCTGATCACATCATAATTCTGATTTCTAACAGTTGGCACTTCAACTGCGCACTGTCATCCACATGGTTCGTAAACGTCATTGTGACATCTTTAGCGAGTGGCATCGGATGCCTTTTTTATATTGTTATACCACAATCTTAACAGTTCTCATCCTAATTCTAATTTCTAACAGTTGGCTATTCGCATATCAAAATTATTGAAAATTTCAATTTGACAATTTCGAACTGCGCTCTGTCACCCACGTGGTTCGTAAACGTCATTGTGACATCTTTAACGAGTTGCATGGAAGACCTTTCTTATATTGCCATACCACAATCCTTAACAGTTCTAACCGCAGTGACCTGGCGCTTCTCTGATCTCATCATAATTCTAATTTCTAACAGTTGGCTATTCGTGTATGAAAATTATTGAAAATTTGAATTTGACAATTTCGAACTGCGCTCTGTCACCCACGTGGTTCGTAAACGTCATTGTGACATCTTTAACGAGTTGCATGTAAAACCTTTCTTATATTGCCATACCACAATTCTTAACAGTTCTAACCGCAGTGACCTGGCGCCACTCTGATCTCATCCTAATCCCATCACTAATTACAACACAATTCTTAGCGCTTAGAAAATTTTAACTCAGGCCTATTAGAGTCATCCGGTGCCACTTGTGGAAAATTGGCTGAAGATTTTTACGGATTCGCTCAGCCCGCCGAAACTCGGCTGATGAAACTTTCTTAACTTTTCCTAATCTCCTTCCGATGGATCCCGCTTGCAGTAAGTAGTTAAGCCACCGTTATGGGTCAGACATTAATTTTCAGGGTGAAATTTATCAATGTATACAGAGCTTGGGAAAGTTTTCTCAGGCTGTGCTTAGGCTAGAATATCAATTCCCGCGCTTAGTGGACTGTAAATAGTATGTATATATATATACACACATATATACTATTATGCAATGATCTTCCACACATCAAGTATTAATAGCAGCCGTGATTTGGCAATCACTGCTGTTTACCGAGTACTTGCTATATACGGATGGCTAAACTTATGCACACATATATACGTGCTCGTTACTTTGTGCCGTGTGTGCAAATTTGCACATAATGTGCGAGAAGAGCTGGCTTGAGAATCTTAAGTGGAAAACGTACGAGCTATGCCAGACATTTGGATCCACGTGTAAAAGTCATTGAGGACCGTGGATAGATATGACAAGGTGGCGTGATGGAAAGAACTGAAAATTTTCGAAAAAGAAAACCGAATAGATACAAATTAAAAATAAAAGTAGAAATTTCAAAAAATTCATTTTTCATTTTTCACGTCTCCGATAACCGTCCTTGGGCTTTGCCATCTCTCTCTCTCTCACGTTGATAATAATTTTTGACATTTTTTCTCAAAAAAAAATTTTTTTTTTTTCCAAAATTTAACATCGAAGCATCCTAACGCTCGAGAACTGCGAATTTTCTGCAACGAAAGAAACCCGCACAGCGACGTCGCCTTATGGCGTGTCGACTGTTCCCTCTTGAATATGCATGCAAATTCCATCCTGTTTACAACAACGGCAGATCTGGCAGCCGAGCTATTCGTTCTCTGACACAGATATCTCCTAGCTGAGCCATCCTCCCGCGTCTCTGCTCCCCTTTCCACCATTACTTTTCTAACGTGACTCTAATGCCTTTTTTTTCGCTTTGTCAACCTACACGATCCTACAAAACAGACGCCAGTAAGTCCATAAAAATAATCAACATAATCTTTAGTGTTGCTTATACGCTGTAATACCGATAAGATGGAACCTTCGTTACACGGTACATGTATATATATGTGCACGTGTGTGTGTGTATATATATATATATATACACACACATATATAATTATATATAATAACAACAATATACACACATATTAAACTTCCGTTAAGTTTTTCACGTTCCACCTGATTTCCCAACGAGAACCAAGTTTCTAACGGGTTCCCAACTCGAACCAGACTTCGAGTCTGCGGATCCTCTGTTATTACGCAGCCGTCGACCGCGCCTGATTAACTAACTGGACACCCGATATCCGATCGCAATCGGCAAGATCATCTCTGCGATTCCACGCACGATCCCGTCTGACGTCACGGATCGAAACTATCGCGTGCGATTTGGCATTAAAAAGAATTAGCAAACTTTTAATTTTGCACCGAAGTATCAATTCGATATTCGAGGTCATCGATAAGAATTTAAATATGAACCACCCAAACACCCCCTGTTATCTCTACTGGCTCTTTAATACTTGTAATTTTCATTCTTACGTCATCTGGCGTCTGAAATCGAATTTTTTTCCAAAGTATCGACTGCGATCGATATATCGATTTTACAGTCGATTAATGAACGCACGATTAATGATCATTGCACGGTTTCGCACCTGTGTCAATAAATTGAGCCGACAATTAGCGACGGCACGATTCAATTGCATAAGCCGGTGCCAAGATACATTAACCCAAATCCGTAGTGCGCGCGGGATGCTGCGCCGTTGCTCCGCAGGCATCTTGGACATTGAACATGTGCAAAACACTCGAGTAGACAGTGAACGATGGTCTCGCCCTCTTTGGCAGAGTTATCAGTTCAGTGACGTATTTTATGGGGGGCGAGGAGGGGAGATCCTTGAATTCGAGGAACCCCAAAGTAATTGGTCCATTTGGTGTATTATTATTATGCATCTGTAACGAGATCAACGGTGGGAGGAAAATAATATAGTGATCAGTGAGCATCCGGGTAGAAAAAAAATGGAGAAAAAAATCTGGTACAGGGATGCTGCATCTTATATGGGAAATCATGTATTGGAAGATCCATTGGAGATTTGATCCAGAGAATCGATCCATAGAAATTTCAGGGCTGGTTGATGCTGTAATAGTCGTTAACCATTGATTTACGTAAACGTAAATAAATCGTGGAGGCAAGAGTTAAATGAACTTTGACCTCTGAGGGTCCAGATTGCTTGAGATAAGAGATGATTTCTCGAAGAAATTTGATAAAGTCACGGGACGCGGTTACGTACGCTACTGTCAAAAGACACGATTTACGTGTATGCTGGTATCGCGTATAACGAATAAAGAGAATAGTTTGTAATTTCGAAAATCTTATCGCGAGATAAGGTACTCGGAAATGTTCCATGCTCGCCGGTTTATTAGGAACTTTCGAAAAAGAAAAATAGTCGCTGTTTCGTTTACGGTTCCCCCTGTGCATTCTGACACGCATGATCCTTACTATAGTCACGTAGTGAGTTTCCAAGTAACGCGATAAGGCATTCGCAGAAATAATGTTAAGCTAATCATTTAGTTAGGGGCACGTAGTATTGCAAAAAAAAATTATTTTTTCGAAAAAAAAATTATTTTTTCGAAAAAAAAATTTTTAAACCAGGTCAACGTTTATTACGTATTGTCTTTTCATGCTCTTTTTCTTTAGCTTCCCCCTGACCTTCTACCTCTCGGAGTATCCGTCGCTCAATTTTCGTAATGGAAATTCGTAGGGACTCATTTTCATGTGGACGACAGATTCTAAAGATACGATCGTCTCGTGTTACGATACCGTGGGATCAGCGACCGAAGGGCTGGTGAGTGTTGCGAAAGTGGCACACGTGTTAAATGGGTCACGCGTGGTTTAGGACTCGACTGTATAGACAAGCCTGTCAAATTATCATTGTTACATATGACGATACGCAATTGGTCTAATGTAACGTGCACGTTTTTTGATTGGATATCGGAGACGATATTTGAGAATACGACAGAAAAAAAAAAAAAGAATTTTTGTAAAATAACTGGAACGTGTGTACAGAGCACGTTTGACTGGGTTTGATTATGGGTTAATTAATTATTTCGGTGCTACTTGATAAATTACCAGGATCTTGGATGATTAATTGACGGCAGTGGGTCTTATGTCTTCACTTACCTTTTCGTCGAGGCTATTCAGATCCGGTAGCTGAAACAGAGGAGAAGACAATTTACAGTATGAAGCTTTGAGGTATTAACGGATTTTTATATTGAGCTTATTTCGTGTGTTGCATTGATATATTTTGTGAACTGAAGTTGTCTTTTCTCATTGGTCATTGTTTATTTAATCTTGAACATCGTCGAGAGTTCAAAGATTAGAGCGTGGGGAACTTTTGTAACGAGGCTTCTGTTTAATTTGTCTATGGATAACAGGAGCAATCAGCTGGGTGGTATTTGAAATTTTCAAGCGAAGATAGGACTTTTTTGAAAATATGCAGGAGAATAATTTGCCGAAAATTTATGTTTAGACGTGGAGCAACAAGTAATTCATGGTAAAAGAATAGAAGCTCCTGAACATGACGGGTGGCCATCTAGACGAGTTTTACGGCAACTCGATTCTACGGATATCGAGCGCTAGTTGCTCGGTCGGTAATGCAGTAAGCCAGTTACCGACGGAGCCAATACTTGTTACCGACCGAGCGAATTGCGTGCGTCGAACTTTGTACGAAACGTCGACAGAGGGCTGACAGATTTATTTTTAGTCTCCCCGACTGAACATAATTGGAACCAATTCGTATCAATCTGCCAACAACGTGGTTATGAGTTAAGCACGTACGTGTATCTCGTGCTGAAGTCAATTTAACGGCGAATACGTGTAAATCGCCGAGGGGTCGAACGTATTTAATTTTCATTATCAAAATTCGTAACGCGTTAAAGATTACATAATATACAAGGAAACACTGCGTCGACTTAATAATAATACCCAAGTTAATATTCCATTCTCGTGTTAACAGACAAGACACGGGGCATTAATTGTTCCCGCAAGGCCGATTCCACCATTATTAAAATTATCAGCTAATTCGACGCTCCTGTCGCTCCGACTGATCGACCGTCCCTCAAGTAATCAAGATAAATACCAACCTAGCAACGAAAAGTTCATAACCAAAGTACAAAGGAATATTCTATAAATTCACAACACAATGACTATTGCCAACGTAACGTATTCTTACAATACAAAAGTCTTATCTGAAAGTGCTCGTAAGAATTTCGCAAGTCAGGATTGAAGTGCCAGCGGCCAACCCTTGTATGGTAAAAAAAAATAAATCCGAACCTTAAGCTTCCTTTCTATCAAACCAAATAACCATCCCTCTTCTTCATCCCCTTCTTCTTCATTTCTACACACAAATACATCCGTCCTCCATATAACTCCACTTTCGCCCCCTTTGTAAGGCTTTTCGAATCGCTTGGTAAACTGCTTCGAGTCGTTCGCGAACTCTACAATCATTTTGCTTGTTACATAAAGAGCTGATAAGAAGGTTGCCAAAGGTTACGGATCGGTGTAAATCATATGCCCTTTGGGTACTAGGGTCAAAAAGGGGCGGAGGGACGAACACGAGATATGTGCCAAAGGATAGAGACGATTTGCTTTGAATAAAAAAAAGGGACTTTTTCGTACAGCGTTTATCCAGTGAAAGAGATGGAACTTTTTTTTTATATATTGGCAGGACAAAAAACGGGTCTGTAGGGTCGAAAGGGGGTTGGCAAACGAAGAGACAGGAAAAAAAAGATGACAAAAGACATACAAAATGCCCGAACGAAATATTTTCGTCGTGTAAAGCGACAGGGTTTTTAGCCAAAAAGAATTTTGAAAAAGCGAAGTGATCTTGATAATGCAAATTTCAGGAAAAGTCAATGGCGTCTATGTCTTTGATCAAAGGAAAGAATGAGAATCGAAATTTGAGTCTTCCGATCTGCGTCCCGAGACAGAATGACTTTGACAATAGTCAAATTCAAATTCTTTGATAGTCAAATTCAGATTCTGATTGCTCGAGATCCCTGTAATCAATAATTTTTATCCTTTTCATCGAGACGTCTTCGTCGACGATTCTACTCCTCTTCTCTGCCGGAAAACTCGGTACGTCGAGACTATCTCTCTACGGCAGATTCGAGCACCTCGACCTCAACTAAAAAATAACAAATTTTTCGAGAACCTTGGCGTAACTGCACGAATCAACTCTAGAGCGCAGCTTCTGATCAGGGCGGCGACCCAAAGGGAACCAGAAACCGAGAACTTTGTCCAAATCGGTAAACTCAAAAATATACGAATTTGAGAAAGTAGCTTCTAATCAGGGTGACGATTCGAGAACTTTGTCCAAATCGGTAAACTCAAAAATGTTCGAATTTGAGAGAGTAGCTTCTGATCAGGGTGACGATTCGAAGGGAACCAGAAACCGAGAACTTCATCCAAATCCGCTGGAGTCGCCATGTGACCGTGAGTCAAAATATATATGATATTTGATATATATGATTTTTCATACATATACATATATTCCCGGATGAAGCTTTGGTCTATAGCCAATAGATGGCATCTCGAGCGCCACTGTCGTAGTCGGACGTAAGAGAAACTAAAAAACGTAACTGTCATAGCTGCAACTCGAATCAAAATACCGTACCAATATTTTTTTCTCTTTCCAATGGCTTCTGCCGGTAACAATGTTCTGTCTTGTCGTTCTTTTTCTTCTTTACCATTCAATCTCTGCTCTTTCTTCCTCGGTACAATATGGCCGCGAATAAAGACTCTTTACTCCCTGGTAGCACGACTGATTATCCTGAAGCTACATAATGGCGGGCACGGGGCTGTTTTCGAGTCACGTTCTACGCTTCTATGCTATCTTTGTATTATGTACGATACTCAGTGTGGAAACCTTGACGGCACGAAATACGAAACTGAGAATGTCGTCAGCCGTAGAATACGGTGAGACTCGACGTATCCAGTTGCAGACGCGTCGAGTGGCAACCGACTGCAGCGCCAGCGGCTGTACGAGTGGCGATTTATTGAATTACACAAAAATCTCTGGGGCTTCAAATTTTTTTTGGAAAAAATAAAAATTTTTTAAAATCCCCAAAATACGTGTATACACATTTTTTGGTACGGTAAAGTTGATTTTTTAACTCGGAAGAAACTTTTTTTTTTCCCGTTACTTATTGCACGCTCGTCGATTTCACGTGTTTAATATCTATTCACGTTATCATACGATTTTGGGAATTTCGAAATCCAGATATTTAAAAAAAAATGCTTTCCTGTCCAATTCAAGTTCTACGTAGCTCCACACACGTTGCATATTTATAGGGACTTTGGAAAATTGAATCGCCGCATCTTGTCGCGCGATACGATATGCGCATATTTTTGCGTACTTCGGTTCTCCGTTTAACATGCAACTGCAAGCATATATGTATCATATGTGCCTTCGTCACATGTGCCGTCAGATTAGCGTGAAATAACATTTCTATCACACCCGACGTGACAAAACCCTTTTTATCCACTAAATAGACAAAATGACGATATCCGAAAAATATAAATATCCTATTACATAAATTTTTGGAAAATAAATTTCCAAAATTTTTTTTTACCAAACATGCAGTGTATGTAAAAAAGGATGAATGGAGTAGGAAAAAATATTAATCGTAAAATATTATTGATCTTTTATTAGAAATATAAATAAATATATTAATCATGTACACAGACTCTTCACACATGACTTAATTACGTCTGAACGTAGTAACGATTATATTATTAATTAGTGTCGTTCACACAGATCCGAACGAACTTATCGCAATGGATTCTTCGACGAACAGTAGGAAATATATGTTCCGTCACGAACGAACCGTCGATTGTGCGTATTTGTCTTTTTTTTTACGTCATAAGAAAAAAAAAAGATATTCTTCTCACTCATCGAGCTTCCCTCATTCTTATTTTCTTCAATGAGATGAAGAAGCCAGAGATCTGTCGAATTCTGAGTATCCTCCTGTTTCGCGTTTCTGTCATTAGGGGTCGGGAGGGGAGGGGGAAGAGTATAAATTCGCGATTGGTATTCCTGAACGTAAAATTGGCTTCTCGGTACTGTCCCTCGAGAAAGTTTTTCGAGTAGCGACGAAAGAAGGGGCATAACGAACAATGAAGAAAATACAAAGAAAAAAAAAAAGGGTTTTCTCGGTAACCTCGGCTTAAGGTTTGTCGATCGAGATACAGGCGAAGATAAAAAAAAAAACTTGGCCGGCATAGTTTTTCCCGAGATCTTATCTGCGGTACTGCCGAGAGAAAGTACTTGAAACTTTTCACGACTGTCGAAACACGAGGAGCACGAAAAAGTGACGCGAGAGAAAAGTCCAGAGGAGGCTTAATCGATAAACGAAAAGTTATCTCGATAAGGGAAACTTCGTTTGAGTTTACTTTTAAATTTTATTAGGATATTTTTTTTACATGAAAATTATCCCCCCCCCCCCCTCCTCTCCATTGTTATCAGACAAATTATCCGTATCAGTATCAATTATTAATTTCGCAAATTGAACTCTGATAGAAAACAATTTCAAAATTTTGTTCGGCTAAGCCAAACAGATTGAGATGATCTGACGAAAGAGAATAATAACAATAAACTAAGAAGAGCAATAATGAATAAAGAAAGACGTGAAAAAAAAGAGAATAACGTAATAACCCAAGAGAGACTAGGTCGACCTAGAAATTCTTTGAGCGGCCAATAAGTCAGCCAGTCAGTCAGTCGGTCGGTCAAAAAGCGCCGAAGATATTTTCAGCCTGGAGCAGTCGGAACCGGAAGTGCCCATTGTATCCATACCTAAACTTCCGTTTCTTCAAAAATATTCTCGTCGATATATCTGATGATCCTTGTCGACCTTAGAAAAGAAGAAGCTGGATCGATCGGTATGTACCATCCTGGTTTCAGACTCCGAATCGTCACTTCCGGTAGATCCCAGCGCATCCTGTTTCTCTGCCGCAACAGCAGAAGTCGCGAAGCAGTGGCGTCTAGCGAAAACTTAGCCGCCAATCAGAAGCCAAGGAAGTACGACGGTGACGCAAAGTGCAGCCAGGCAGCTCGCGCACATCGCTAGGGGACTGGCAGCAGCTTCCGGTTCCGTTTCTATCGTGTACTCCTCGTCCCTCTCGAATTCCCGGACCTCCACGTCACACCGGAAACAGACTCTGGCATTCTTCAGATGGGAGCTGTCTCTTCTGAGAAAGAGGGCCGAGCCCTTCCGGTCCAATTTCCAGCCTGGCTCCTGAAGCAGCATCCTGGTCATCATCTTTCGCGATCCTCGATAACAACTTCCGCTCGAGATCCAATGGTTAAATTTTTCAAAATTTCTTCTTATTCTTCTTCCCCTCTCGGTCGGTACCAAGTACGATGACTTCCGGTTGACAAAGGTCTTCTTTGTCCTGATTATCCACCCAGCACTTTGTTTATACTCGGCGATATCTGTAAGTTGAAAACAAAGAGATCGTCAGTGGTAGTAATGATAATAATAATAACGGGAAATGCCGGGTCAAAGTTCAACCAAAGAACTCCGCGACACGACTGGAACTTCCAAGTAGAGTAAATATGTACATATTTGTTCTTCGACTGTTATCAGAATGGAAATATGACTTAAGCCTCGGTTGGTCCATCTTTCGTCAGTCTTACAGCCTCCCTGATCTCAGACTGAAAGAATACATATCTCGGCCAAGAGTCCAGAGGAGATTATTAAAACCAAAATTTTACGAATTTTCTAATTCCTTTTTTTTTTTTTTTTTTTTTTTCTATATATGCCCAAGGCTCTATATACACATATGGACCTCCATGTAAGACCACCGTGAACCAAAAAATTCAAATCCGATAACAGCCACGAGTGACGCGCGAATACATTACTTTAATCTCTTTCTATTTTTCTTTTTTTTCAGATAATAAAACCCCAGTAACCGTACTAGCACGCGAATAAAGATTAGGAGATAACCAGTGCGTGACTGGTATGCAGATCTTGCGAGGAAGAGAGAGGATAAGAAAAAGAAAAAAAAAGAAAATGTGAGTGGTATAAAAAAAAATGAAAAAAGTCAAAGATTAAGTAAGCAAAGTAAAGTAAGGGAGGGGGGAGAGTGAAGATCGAAGAAGATCACAGAGTCAACCGAGTTATCTCCAGGCTCTTACGGCTTTTGGCACGTGCGTGAAAAGGTCAAACCTAAAGGGGAATCACGCGAGGAAACAAAAGTTTGACCTTTACCCCCGAGACAATTTTCTAATACAGATCCGCTCGAACCGCAAAGTATTGGAGTCGCTCGAAGCGGAGATGACGTTAGAAGATGAAAAGCGAAAAGCTGGAATCCCAAAATCATTAAAATTTAACACGGACTGTACCCGATGTAACCGGCTGTGATTTTTCCTCAGGAATAATTTTATAGCGAAGACAATGGACACTCGAGATATTCATATTAATTTTTGCGTCATCAAATTCCAAGTATATATATATATATATATATCGATTAAAAAGCGAGAACAAAGAGCTTTATCGGTACCGTATAAACAAAGGAACGCGTAATGCTCGCCAAGTGGTGTCAAATGTGCTCCTTTGAAATACGGCTATTATTTGACAGTGCCTTATCAGTGGCCACTGGCATCCCCCAGTAGAAGCGACGGAAACGTGACGTAGCTGATAAGCCAGCTATTCGTGGTAATCGAATAAAAGAAGAGGGAGGGAAGGGAGGGAGGAGAAAATGGACGCTGGTCGAAAAGCCTTCGGCCGAGAATAAAGGAAAAAAGGTGTAAAATGAAGTAGAAAAAAAAAGCGATGCTAGACCTGCGGGTTCTTTCGAATGGATCGTTAGCAGGTTGCATTTGATTGGAGGCGAATGACGGCTGGAACGACGGCAAAAAAAAAGAAAAAAAAAAGAATTGAAAGAGGAAGAAATCCTTATGGCTGCTTCTCGTGCAGTCGCTGGCGCGATAAAGAGATTAGAGTGGGTTATCGCGTTATCCCGTGGAATTGCGATAACTTCGGGGAAACAATTGAGATGGGCTGGTAGGTGAGGTCAGATTTGTCCTGGGAAATTCCAGAGTCAAGCAAAAAATTTTCGAAAAAAATATTTTTGAAGACAGGTGTGAAAAAAAAATATTTTTTTTTAAAGATAACTCTTCGTGCCACGATAACCGGACGTACTTTTATTTACGCAGTGATAACGCGTATGATTGATAATTACTAATGATACAGACAGACGATAATTTGAAATTCGTTATCTCTGCGATTTGAATACAGATAATTAAATTACTCCTCCATCTCGTTATCTTCTGATCGATATCGTCAATAATCCGTGATAAACAATTTTTTTAAATATTCCTCGAACAGAACTTCCTCTGTCTTTGACGATACTTCTCGGTCACTGGGTTTATGAATCCAAGAAACTTGATCCAATTTCTACGGCTCGATTGGAACTATCGGTGATTCGATGCGAGTGACGTCAGCGGCTGTTGGATGCTTAGAAAGAGATACAGGACGATTCAAAAGTTCGAGAAGCCAAACAAGAGCTGAAGCTCTGACGTGTCTCGACGTTATAGACTTTTGTACAGTCAGCTTGGTTCACGTGAAAACCCCTTATGGAGCAAATGGGGTCCAGGATCAGGTGATGGGCAATATAAGAAGGGAAAAGAGGCGGAGGGGGGTGAAGTACTTAACGAGGGTCGGCGGGGGGGGGGGCGGATGCCCAGTGCAAAGTGCAGCTGCGTGCAACGACCCCAGAGGGAATTGCCAATTCGCCTGATAAGGATTTAGTTCTGGTGGCAGGTCAGAGGTCGGGGGGTGGCTCCTCCAGTTACCAGTTTCCGGTATAACGACCACTAACTTAACCCAACCCTTGTCCATGTCGATACTGAGTGCACTGAAGCAGTTGGTGTACCACCCGGTATTATATATATACGTGTATATAGGTAGTCGAAATGGGAAATGATAACCGAGACATTAACTGATAACAGAAAATTGCTCCACTTCCCACATTTTTCCAAGTGCATGAAATCATCTCGGATGCTGAGATTCTATTTCTTAATGCTTTCTCCGCTTCTTCGTCTGGAATGTAATAATCGAATGCGCTCTCGAGTCGGTAAGGGTTCTTTCCTTGGTGCTTGTAGTGGCTGCACTGGATGCACTGGATGCACTGGATGCACCGATGCACCAGGGAGAAGAGGAGCTCCTTCCGTCAAGTTAACGAAACTGGATATTCCTTGGGAGTATTGAAAACTCCTTGCCGACAGAGGCGGATGAGAAAATCCGGGAACCGTGAAAGTTCCGTAGCGGAAAGCAATCGTCTGTGTTCATGTCGAGAAAGTAGAAGAGGATATGGAAGGAAAGAGAAAAAGAAATGGGAAAACTCGTGGAATCGTCGGAGAAAAATAAAAGTGGGAGCCGACGGGGTTTCTGTGTGCCAAAGTGCAGGGTACGAGTGGGGTATGTATATATATATATAGGAGACTGTATAGATTGTGAATAGGGAATACAAGTGACAAGGAAAGTTTTGAAGGACCTTTTTGGAAATTAAGATAAATATTGGTTTCTCTGGCGAAACGATAAATAATTCATGAAAGTTTGACAAAGTCCAGCTGCGTGTTTGATTTCGAGTATTTCAACAAGAATCTAACAAACGATCCACTCGAGACGGTCAAGTGGCTTTAAGGCGAGTACACACTCCTTGCTATTAGTTTATTTACTTCGGAAAGTCGACACTCTGTGATAACGAAATTCGACCAATCCTGCGATCCGAGGGACACGTATGTGGACTTTATCCGTCGGTCGAATCGAGAACATGAAAAATGGGGCGCGCGTGTGAACGCGCTTTTAGTTTGAATCCCGCGATGGAAAATGACGATATTAATAAAGAGTCGCGTCAGTCGTTAATACTGAAATTTAATAATAAAGCTGCAGCACCGGGAAATCCCATCGAGGCAAAGGGCCGTTTGAAAACGGTCCGATCCCTTTTATCGAAAATTTCCCTCTGCCAAATTTAATTTCCGCGACTCAAAACTGCCCCGACGTCCGTGCGCGTATTCAAAAATCACCGTTAAAACGCGAGCACGAATATTATTTTCGTATTCGAAATAAAAAGTAAAACGGCGAAATGTCGCAAAACCACCGAATCAAATATTCCCCGTTCGTTTCCCAAAAAATGATCCCGACACAAATTTCACTTCCGCGAGTCGAGCGACACAAAAAAAAATCGTTTTCAAATCAACCGCCATTAATACACGTGCATTCAGTCGTCACTCAAAAAACCCCGATATCCCACTCGGTCGACCAAAAACAATATGCTACCGCGTAAAAAATAAAATCCACAATTTTTTTTTCAAACCCCTCCCTTATCACCCAAAAAAACTTCAGCAGTTATCAAACTCCCAGCGTTTCACCCCGAGTCACCTCGAAGAACCAGGAGACCCTTAAAGTCGCCCAATTGGACGACTGCGAAAACAGAAATATACTGGACGCGATATTTATTTTGGAAACTCGCACGACATTACGGGCTCCCACTTAGTAAACTTTTACGCAGCCGGTGCGCGAGGCAAATTTTCCATTACGTCGAGACTTCCTTGTTCTTGGAGTAAAGTCAGGAGGGGGGAGGGAGGGGGGGGGGTGGACACCGATTACGTACAGGAGGATGGGTAACAGCAGCAAGAGACGGCCGAGGCCGAAGTGTAACAAAGCTAAGTGGCACCGGTGCCGAGGAAAACAAGGGAAACCCGGTAAAAGAAATTAAAGGGGAAAAGAAAAAAAAAATTTTTTTACGTTTAGCCAAAAATTCCACCGATCGTTTCCGGCCGACAAGATTTAAAGCCGCCAATTAAACAGCCCTTTGTTTTCAGGGGGGGGGGAGGAGGAGGGGGAGTGATCAAGGTTTCCCGAATTAAAATAAGTCTTCCCGAAGACTCTCGTACCGGAAGCCACGGATCGCCGGCGTCGGGACGGTGGCGGAAGAGAGGGGGGAGGGGGAGGGGGGATGACTGAGCTATCTAATTAGAGCAACGACCAATTACATGTCGATCCTAATTACTCGACCTAACGCAAGAGAAACCGTCGGTCCGAGGAATGAAAAATTTTTTTTTACAAAACGTGGCGCGCGTTACGCGTCGTAGGACGAATTTTCCCAAGCAAGAACAAAGGACTCCGGCGAAGTTGGTTTAATGGCGGAGGGAAGGAAAATAAGGGAAAAAAAAAAAAATATGAAATTCAAATTGGAGCGCGCAAACGCGTCGCCATTAGCGGTAAGCGACGTTACGTAATTGCAATAAAGAAATTAATACGAGGAAACAATTAAGTCCAACTAATTAATTTTTTTTTCGGCTCGCATATATATGTATACACGTATATGCATTGTGTACTGTATATACAGGGTGTACAATTTCACGCAATTACATTCTGGGCTAAGGGTCCTTCGTTGGGTAAGGGTGAGAGTGGGGGGTGAACGGCGAATGGGATTTTCACGGTATACGAATAAACTAAGGGCGTATGCCGATCGGTGGGAGTGGCAAACGTAATAAAAAAAAAAAAAAATTGAAATACACTCCCAAGGCGTTCGGAAATTGATCCGAGTCTAATTTATACGGCGTCTACGTGAACGAACTGCCAAAGTAACCGTATAAATTAAATCGAAACCCAAGCGAGATTCGGGAGCGAAATAAATCAGAACAGAATGTCGGGTAAGAACGGCATTTACCATATATATATATATATATATATATATATATATATATATAGCCAGAGAGAGAGAGAGAGAGAGACAATATATAGGATGGCAGAGAGGAGAAAGCATCGGAGTGAATTCGGCAGGACCCGAAGATTTCCTGCTCGATGAAAAATTATACGAAAAGCTTCTCAGTATCCAGAGAAAACTTTGTTAAGGACCTAAAAGAAATTTCGTTACTCAGAATCCACTCCCCCCCCCCCTCCCCCCTCGTTCCCCTCCCTACCTAAAGCCAAACCTCCTAAAGGAACTCGGCTGACTCCGAAGTAGAATAGGAGAAGCCGGCTAGTCGAGTAGATACGTACCTACTGGGTCAGACCGAAGCGTGACTTTGCAATTGGTTACTGTATCTCTGGTTGAATCGAGTGTAGCTAGATGCGGCAGCTGGATTAAATTACATGTATATATATATATATATATGAGTGTATACGGAATTTAACGAGTGTCTAATGCGACTGAAATAAACTATCGTATGCATATAATACGAGAGAAGTTTTCGAAATTTTTTTTCAAAAGTGACGCAAGTAGGTAAAAGAAAAAAATAATAATAAAATGGTACAACAGAATAAACGTAATAGCAGGATGTGCATGTATATGTATATATGCACGTGTATACTGATAAAGCAAGAGTAAGGTGAATTCACAAAGACGACGGGCGACAAGCGATAATCGAGAAGACGCGAAGCGACCGCATTCGTGCAGGCGGAGATAGGATTGTCGTCGCCGGGCGAATTGTCCCAGTAAATTAGATCGTTAGAAACCGGGCCGGAATATTATTTGTCCAGAGGATGGCAGCCATTATCGTTCGAGTCTCCGGAATGGAGACTTAATCGCATCCACCCAATGAATAACGAAACGTCGTCGATTAAATCGATAATTATTACCTATAGGAAAGCCAATCTAAGCCACTGGTCAAAAACTCGACAAAAAAAAATCCCGTGTAACCAAATATCTGTATTCCGCTTAGATAAGACATATCGAAGGTTCTACGCGATAGAACAAATTTATCCCAGATATTATGTCATTGACCTCCGATCGATTGTCAAAAATTGTCTCTACTCTGTATGTATATATATATATATACACACACACAAAGACTAGTCTAAGATTAATAAAAAAAAGTACCTTTTGCCAGCCCCAGAGAGGCTCGTTAACCTTTACGAGTTTTCCTCGAGTTTTATATTAATTCACGGATCGACGCCGAGCCCAGGCCTCTTTGCTTAAAGGAACGTTAAGGACGATATAGGCAGGACCGAGGCCTCCGATATCCTGAATACCAGTGGAGAAGATCGTTCTTTGTCAGACTCTCTTTGGAAACGAGAGAAATCGTTTTACATCGTTTACATCGTACAGACGCTTTAAAGATTTTATGGGAATCAGTCAGTAAGTAGGAAGTCAAAAATACATACATACACATATATATATATATATATATGTATGCAATTACCTAAAGAAAAAGAGAGACAGAAAAATGAAAGAGAGCAACAGCCTCTCGTCTTGACTTACGAATAAGTAGAAACGGACGTTATACGTCAGACAGGAATGTATCACGATATTGGTAAGCCATTACCCTAATGAGCCCCCAACAAGACTGACAACCCTTTGACTAAATGACAAATATCCGTTTTTTTTTTCTTCTTAGCTTCATTTCCCTCTCCTTTCACACACATACGTGTCTCTTACGTGTAGGGAGATATATATGTATGTATATCTAGGTATCTAAGTGCATATATATGTATACCTGGGTATCTAAGTGCATATACCATATAGCGTGTACTATCGTACAGTCCTTTATAATACATAGCCTGACACCAGGAAGCAGCGACGTATAGGCACTACAGTCTAGAAATACGAGCTATCGGCTGCAGCTGCTTAATCAGTCCAAGTGGTAAATATCAGGGATGGTAAATCGCTCGGCAATTAATCTAATGGAGGATCCGACTGCCGTCAGTTGAAAACGTACGTAATCGCGCGGATAGAACTTTTGGTAAATACGGAAAAGAATGAATTTTTTACGACGGACTGTACCTCGCTTGATTCCGGAACGACTTCGCTGACTTCTTGCTGTATGGTGAAATTGAGGGAAGAAGTAAAGGATTGTGGATACGAGATAAGGATCGGGGAGGGAAAAGAGAAGGAGGAGTTGTCTACATGGAGATGGAAAAATTCTCGACTAATTAGAGGAAAATCTTTTTTTTTTCACCAAAGCGACTGATTCGATTCGCGAGCCGAAAGATCAAAGGGCAGAAAAAATTTTTTTTTTTTTTTTTTTTCTCTGAAGACATTGAAACCTTTACACGTGCTTTCATGCGACACGAGTTTTGGTTGGCTGGCTTGATCCGTAGAATTTTCTCGGGAAAGCATATCGGAGAAACTGAATTCCCACTTGGTGACTATATATGTATATATATAGTTTTATCCATTTTTCCCTTTCGAGTTTGGCATACACGACGAATGGAAATGAGATAAAAAAAAGTCTAGTGATTTTTTTTCTCCTCTTTTTTCCCGTCATTCACTAAATTGGTATGTTCCAGCTCTATAGAATTTTCGTTATCCCCCCTTCCTCGTCCCTCCGCCATCCGGTTCATTCGATATTTCCAAATGTCTCTACGTGATTAAAAATCGTTTTTTTTTTTTTTTTTTCACGTAATGACGATAACGGATACAAAAAAAATACTCAGCAACGTGTAATAAAGCTAATGGTAAATCCTTAACGGACGACCCAAGTGCTGCTGTCGCGGATACAGCCGATTGTCAGCGACCGTTAGTAATTGCGTATCTGAAAGGTGGACTCGGAGGTGGCAAAGAGGACAGACAGAAAATAGAGAGCGCGCGAGAGAGAGAGAGAGAGAGAGAGAGAGAGAGAGAGAGAGAGAGAGAGAGAGAGAGAGAGAGAGAGAGAGAGAGAGAGTGAGAGTGAGGGGCGGGGGGAGAGAGAGAGAGAGAAAAGACAGCGTCGTGTCTGTCGGACACGAAACTCGCATTACGTGCGAGACAGCAGAGCCGTCCAAGTAGTAAATTCTAGTTCGCTCGATACGCGGCCATATTGGACGCTCCTAAGAGCGTCCCGACGTCCGTTGACCGTACACAGCGAAAGACCAAGCGCCGACGAAGTCATCAATCGAGACTACGAATGAGCCAGGAAAGTCCGCTACATGAGACCCAAAGCCAAAATAATTCCCAATACACTATACAGATATACATCGACTCCCACGTCACGAGCCGGCTGAGCCAACAGTAAAGATTCAAAAGGTAAACAAGAAGCGGCTCGTTAACGTATCCAATAATCCTAACGAATTAACCCAGAGCAATAACGATCCGTGACAAAGTAGCATAACGCGTGCACACAGCTCCTCGGTCATAGAAATACAAATATAACAAACGTCACGTCAAGCCTAACCAATCTCGGTAAAGCCGATAAGCCCCAAGGGGGGAGGTGGCGTCGTTTTAACGAGCAATACGTCGGCCATTAGACAAGACCGTGAAAAGCGGTTACCGCGCATGCGCAGACACTCGGCAGCGTAGGCTTTAACGTGATTTTCAAATTTTCCCGCGTTCCCTCGGATCACCCCCCACTCCCCCTATCGATATTGCGTCATACGAGCTACCCGCGTTAATTTTAACCGATCCTCGTTCCGGATTGGTGAATTACGAGCGATCGTTATGCCAGCTAAAGAGAACAGCCTATAGGGTGACAGTTACCCTTAACGGGCTATTCCCTATTTACAGGGACGTTACGAGCCAACGACAGGAATTTCCTGAAGTTCCCTCTGTGACAGCCGGTAAGATACGCAATGGATTATTTTTTTATTAAGTGCGACCCTGAGTCGCCTTCGAGAGTCACTCTCTAATAAAACACGGGTAATTGTATTCCGTAGTAAAATTTCGTAATTTACTGAAATCTCGCGGTAGCCCTGTAACACGTGCCAAAGTGTCAATATTTTATTACCGATCGTTAATATACATACGGAATTGTCATTGCTCACTGTACAATTATACAGGGTGACGAAAAATTATTATTTCAACCGTACATCGTTCCAAGGCTAATATACCCTGTAGTCCCTTTCGTTATTCGTATTGTTAACGTTCTTTTAATTTTTATACCTAACGCACAATCGCCTATCGAGTTCCTTATCGCTAACGGTTCGTTAATCAAACAAAGTCACGCACGTATATACATTGTCATTCGTTGACAGATTTCAAAGAGACGATAAGCGTTCCCCATCCTCCCTTAGCTCCATAAATCAAGCGAATCCGATAACCTCGCACGTCCATCATCGATTAATTGATCCCTGATCGAGTCTCAATTTTCTGATAATCCGTCAGGTGGGTACTTGATCGCGTAACCAGCCTGACCCCTCCCCCCCCCCCTACTTCCCCCCTCTCTGCTAGTTGGTGACAAAGTAATGGTTTTAATAATACCGGAAACGGAAACGCAGCTAGTTGGGTGTTAATTGACGAAATTTAGTTAAACTTAAAACGTGGGAATAGATAAGGCGCGGAAATAGTTACGTAATTTTCGGTAAACAATTATCAACGTTGTTACGCGGACGTTTAATTATAATGAGTAAACAAGGTGGCTCGTCTTATTAGGAATTTGCTGGCAAAATTGGCGGACAGTGAAATTAAATAAAAATAAATTCATCGACTCGGCTCAATGATAATCTGTAGATACTGTAGTCTGAGAAGTTTGAGAACGCCGAGTATTAGTACTGAGGGTTTCAGCCGGAATGACCTTCGGTCTGGGGATTTTAAGGGGGATTGGGTGGGGGGGGGGGTTAAGGGGGATTGGGGGGGGGTTGAGGAGTTTCTTAAGAAAGTTCTGGTATAATTGAGGATTTGGTTAAGAAGTAAAAGACAGAGTCGGTGAAAATTTTCGAGAGCTGACGATAAGGGTGTGATAAATATTCACGAAGAATTTTTTTTTTAAAAAAGATAAAAGATTTGCGTGATAATACGATTTTTCGAAATACGTATTGAACGATAATGAATAATGACACACGGTATAGACATTAAGCCGATTAGGTCGTAGCTTCGTTAATGGTTTTTGAGTATCAAAGGACAATAATTCATGCCGGTGAATTTCCACGTGTCTTAAGTCGGGCGACGAGTCGCCGGCGGCAATTTGAAAACCGGACACTTGCGTCATTCGGCTGAGTGAACTTGTAAATATGTATCTCGTGTCTTCACACTTGCGTTCTAAAAGTCACTCGAAACGGAACAGACTCGAAACTGCGAGGGAAAGTCGGAAAAAAATTGAAAAAAAAAAGAGAATGACGCGCATGCGCAGACGAGCGAAGGATCGTCGTAAAATCGAGCAAAGGACCGTCATAACGTGGATTCGAAAGGTCCCCAAGGGACTTCCGGTAAATCGCGCACGACCACATCCGGCCTCGTGGGAATACGAAAAAGGTTCCCCAGGGGAGAATGGGAAAGGGATAGTGAAACCGGAAGCCGGGCAAATAGCCAAGGTAGATTCTTCGACAATTACCTTCGGGTGAACCCGGCCGTGACCCCGTAACTTGCTCTTTCGTCGTAATATATCAATTGCGGATGGTCAACCCTGCGCAAGTCCTTACCGGCTAATCTAATTGTAACGGATCACCGGGTATGTCAAATTAGACCCTGCCACCTGTATTACAATTCGGGGATTACCTTACCGTTAATCAGCTGTCGTCCATTGTAGGATTTTAGAAGAAAAAAACTAAATAAATTAATTTATCGATATCCGTATCAATTCCCGATACAAAAAAAAACCTATGACAACCTGACTAATCAGTGTGAACAATTTTTTTTTCAAATTCGAAAATTTGGAGAAATTTTGAAAATGGCTTTTTACGCTAGATCGAACTTTTTTGGTGATAACGCGATATCAGGACACCTTTAGAGGGGAGCCCGAGGGAAATCTGTGTCTACTATCACTCGACTGACGTCTTATTGACTCACCGTATATAAAGGTCGAGGATGACGATTTTCGCACGTGCATTTCGCAACCCCGGGACATTTTCTATCCGTGGGAGAATTTATTGTTCGATACAAATTTTTATAAGGCGTCCCGACGTCGACGTAACGACGCTTAATCCAGTCGCCTCTTACGGGTCTCCCTTTTATTTACGTAAACTCCCCAGTTGACTCACTTCGCTTAACACGTAACCGTAGGCGAATTTTTGGAATATTTGAGTGAGTCGCGATTTGTCGACCTGACGAATTTTTGCAAAGTCTTACAACAATTTTCGCACTATCTGCTACCGGTATTGAGGTTAGGATAGCTAAATGCTATTATCAACGCCACCGGTATTAGTTCTTCGAGAGAAATTCCGAAATGAATTATCCAGGCTGACTCGGGATGGGTCGGCTGCGTCTCGTTATTCATTTCCTCTGGCAAAGCTCGTGGAATTCGCACTCCAGTATTTTCGGCAAGTTCGGACTATTCGCAATAACGGTTGAGACGTAGGAGCATAGTGAAAAATTGCGGAATTTCTCGACATAAAATTAATTCGCTATTTATCGTGGGACGAATGTCCAGAGGCAAAAATTTTACACTGGGTGCGTAGAGGATAGTCTGGTGCAAAAATATTTTTTAGCGCAAACTTTATTTATTTGCCACATGAATTCCGCACGTTATAGGGGGAAAAAATCCAAGGAGAAAAACGCGTTGAACTTGCGAAACGAGACCTTACGACCTTTTACACGAATCGATTGTACCTTAGCGACACGTAACTAAAACTCTGTATTCTCCGGACCTGGTACAAAAGTACAGATGGCATATAAATATTCGCAGCCTCCGTCGCGTGGACCCTCTGCTAGTTTCTGATGCTTGAAACATTGCAAAATTTTCAAAAAAAAAATCCGTCTTAAACGAGTGACAAGCGATAACGTTAAAAATTTTTTAACTCTTCAAACCCGACACGATTATATTTTTGAGCCGCACAAAATCATCCAGCATCCCTGTATCCGCGGACGCTGAAATCCCCGAAGCCTCTCATCTCGTTATTTCGTCTCTTTACACGTACGACGAAACCTCCCACGTCTGACGCGACGCACGTGAAACGACGAGCGGATTCCCTTATGAATCTTTTATGAAAACCCGTTTCCAACGTAGGGTTGGTCGTCTCGCAAAAGTTTTTATTCCTGGAGGGAGAGGGGGGGGGGGGATTTTTTTTAGACGAAGAAAAAAAAACAGATTTGTAAAAATTTGTGATACGAATTTTTCTAACGTCTCTTTCTCACGTGCAAAATCCTTCTGGAACTTTTCAGTGGATAGATATATACAGATATACGTGTTCAAGGACACCATAGTGGAATTCAGGTGGGAAGAGAATTTCGGTGAGAATTCTTTGGCGAATTCTCCAGGAGAGACTTAATACATCGTCGGAGAGCTCGAAAAAAAAAAAAAAAAAAAAAACGTAAAGAGGATTTCGCCTTGACCGTGAATTCCCATTTAAACAGCACACACTGTAGACTGTATCCACTACACTGTGCAGTAATAAAATATACATAATACGACTATAAATTAATTTAATTGTACCATAAAGCAAGACGCGGTCCCTGCGTTTACACATATGACACGTACCTGTTGTCTCGCGCGAATAATGCACGTGAAGGACGAACTACAGAAGCCAAAATAGAGAGAACAATCACAGTCGATATTTCCTCCAGTAACTCCGTGAATTTAGACAGGCAAAGTCGGCTGATGGCGTCTTTAACGCGAGCGACGAGAGAACGTGGAGAAGCGACCGACGTGGTGCGCATCCAGCACGCTAGTGAGGAGTCGCGAAAGCTGACAAGCGTGCCGGCGATAAACGAGAGCCAGGAGTGGGGGGTCCGAAGTAAAGAACCTCAACGATTGGTCCTTTCCGTCGAGTCGAGCGATCCGATTGGCTGCTCGTTCGTGCGCGGGATACCCGTGTCTCTAGAGCGTGAGATCGCAGGCAGACAGAGAGACATAGAAAAAGACGCGCCTCCGTACATTCTCATGGGATCTTATTACCGATAGGACATTGCCTATGAATCCTCTCGCTGATTGGCTATTAGAATTCCCCAGGGACTGGATATATTCTTTAATCCAACCGATGTCGCATTTACAAAGCGACGTAAGAAATAGAAAACAACGTCAACGTTAAATACGCATAACGCGATTCTTGTGAAGAAACTTTTATATATATATATGTATATAGTGACATAGAAAACTTTTGCTAGGAAATATTATATATGTAGCTATATATTATCAATGGTATATGATGTTTTGTGCCTACTAGGGTTATATACATCGTATATAATGTATATGTATATATATATACTTGGGGTACACTAAGTTTCGATGAATCATTCGACCAGCTGCTACCAATTTCCTCGGGACTCTTCCTTCCTCCATTCCTCGGTTTCCTTCCTGTGAAATAAAGGGCCGTTCATACTCTCTCGTAGCCTCTCTCTCCTTCTCTCTACTGTTCGTACAACTTACTCCCTCGCACTACATATTTCCTTGATATTGAATCGACCCTAACCCACTGAACATTCGTTCCTACTGTCAGATGCACATTCGACTCGTTATTGATAAGATATTGGAAACTGTACGTGCCCACTGCTGTGAACCGAGCTTTATCTACGACTGTCGGGCGACAGTTTCTACCCGCAAAGAGACATTAATTTATACAGTTGATTGTACAGTAAACCGCTATGTTTCCCAGAACGTTAAATCGTATACCAGTATGCATATATACGCATGAAAAAAAGTATTTAGAGAAAAAAAATGGTCAAAAATTTTTTTTAGAAAGTAAAAATGTCTTTTTTAATAAGTCAAAAATACATTATTATTTTCTTCGGACTTTCATCGCGTCAATAAGATATTTGTGTGGCAGAGTGTACCACGTCATTTTCACGAGTCCATAACCCTGACCAATGACGCACTCTGATCAGATTCAGCACCACGTGCGATGACATGTGTCTGTTTACTTGAGAAAAAAGGCCCGTCAGACGAACGACCAATCGGAACGCGAGGTTTCTCCAAGATCAGCCAATCGGCGTGTCGATTCAATGGAAAAACAGTGGGAGGCGCGACACATGCGATCTATTTTTTTCAACACGGGTCGCTACACTATACTTTGGAAATGCGTGTTCGGTTCTACGCAGTGAGATCGGAGTAAAAAAACATGCGGAACGCGAATAAACAAATTGTAACACGAGATTAGATTTTACTGCTACTGTTATTTCCGCCTGACGTATCGTTATGAAATTGATAAAGAAGAACTAGAAAAACAGAAAACAAACAGATAAATCTATCCATGTGTTATATATATGTGTATATTCATATTCATATACATTCATACATTGAACAAATTTTGACCCCACCCAGCCTATCGGAATGCGTGACGTATGCGTCCATAAGTATAAAAACGTAATGTTAATCGATCAAAAATATTCCAAAGACGTAATCGACAGTCACACTGATTGTGAGTATAGGTTAGGTTAGGAAAGTCTGCTGCGCAATTCGAAAGAAACTTTTTATACGATTCGTTAAGGAATACTCGACCGTGAAGTGGTACCTACGTCACTTCCTGTGTTCCGTAAAAATAACGCGTATCGAATGCCAAAGAAATTTTACCGAATTTGCCACACAGGCTTCCTTTCTCGAACGGTAGTCTATTGGAACGAAAGAGAATTTGAATTTACCGCGAAAAATTCGTTACGGCCGAACCGGCTTCAATTATGGGGATTAACGGAGTTTTCCAGTGAAAAATTCCATAGCAGTTGGCATCACTGCTTGGAAGGTCTCGTTTCGTTGATCAGGAGGATTTCGTTTTACAACCCGACCCGTTATTTCCTTTACGATTTTTTTTTTCTCAATTCCTACGTGGACGACAATTTACCTACGATTGCTACCATTGAGAAATGCAATAACACTTCGGTTTTAGTTTCCATTTTTCATTATTTTTTTTTTTCCACAATCTTTTCCATACCACGCTTACGAGCAAAGACACGTATATCCGAGATCTTAATTTGGTAGAATTTCTGGAAATTCCAAAAAGATTCTATCTGGCCGGTATACGGCAAATGATAAGAGAGGAAGGAGGAAATAAAAATATTTTCCACCCTTAATTTCTTACCCGGGAAAACAGCAGCGTCATAACCCTTTACGAATTTTTGTATTTTTCCTCGTCGGCTGACGTCATTTTTATCCGTCAATTAAAAATTCACCCCCACCCTCACTCTGCTTTTACCCTCGTGTAATATCAATTTTCAAAATATTCCACCCACATTTTACCTGCGTATCTACCCCTTAGGTTAATAAAATTATTCGCCCGTAAGTACCGTCACAGCCAAAAATTTTAAACCTTGATAACCGTCACATATATAGGAAATTCATCGAGCACGTGCTTGACGTTTATATATACACACCACGTGGTATCGTTACGAATGGGAATGTACCTGGTTCACGTATATTACGTAACGTCGACTAGAAATTCTCGAAAGGGGTTAAAAGAGTAAATTGCTCGGAACCCTTTAGACGTTATATGAGTCAGCAGAAAAGACGAGGGTTGTGGTAGTTTGGAGGTCATAGGTCGTACATTGTAATAGTGGGCGGAGAGAAGAGTAAAGGGGGGGAGGGGGGGGAAGTTCAGAGATTATATCCAGGGAAATGAGAAGGAAGACTCCTCGTTACTGGAATCCACCATTGAAAGTTCAGTAGGTGTATTGCGAGGTCGAGGGGTCAGGTCAGGTTAGGTTACAGTAACATGAAGAAGCGACTGACCTAGCCCAACCTGACAAGACAAAGGCGAAAATCGCACCGAATCTAAATAAACAAGCCCTCGTATCTAAGCTTCCACGTAAAGATCATGTCCAAGTCAGATTACCGCGATTATTAGATATTTCTGGAAAAAAAAAATTTCAAAAATTTCTTCGAGCGTAACCCCTAATCCATATTGAGTGACTTTGCATCCTCAATCCGTCCTTTTTGTATTCCATAAGTAATCCAAAATCTAAGTCGTTCCATGGAAACGAGTCACGAATTCCGAATTCGCCTGGTCGATTATCGGCTGGACTTTTCAAGAGCCCAGTGACGTCACAGAGCCTCGCAGACATTTTGTATTCGTTCCGTGTTCCCAGGTCAGTTTGACGTATCCACAAGATAACAGAGGGAATAGCTGGAACAGGAAGTCAATGTAATATAGGAAACTCGGATCCGGAATAAGATTCTGTGGGTTTGGTACGAGTCTTACGTAATCCACAAGAAGACTACGTAAAGCTAGATTTACATAGAAAATTTCATCTCGACGTCCCTTAGTACTATTTTCTTTTATCACCCTATATCTACCTCTGTCATCCCCTAGTTTTTCTATGAAGACATTGCCCTTATCTCTTTTTTTTCCAGCATCCCCAGCAGGTCCATACTAACCTGTCAGTAGCATTCTCCCGATAAACGTCAAACTGAATCCCCACCTCCCCACCCCCTGGACATTCTGTATCCTCAGATTCGAATTCGAGATGATCTTTTGACTATATATACCGAAATACCCCCCCCCCCCCCCCTACGCCTTACAGAATCCACACGTCATGAATACATACAGCTATGTATATCTATATAGTGAATTTACGTTACGAGCACTAACTATAGCAGACCGTATATACATATATACAAGCATTTATTTTCAGATAGATCTACCTCCTCTATTCTTATGTACCTGGTGGAGTAAGATTTTCCCCCAGGAAAAAGTCACTAGGGCTCTTCTCGAGCATCTTCTCGAAGGACTGACGTCATAGAATGACAAATGCTCAGGACATTCAAACCTTCGACTATATCGGAGCGATTTTTGAATTTCTTAACTGGATTGCTTATGTACAATTTTAATGTATATATATATATATATATATATATACACACGTGGGATACATAGACGGTTGAATTTTCGAGATACACAATCAGACATATACATATAAATATACAACAGTACGGGTAACATTACAATGGCTAATGGAATGCCACCTAACCTAACCTAACCTAACCTAACCTATCCTCCTTCGCATTCTCCGAATTCAGACGTTTCAAACTGCTTTAACCAGCCTGTTGGCCCAGCATCCGTATCCCTAGGTAGAGAACACCCCCCCCCCTCCCCCCCAGAAAGCGAGTAGCTCGTTTGTCATGAAACCGCTTCATTTTCTAGATGCTTATATGTATATATATATATAGACGTCGGGACGCCTAGCATCGCAAGGACAACTCCCATCTTTCTACAATCAAGTCGCTCTTACCGAAGAAAAGATCGTCGTAGGAATTCAAAAGCCTCGGGAATCCTATTTAATTGTCCGAAAATTGTATTAATTAATCTATCGCTATAGTATTATACATTTGTGCATAATGTATTATAGCCAATTATTGATACTTTGGATAGTTATTTGTTCACGTTTGTATATATCAATTTGCCATATGGGAATTTTGCGTTAATTAATTAACGGTAGTAATTAATAATTTTATAACGATATATATATATGCTTGTATAATTATCGATCATTAAAAGCTATCCTGTTAACAAGTCGAGAAAGACGATGCTATTTCCTATGTAATGGAAATCAGTCGGAGTGCCACGTGGATGCGATGCTATTCGGTTAATTAGCCTATAGCAATTAACCTCTATGTAATTAACCGAACCCGTTCGTGCTGCTGGATCCTGGAGATTGTAAGGGTTGCAATAGGGGTAGCTAATAAAGAGCCGATAGGCGTTAGTACAGAGTTGTAGAGGGTGGAGGGCGGAAGGGGGGGGGGGCTGGGTTCGAAGGGTTGCAAAGGTAGCAAAAGGGAGTAAAAGGATACACGTGTGTGGATTATTGGTTGAATTTAGTTTCAGTAGGTTGGTAGACCGTTTTACGTACACATATGCTTGCTGTATTAGTAAACCTTTAATCATGACGTTTCAGTCCGCATATTTCGCTGTGAATAATAATAATGTTTTTTCTGGCGGTATAAAAAATCTCAATAAAAAAATTCGAGATAAAATTGACGTACGATGCGATTGGATGCTGCAATTTTTTTTGTATTTACAAATTAAATGGGTTCGATTTTAGTTTTTAGGTTAATGTCATTATGACGATTTATTAGCGGAGTTTTATATGGCTGATATAAAGAACGGAAACAGCCAGAGTCATTTTTCGATGTCGAGCGACGGGAAATGACGAAAATAACGATCGTATCGAATTGACGCATTGAATTTTTACGATTGACAGGATATTTTTTTTTTGACGGAAGATAAATTTCACGATAGAAAGAAAATGTACATTCGCAGGTGACATCGTTGGGTTTACGATCGGTAAGGATAATTTATTTAATCCGGAAATCACGTGTTGTAGTATGTTATTATTTGTCTGATAAAAGATATTTTTTTAATTCTATTGTTAACGTATATTATTATTTGTCTGATAACAGATATTTTGTCAAAGATATAAAGAAAATATACCTTTGCAGGTGACATTCTTGGCTTTACGATCGGTAAGGATAATTTATTTAATCTTGAAATCACGTGTCGTAGTATGTTATTATTTGTCTGATAAAAGATATTTTGATAATCGATATATCGATTAGCAAAAAAATATACTTCGCTATTGTTTAGTCGTTATGGGAATTTTGCATAAACGATTGTTTTGCAAGGGAAAACGATTAATGGGAAACACGTGCACGTTTCTCTATGTGTTTGGATGCGCTGAAGGAATATGGGGTAAAAACGAGGGAAAGAGGAAAAAAAAAGGGATATTGTAATTGGCGAAAAAAGAGCGAGAGATATATGTAGGTATTTATCGTTTTTTTATAATTTTATCTGTGAAATATTTACGTATGATTGAAACATATTATTGAATGAATGATAGAGAAAAATAAAATAAAATCCTTACGATGTTTAAATTGGAAATATTAGAAAAAAAATCAGTCTCACAGCCAAAACGGTGCGATCACGATTTTTGCAAGCGTTTTCGCACGCTGATTTAACCCGGTTTAAATGTTTGCCAGAAACGATATATATAGACGCCCATACGTTAAGGCCGATTTCCACTGTCGACGTTCATAATGCAGATCGCAAATAACAATGTAGGCGACGCCGAATATTTACGTCTGGTTGGACTTTGCAACAGGGAAAGAATTTTTGTAAAGATTCGCGAGGTCAAACGCGGCTCTTTTTGCAAAATTCACTTACACGAAAGTCAGTAATGGGTGGAAAAAAAATTTCTGTTTTAAAAAGAAAATTTAAAACGATTCTGCAATTAGCACCATTAGAATCAAATAAATGCAAAGTGTCGACGATGAAGATTTGCAATTGCAAATAATCGCGATAATAAAAAAATTTTTCCATTTTTTTTTAAGACTGAGAAAAAAATTGCAAATTCGATAAGAATTCAAGAAAAAACAAATTTTCTTTAACGATTGTATCACGATCTTATTCCTGCGCCCCCTGACCCCCCTCACCAGACGCCCCTATCTCTGCCCGTAAAGAGACACGTGTTATTCGCCATTGCTATCCGACAGCTTCTGCTGGTCGATTCTAGAAGGAAATTTTTTGTTAAGCGCCAAGGTTCACCCCAATCGAGGAAAAACATTGTCGAATACGTTTTTGTCCAGAAAAGCGATTCCGAGCGAAGACTGTTATCACGTTATCAGGAAGATGTAACGTTCCGCCATCTGCTACCTTAGACGTAATTCGTTAAAAAAAATCGCAGATGTAATTTTTCTATCGACTACGTAAAAGCCACCCTATATAAAAACGAAGTAATACCAATCTCTCAATATTCAACCGGACTTGGTCAGATAAAAAACCACCATTAAAATATTTCAGAAAAATCGCAAATTGTCCATCCCGAATAATAAAGGTTAAAAAAATAAGCTCAAAATCACATTTCAACATTTCCATATGTAAAAAAATTTTTTCAAACCAATAAAACACTTTCACGCGCCAAGAAAGAAAAGGGGGAACAAAAAATCCAAAAGCATAAATGATCATATTCCATACGAAAGAGTCGAATTTTTTCAAAAAAAAAAAAACCTCCTACAAACATTATTTTAGCCCGGCGTTTATTCCGCGATTAAATGTAAACGACCAGTGGCGACGGCCCGGGCGTCTTTTTTCCGTATCAAGAAAGACGCCGACGTCGCTATCGCCGCCTAGAACCCGATAGTCCGCACGCGAGTGAATTCACCAGGGCGACTGTTGGCAGGGCTGTTTTAGCGAAAGCGCAAAGCCTTAAGCCGGGTACACACGTGAGATTTGAAATATTCGTATACCAACAGAAGGAGAGAACGAAGCGACTGCAAGCAGACCGAATCAACAAGAACATCGAAGAGAGACAGAGAAAGCCAAAGATGAGAAGGGAGAGAGAAAACATAATAGAGTCGAATTAATAATCTTTTGTGTGATAATGTCGACATGCTCGACACGTTTTCATTCTATTCAGATCGCACGGCTCATTGACCTCGGGGGGTTCATAAAGGTTACACCAGTGAAGGAGGCTGAAGGCACGTCTCGGTATTCCGGATTGCTCGACAATGCCAATGCCAATACCGTCACCCGGTATAGTTAATAATATCACGTACCGAAACCCAGCACGGTAAAGTACGCCATTGTTAAAATTCCAATTTTCGAAAAAGCTTCATTACCGCAGGGAGCCGCTTGATTGGTGCGATAAAATTTTCTAATTTACGAACACACTCGAAGGATACCACAGACACACATATAGTATAGAAATAAAAAGAATAAACAGCTACGGGTAATTGGACCAATTTGAAAGGATACGATATTCCCGCTCTTTTTAAATCCAGCCTATCCGAACGCAGCCACAGATTCGTCTACCTTTTTTCTCTTCACAATTTTTACTACAGTCAAAGAGACACACGTTCCTCTCGTCCATACAAGTTCAACGAGTTCATTCAGGCTCCCGACCCGATGAACCTTACCGTAAAACATTTACTGCCACTTGAGGTTAGTTGACCTCAAGAAAACTTGCAGACGGTTGACCTGTCCCGTTGAGATACTTCTGTTAGTTCCCGAAGTAGCCGCGTGGCGCTGGCGGTTACGGTTAGCGAAATTGAGGAACGCTTGGATATTTGGGATATTACTTCGAGGTCAGGTTAGGTTAGGTTTGCTTCTTTTACCACGTTACGTAATGGTCCTACCCAGCTAGCTAGTAGCTAAGCTGACTTGACCTCGGGCCATTCCTTCTCCTCCAACGGTAGACGAGCTACACACCTAAAGCTAACCCTTGCGGGATTCTTAAACCTGGAAAGTTCTCTCTTCGGAAACTTCTCGAAACTTCGGGAATGTCTCGGTAGGGGCGCGCGCTACGGCTTATCGGTCGCCCGTGAATTATTTACAGGAGCTTAGCTACACTAGATATAAAGTTATCAGGGGGCGAACTAGTGGCCGGAGTTTTATCGTTAGTGGCCTGACGTTTTATCGCGACGGCTTTTAGAACCGCGGCTACCTTCAAGGTCCTCGATAAGAGGCGTTAACGTTAACAGCCAAACATTCTTCTATAATGGATATCGACATGTACGACGGTACATAATTACATAATTTGTCAAAGTTACGTAACAGATAGAAAAAATATATTTTATCTCTGATTCCGAAGATACTTTAGCTCGAGAAATTTTTTTTTTTATTTGTCACATCTATCGATTTTTTATTATATTATTTTAATGACGTGTCGCTACGTCACTGGAGAAGGTACCGATATAGTTATAGTCGATATTATTTATCGTAAACGAGGACAAGAATCCATTGGCTTTTGGATGAAATTTTTTAAAAAGGATCAAAATCGTTTTTCTCTCTCTTTTTTTTTTCTTAAGGAAAAAGAAAATCGGAGTCAAAAGTTTTTGGTTAAAATGGGTAACTTCGCTGTCGGAAAATGTATTGGTCTCTCACGTTCATGGACGATTTCGCGGCGTTCACAATGATATATGTATTCCGAATTCATGGGACTTGAAAACCCACTGGGAATCGATGCGAGCCAATAATAAATCGAATATATCGGCGAGCGAATAGCGATTCCGGAAATTTAATACAAACGACATTCGAGAGAAAATTCGATACGACCGAAGTTACCGTGTCGAACGTGCCTGTAAACAAGATAAAGTGACGATGAAATCGGATGGTAGCGATCGAGCGTACGAGATTTCGATCGATGATAAATTTTATTGGAAAATCCGAAAAAAAAAATATTTTTCGAGTAAAAGAAAAATGAGATAAAAACTGTAGAAAAAAAAAATCGTAAAATCTGCAGTTCTCGTTGAAAACATGAAAATACGTATAAGCGCTATACTATATCGTAGGTTCGTACGAATATCGTAAAGCAGTCAGCAGATTCTGAAGGATGATCGCGCGAAGAAAATCTTCTTCCAGAGTTTTCAGTTCTCAAGAGCCTCACGGTTAATCCCCATGAAAGCGATAGTCGGGCGAATTTACGATGAAAGTAAAGCGACGAAGAGGTTATACGTCGCGGCCCAGGAAGTCGCACTGAGCATCCGCCTGTATAACGTTATTAAAAGGTCGCTGTAGATGCAGCCAACGTTGAAAACCTCCAGACGCCCGAGGACCTGAAGTGTGTCGACCGACTGCATAAATTCCTACGTATACATGTATACCAACCTAAATACCAGAGGAGGATTTCATTTGGCCATTTAATTCTGCGGTCTTGGGCATAACTCGTGTACCACCCCTGTCCTCCCCTGCGGCCCTGAAGATGACACGAAGGCTGCTGCGACTCGCGTATTTCCAAAACCGTCGTATCGTAGCAGTTTACGTATAAGAAATAATTCTGCGTCTCATTCTGAGCTTTAGTGGCTCACAGGGAAATTGAAAGGCAGAGGCGAAATCGCTTGGAGGTTAAATAAATGGATTCGCCTTCTCGAATAGGATAATTTTATCTTGGTTAATGAATATGTATATATATATATATATATAATAGGAATTTCTTGAAAGACGTCGGTAGAAGGTTCCCGAGCGTCGCGACGCTCGCCAGTGAAATCGGCGTAATGAAAGGAGATAATTCAAGCCCAATGGGGCGTCGGGACGCGGAACGAGTACCGCCGTCGGTGCAGTCGCGGTCGATATTACATATTCCTGAAAACTTTAGCTAGTAACATTAGCTGCATCGTAACGGAGATGGTTTATGCGGGAGGTGAATTAAAAATTTTTTTATGACGAGAAAATCCTTTAGGAACTTTGCGAGGACGAAGCGGTGAAAGGTTTGAAAGGGGGTTGAAAGATGAAAGGTGGTAGGGGGAGGGAGGGGGGGGTTGGTCCAGGGATTAACGAAGGATCTCGAATATACTTGGAGAATGGAGTGAGGAGGGGTGGCGCCGTTGGTTTTGCGACGCTCATTAAAATCTTTTCCAGAAATAACGAAAAGGCGAGGAGACTGTTAATCGGGATTAACGTAGCGATCAAAGGAGCAAAAATTTTATGTATATTTACGCGGACTACGTACTTCCGGGATTCAGATAACGGAAGTGGTGGCTGCCGAGCGGAAGTGGTGGCTGTTGAACGGAAGTGGTGGCTGCCGAAGAATAATAAGGATCGTCGAGTTGGGTTATCAAGAAAAATGAAGTGTCGCTGAATATGAAATATATATGTATAATTCAAGAGAGCGAGTCTCCAATAAAAAGGTCCCGCGTTAAGGATTTTACATGAAAACGCAATAAAGCCTGGAATTTTGGTCCCCCCGATTCATCAACCCCGAACTACAGGGCTTGTACGTGTAAGCGTTACGTGAATCATCCCGTGTAAAACGGACGTGCTGGTAACATTACTCGAGGAGGAACTTGGGAATTAGTGAATTTCGGACGAGGACAGTTGTAATAGTGTCGGACGCCACCGACAGAGCGCGCCCTCGGCGCAAGTTCGACGGTGTAAAATCAGCTGGGAAATATGTCGCTCACATGGGTGCAGTCGAGGATGGCATAGAGTGCGTGCTTGGGTCGCGTATGAAAATCGGCGAAACTGAAGGCGGGTTCGCATCGAGCGATGCGAACCGTAGCTGAAGAATGAATAGCGAAGAGTGGGGATGCGATAAAAAAAGGAAAATATGTGTGTGGTATGTAGCAGAAAAAATATGACGGATGAACAGGAGTTACTGGTAGCAGTCAGACGAGACATGTAAAACTAGAAAAACGTCATGGCGCACATGCATGTGCGTATGAATGCGACATTAGGCTTCATTGTCGGGCGATATTTCGGCGGTGCAATTTTCGTATGTGGGACACGCTGATATTTCGAGTAAACGTTGGTGAAATGGTAGACAGACATTTGGACTGTTTCGACGATCGCGAACAATAGGGTGGGTTTTCATTATTTATTTTCGAGCGACGACGTTGTTCGCTTTGCATTCTGAATATAAATACGTGTGGGATATAGTTTTGTGAAATTTTAAAAGCATCAAACTCATTGCCAGTCCTGGTGACTGGATCAGTTTTAACAGGCTGTATTTACATACTAGTCGGGAGATTTTGTTTGTATCTATGAAAGCGACAGAGTCAAATCTGTCGCTGGCGATGATTTAGAATTTTCAAAGAACGAAGGACTCTGATTGCTATATGTTTCTATGTGTGTGTATATATATATATTAATAAATATTTATCTTCCTTTTCTTTCCCCCGACTCCACGAGGCGGAAGCGATGTAGACGCTGAGCGTCGCGACGACTGCTTATGAAAACGCTTTAAGGCAATGAAAAATGAAGGGACCTAAAGGAACAAAGAGCAGCAGACAAACAAAACGGTAGAGAGGAAATCAACTTTTTCTCTTCAAATTCTCATGTTTTCAAAATCGTTGATTCAATATTATTTTACGGCAAATATCTATTTTTTTGGATTTTCGCTTTTTAACCCAAACAGATAACGGTTTACGAACGTTATCAGTCCGTGTTATGCTTTGATACATACACGTAGTCGTGATGCGTACATTTTTGGGTTTGATAAAAAAAAATTGATTTTCGAAAAAAAAAATATAAAATAAATGTTACTATTTTATTCGATAACAGTAAAGCAACACCGTCGCTTTTCGATATTGGAATCGATTTCCGATGATCAATATTTCATGATCGATCAATATTTCATAGCTTGATCGAGTCTGATCATAAATATAATATATGGTATAACGATAAATAAAATATCAAAATTAAAATAAAAATTGTTATCGTCATAAAAAATCCAAACGATATCAAAACTCTACGTGATAAACGTATAAACTCGACTCACTTACCTTTGTGCAATGACAATGACGCAACTGCAAGCTTCTCTTCGGTCTGCACTGGGGAGAAAAACTGTAAAAATCGCATAACAGCGACACGCGACATTTATTTATCATCGCGACGATAAATTGCGTCAGATTAGGTCGACGGCGTTTACGTCGCGTGCGTCCCGACGGGAAATGGTCCATTTGCTATCGGAACGTTAATCTCATCGCTGCTGAGAAAAATCTCAATGAAAATCCCCGGTCCAGAAATCAAAGGAATTCCCCCCCCCCCAAAAAAGCTTTCTTTTTCTCTTTAAAAAAAATTTAAAAAAGCTTCAAAGTTCATTAAATTCAAAATAAACAATGCCCTGTGTCCTCTCATTGACTTTCGAAAATTCATATATCAATATATCTATATACACCTGATACGAAAATATCCAAAAGCCACGTAGTTGCTATGGCAACGAGGTCATCATGCTTACGAGACTACGAGAGGGGGGACTGGCTTGGGTTACTCAGGTAGGAGACTGGCTGGCTCGACTGGGTCGTTAACCAAAAAATAAAAAAACTGCAGCTTGGAAAACGGGAGAAGCTTCTAAGTGCAAAATAGAAGTCGGGCAGGCCGAGAGAAACCCGAGGAAAATTACCGGATGGCAATTGTTAAAAAATCTTTTGAAAAACTCCTCAAGAAACTCTCTTCCTGTTGATTGGCATTGGAAAAAATGCTATCTTATATACTATACTATACTATATATACTGTATATACTGTACTATATGTATAAGAGTCGAGCCATATGTATATAATCCTCTAGAAGCACATACTATACCTATGATTATGTACAGGGTAAAAGCGTACGATCCGCGTAAGTGTATAAATTTTTTTGAAAAAAAAAAAGAAAAAATATTTTCAAAAAGTAAAAACCATACTCTCCACTTATTTCCCTGGTTCCACTTGATTTTCTGCCGGTACAGTTTCCCATTACTCCGCTGTCACGTATTCGCCATTTTACTTGGCTCGAAGTTCTGTATATCGTTTCCAAAAGTTTCTAAACTTCCGGAGCCACCCCTAAGTATCTCCACTTCAGCCTCCGTGATCTTCATAATAGATTTCGGTTTATCTCAATCACGCTGCACTCCGCTAGATTACTTTATAATGCTTTTCCAAGAGAAAAAGTCAGCCTCCCAATATAATTCAGATGAGATGTTAAAACGTCACCCGGTTAACATCCTCCGCGTCTTCGTGCGCCCGACGACTTCCGGTAAATCAAGAAAATAAATGACAAGGAGAAATTGAGACAAAAAGGATCGGCAGAGCAAAAGATGCTTAACCCTTACAAAGAGAAAAGAGAAATTGGTGAGGAATAATTTTTGGAAAAAATAATAAAAAAGAAAAAAAAATATCTACGACAAGAACAGAAATAAATTTATCATGCTCGTCAGTCCGCACGAGGCGTCGCGACGCGTGTTACGTAAGACAATAGCGACTAACCCACAGTGATATACGAAAGAGGAAAAAAAAAGTGTAAAAAAAAAAGGATAAAAGGACGCGACGCGTCCCGCTGAATCCCGCTGTAAATAATAACAAGAAAGGAAACGACGCCACGAGACGCCCAGGGGCGCCACTGTATTTCCAAAACGAAGAAAAGAAAAGCAGTCGACTTCCCGTCTGACGAGGAAAGAACGAAGGGTCGGATTTCGAAGGACAATAAAAAAAATTTTGCAAGGACAATTCGCGTCCCGCGAATCGCTCATGTGCGAAATCCCGCGACGTAGAATAACACGTGATTCGTGATTTCCGGTTCTGAGCAAAAAATTCCCCCCTCCTTCCCCACCCACCGATTCTTCCACCATAACGCGTCAGTCATATTCGAAAAAAAAACCCTGCCGTACCAAAATCAGAAGAAAAAAAACCACCAACAAGCTTATCGACCGTAGAAAATGCGTCCGAGTGATAACAGCGAGCAAAGATAAGACGAAGAGAAAAAAAAGCAAAATTGCAGAACGGCCCCAGGCTCAAATTAATACCCCCTACCATTTTTCCAAGATAAGACGCGCATCTTGCAGCAGACTTTGTATTATAAAATTCAAGCAGAAGAGACGCCGTAGAATTTAACTTAAATAAATCGCCGAGAGCCAAGAATCAGCCGAGGATGCTGCCCGTTAATTAATTGAAGCGAAGGAAAAAATTATCCAAGTAAAAAAAAAAAAAATAATCCAACCAGCAACGTGTCGTCTCGTTCACGCTGCATTCTGCTCGACCGATATTTCGCACTTGGCTCTTTGTATCCTCGGAGGGACGTTTTGCATAACGCGTGACCGAGGATAGCAAAAGGCTTAGGGTTGGCGTTCAAGTGCGAACTGCAATGAATACGCGCCTTTTCCCTCTTTTTTTTCTTCTTACGCCCGTCCACGTTCAACGTAACCAGTTACACTTTGAAGCCTGCGGGTTTAATTCCGGATCGATTGGCAACACTGTGTACAGCGACGTGAAGTACCGTGGAACTGAAATCCTCGAGATTTCAGAGAAACGACTAGGTAAATATTTAACGGGCGCATATTGAAGGTACACAGTTTCCATATGGGAGTTTCCAAAGTGTCTGGGATCTGCAGGTACCAGGCGATCTAATTAAAATATGGATATCAAGGATTGGGAAGTATACCGGGTGGTACGATAATAACGTGTAAGGATGATGTTTCAAAAATAGGCTCGTGTATGTACGTATGGGTATTGATTTATTTTGTTTTTTTTTCTCGGGCTACGATTTAACTCGATTTTTGGTTTTAGGAGCAAACAGAAATCCGTGGGCGACGTTGCCAGCGCTTGGCCCTGGCGAAACGTTTCTCTAACTCAATTACGGCGCAATTACGAGGAACGCGGACTCCGCGCCGAGTAAAACTCGTAACGAAGTCAGCGAGCTAAACGAAGTGACGCGTCCGGCCGAATTAATGAAAATTAGAGAAGGAAAGAATGAGTACGTATAAGAGGAGGTGGGTGCTAGGAAAGGGAAAAAGGGGCGGATACCTCTTTATGATTTTATAGGAAAAAAACTTCGAGTGAAACCATTGAAAAAAAAATTCACTGGCAAATAGAATTATCTGTTGGGATTGTGAGATTAACTCTTTATTAATTATATATTATATCGGAGCGTTATTTCATTGGTCGAGTAACGAATGTACAGATTTTTCGAGAATGAGCTATTTACTTAATTAATGTGAATTTTTTTGTTTAGTTTTGTAAATGAAACAATTTTTTTTTTTTCCAATGGGACAACGACCAGCTGTACTTTTTGATTTCTGGATCATGGCCAGTTTGATCTTACACGATGAAGCTTGATGAATTCTGCCTCGTTCGAATGAAACGAACGAGCGAATAGAAGAGAGCACGTTACGCAGTAATTGCGACCTTAGCCCCCGGTGAGTTGGCGAATCGCCATGCTCGCCGCACTCATTGGGATTCTCTGATCCGTCCAGGAGAGAGGGAAAATAGATTCGATCGATTGAGTGTTCTCAAATCGGAGCATATCACGTTTCCAAACTGTCACGAAAGGAAAGATTGTGTCAATTGAGAGGTTGAGTCTTGGTGTATTGGCCTGATAGGGAACGATAGGTTAGTAGATACGGTGTCGCCATCTGTTGAAAGTACAAGGAACTTGCAAGAGGGACTATACAAAGCAAATGGAACGCGTGCAGAGCTCGGTCGGTAAGGTAGGACGGTCGCACCTACCAACGTACGTCAATGAAGACCCCGTTTGGAGATAACAGACCCTAATTGCTCGCAATTAGAATGAATTGAAGGTTATGAGGGGACAAATAAATGTCCACGATATAAGCATGGCTGCTCGATTCTTTTATTATTACCGCGACTGTCGTCGCGGCGCTTCTAATGAATGAACATTTTCGTTAATGGCTCATTGCCGAATCTATTTTACCGATCGAGAACCAATGAGAGGACACGCACGGATTTAGCACTGACAATTGTTTTGTTTTCGTCGACATCCGACGCGACGCTCATCGCCTTAATAAAATTAGCGCAAGCCGTGCTGCCAATTGCGCTCGTTCTACAAGCCGTGACGCGAAGTCCAGAATTACACTGATAAAGAGAAAAAGAAACTAGAAGGCTATGCTAAAATAATTTTTTACGAGACCAATTTCGCTTCTCGTAATTATCAAAAAAAGTCAATTGTGAATTGTATAGCCAGCAAATCATACGTTTCCACGTGAATCACCGATTGTCACGAAACGAAAATGAGTAAAACTTTTATCATCTGGTCTCGCCAGAATTTCTGTGCTCCGAAATTTAAAAAATCAATAAATACGGTTCCAACATTGAAATAAACTCACCTCCGACACTGGGACGAACGCGCTGGGTCCATCGAATGCAGGTTCCGGCACTGGAAGTCCTCTGTCCTAAAATAGAGATCTATGTCATTATTTCTCGAATATGATGGTACTTCTATAACACGTTTAACACAGGCCCGGCTAGCTCAGTCGGTAGAGCATGAGACTCTTAATCTCAGGGTCGTGGGTTCGAGCCCCACGTTGGGCGATTATATTTTTTCTTTTATTTCTATTAAATTCACTAAAACTTCTCATTGCGACGTAATAATTATTATTTTTTTCCCATCGTCAGTCTTTCTTTTTTCAATGTTACATCCCTGCGTCACGTGACAATCGTACCGCGTCCGTTATATTTTCTACTAAAACGTGATCGAGGACCGATAGAACAGTTAGATGCGAATTAGCCTTCTTTTATTCGGTCACCCGTTACATTGCTGCTAACGAGGACTAACTCCGTTGCCTTACGAGCGAATGCAATACCCGTAATGCTACGAATGCTCACAATGACTACAATGCATACAATGCATCTTCCTATAGTATCATCCTACTATACTATACCATAAAAGATACAATAGCATAGTGTCAGAGGAACTGAAGTGTCCCGCAGTAATTCCTTGCAAATTCTGATCACCGTAATTACACGGTTTTGCATAAGAATCGACGGGTACCGTATAAAGGCACATTGTAATTGTACAGTGGCCTACAACGGCTTCGATACTGTACGTATTCCTAATGAATTTAATCGAATTAAAGATCCGTTTAATTTGTTCGCAGGATTGAAAATTGGTCATTTCTTTTTTTTTAATACGACTTTACGAGCGTTACACAATTTTTAAGTGAAACAGCCTTCATAGATAATTTAGAGTTGTTTTGCAGGAGCGATGAACGCAGTTACTAAACGGAGGACTGTATTTTTAGATATTATTTTTCGCAACGACTCTTAAATCGCCAGTCAAAACAACTCTATTGATATAGGATCGATATGCAAAAATAGTGGAGAAATAGATGGAGAAACGTAAAGATGTCGAAAGTTTCTTTAAAAAATTAAGAAAAATACCATGTTCACTAAATTTCTCTCTATGCGGGATGCTGGGGCGTTTTCAAGTATTTCAGAAGCCGTGGACCCTTTCAGCAGGAGTCGCAAGAAGGTTAGCTGATAACGCGACGCCATCTTCTTAGAGAATCAGATGATTTTTTGTCTCAGAAACGTGAAGACTCACCTTGACCATCTGCAGGATCTCTGCACACTTGATCCTCACATTATGAAAGGGACAGTTTACGCTCAATCGCAGAATGACAGGTAGATGAAGAGTAACCAGGCTGAGATATTTATTAGCCTGAGCCTGACGTGGACCATCCAAAGCGTTACCAAGGTTCAGCATCCTCCCGACGTCTCCAGGACTGACCTCAGGACTCTCCAGGACTCTGCCGTTCTTAGCGGAGACGTCCTCGTCCTGGGAAAGTGGTCTCTTTATTTGTCCAGCGCTGAACTTGCGACCTGGTTCATGTTTGAGGTAATCCTGGATCTCCGTCTGATGAAACTGCAGAGGGTCCCTGTGATCGGGTCCAGGTCCAGGACAGGACTCCACGTTCTCCAGGTTCATCTCGTCTTCTTCAGGAAGATCCTGTCCGTAGCACATGACCATGTTTTCCGAATCAAAGCCATCCAAGGTATTGAAAACGACCCCAGGCTCGATCATCGAACTTCCTTCGTCCTCCAGGTCGACCTCTGACTCCCGGAAACCGATACCGGTCGCGAATCGTTCATCTCGACTTATAAAATTTCCACTTGCCAGGTCGTAGTTTCCTGTGGGATACACAGGACGTATACTGGGAAATCCATTGTCAAATTTAGGACTCTTCCCGTAAATCCTAGTGTCCGAGTCCAGCTCGTCATCCTCCACCTTCTGTCTGACACCCTTGGCTTTGCTCTTTGACTTTTTATCCTCCTTCCTCCTCTCATCCGGATGCTCGTTCAGCCGCTCGCTCGAACTGCCAAGGAACTTCCGCTCGCTCTCGCTCGATGAGCTGAACCTGGGCTCAGATTCCCTGAACCTTAACCCTCGACCTTCTATCGTGAACCCTTTGCCCTCGTCCGAGGAATTCGACTGAGCTAATTTTTCAAAACCCTCCCCACCCGGGTACCTCCTCCTCTCGGACGGTGTCCCAAAATTTGTCTCATTTCCAAATCGTCCATCCACCGTATCGAAGGACTCCAAAGGATAATGTTCACTGGAATCCAGACTCGTGTCCTTGAGGAAGGCCTGATTCTCCGTAATACTCTGGGGAAAAAATCCTTCCGTCCTGAAGGTGTCCTGGAGCAGCTGACTCCTTCCTGAACCATGGACGTTCTTCGGTGCTGACTTCAGGGGCGACCTCTCGATGTTCATGTCGTACCTTAAAAAAAAAAAAATCCAAAATTCAATGTATTACAAAAAACCAAAAACCAATTTCTACCTACATACTCGAAATTTATTTAATTTTCACAAATTACATAACCAGTCACTTCCATTCACTGCCAAATCATTCCCAAGTACGAACGCAAAAAATAAATTGTTATCAGTAAAAAATATCTTATACCGATAACGCTCCGTGTCTGCTTACAGGAGATTAACGCTAGCATAAAATCAGCTGACTCGAACAGCTATTATTATGTCACCCGGTATCACGTGTCCCGTCACAAAATAACACGACCTCCAATTCGATCTCATGGCCACTCGAGCCGAAAGGCTTCAAAACCAAAAATACACTGGCCAAATCCTATAATCCTCCCTTTCATTTTTCTCCTCGACTTCCTTTCGTCATCGATCCCTGTATTTCCGGTTTGGTGGATAAACGTTTTTTTTTTTTTTTCGAAATAATAACGCGGTCTCAAAGAACTGGACTAAAATTTCTCCCGCCAAAAAAAAAATCCTCTAATATTAATAAACCAATTGCACTCTCAGGCTCACCTGCCATCCTGACCCTTGAACTTTCCTGGGGTATCAGCTAGATCTTCCATCTCCGCACTATCCTCCCAATTGTTTGGACTTCCCACACCTCCCAGCCATCCTTCGACTGTCGTCCTTGCCGCAGCCAGGGCTATGTTCCTGGCTGCTTCGTCTCTGGCGCACAAAGGAGCCAGGAACCTGCTCACCAGCTCGACGTCGCCGTCCTTCGTCGAGGCGCTGCTCGTCGAGGAATTACCTGGATGCTCCTTGTACATACTGACTATATATATATTTATATATATATATATATATATATATTATAGCAAGAAGCACAGGACTCGTAGAGGCCTTGATTAATAATTTATCCCCTTTTCTTCTTATCCCTTCACAAGACACTTCCTATAGTTTTATCGTCTCTTATCATTAACTTCACCCGCGACACTCTTCCACGAGCTTATTAAGCTTTCGTTAATTAAAAACTCTCTCTTTGTCATTAATTATAATACGCGCTCAACGCGATTCAACGTTAACGATTATTCTCTCTCTCTCTTTCTTTTTCGTTTCTTTTTTCTCTTCTTGCTCAACTTTACTCGTGTACTTTATTATTATTCTCGTGGATCACTTGTACGTAGATATATATATATATATATATATATATTTCACGTTGTAACTTTATTATTCAATTAAAGAATTCTCTTTGTCAATTATTACAACGAAGGTGTATATATATATATACCGTGCTCAACACGGTCCTCTTCTTTTATTTTTCTTTTTCTTTTTGATATCAATATTAATGGTCGACTTGGACTAAAGCGAAACTTTTACCCGTTCTTTCTCACTTTATTTATAGTCGCGACAAATTCTTTCGCTTAATTAGTATCTAATTAGTCGTATACGCCTAGTACTGGGAATACTGTTTAAGAGATTTCTTCTTTTTATACTCTTTCTTTTTTCTCTTACTCTATTATATTATATGTGTTTGTGTATATATATATACATAACGTGGCCAATTAATACTTAGTAGTCTCGTTGTTTCGTCTTAAAGGCGTCAAGAAAGAGACTTTTCGATATTTAAAGAGAAAATTGGTCGGAGAGAGGCGACTTTTGTAATTTTTTTTTTTTTTATTATTTCGAAAAAAATAAAATATTCTACCGCGCGTTCAGATTGCCCGGAATATTGGCTTTTCGAAAAGTAAGAAAATTCCGGATATATTCGCGGGGGCAACGGATCTTGAAAATGTTCGAGGGATGAATTATTCTTAAGTGTAGAAGGAGTGGGGGTAGAGAGTCGAAAAACTTTCTTTTTTCCTTTTTTCCTAAAAATTGATAAGAAAATGAATTGCGAATACCGAAAATACCCGTAAATTCGACCTAAGGGTTGATAAGAGGTTCGAGAAAAAAAAAAAGGACGAGCCCAGATCGAGTCACCCTTATTTGAATTTGACTTGAAATATCACTTATCTTTCCCCGACTTTCTCTATCCACTTTCAATTTCACTCTGCTTTCACTTCTTTTTTCTCCCTTTAATACGATTCGCTCGATCTCGCCCCCTTTTTTTCTTGCGCTCGATCCACTACATCACATCTTTATAAAATCCTTAAGGGCGCTAGGCGGGAAATCGGTCTTTTTTGAAAAAAAAAAGAATAAATAAAAAAAGAAACGCGCGATCGTAAAAATTCGTAAAAGTCACGGCCTAAATTTTTTGCGAAATTCTTCCTTTAAATTTTATTCCCTTCGCAACGCGATCGCGCTTTTGTCACTTGATTATTTTCTTTCACTTTCTCTCTCTCTTTCTCCGTGTATTCCCTTCGCTGTCTTCTTTCCTCTTTTATCGCGAACAGCCCAAACGTCGCACCGATCGGCCGTTATTGTCGAGTTGCGCAATGCGATATCTGAAACACAAAGATTGTCGGCTTGTCAATATAATAATAACAACAACAGCAAAGCAATATCTCACAAAGAATTATTCCAAGAGAAAGAAAACCAGTGGGAGCCGAGTCGATCCGATTCAATTGTACCAAGTTCTCCGTGTTACCCGAGTAAAGCACCGTTCTCGTAAAAAGAGAAAGCAAACAAGAAAAGAGAAAAAAAAGAAAGACACCCCCAGAAGAAACGACTGCCGTATATTCCTGGAATATCGACCGTAGCGCAAGAAGACAGGCCTCTTCCACGAAAGATACAATTATCCGCGATGAAACGTAGTAAAGAAAAAAAAAAGAAAAAAGAAAAAAAATCAAATTCCACATCATGATATCACAAACAAAAATAGAATTTCATCCCGCTGACTGGCGACTCGATGCAATTGGTTGATTTACGAGAGATAGAAAGGAGTAGGGGAAAGGGGGGGGGGGGGGAGTTGATAATAGCAGATAGTACAGTGCCAGTGGTGATGGAGGGGAGAGAGGGAGTGGAGGGGAGGAGAGGGGGAGGTGTAGAATCATCCCACCCATCGACTGATCGACCCGGCAGAGCCTAGGTCAAGGTTACCGAGGTCAGGGAATGGCCTGTAGAAAGGGTAAAGAAAGAGAAAGAAAAAAGTGGGAGAGAAGGCGTCGCCCGGATGCTGAAGAAAGTGCAGAAGGGTGGGCTGCGTCGTCAGAACGAAAAACGTCAGGGCGTCGCGACGCTGCGGCGTATACGTCGTAACGACCTATTTAGTACCCTTATAAATCTGCCCCCCCTACCCTGTCACCCTGAAGCTTCCACGTTGCCGTCTGCCTGCGACTTCGTAAGACGCGTGTGGTGCGCGGAGGGATGATTTTGGAGGGAGAGAGAGAAAGAGTAACGAGGGTTGTAAAGGGTCGAGAAGGTTGCAGAAGGTATCTCCATAAATTTCCATAGAAGGTTCAACCTTCCAACCTACCCCTGTACGATGCTCCTCATCCAACACGTATTACTATAGCTGGTATGGCAAGGGAAAATATAGGCTTCGTCTATATACAGGGACGTAAATTCTAAGGGTAGTTAGACATTATCCGAAATCCCGTCTAGGGTGCCGGCGGATCTTCCTCTTGGACTTTAGGCAACCTGGGGATAGTCTACGAGTTCACTTTGAGCTTATTGATTGCACGTGGAGGGATTCACCTGACTATTAAGCCGGCTGCTTTGGCTGCAGTCACGGGAGCTTCGGCTGCTTGAAGACTTTTAAGGAGCGATGCACGAGGGACGTGGGCGGGAGAATTGGTGGAAAATGAGTAATTTGAAAATTTAGGGATATTTTGAAAATTCATGAAAATTTATAAGGAAATAGTGGATTGGGAATTTTGAAAAAAAATTTGAAGTCTTTGACTTTAATATAAATGGTGGGTCGGATCGACCGCTTAGAGAACAAGAGAAGGTAGGACAGCGTCTTTACTGGTACGGATAGTCATCGGCAAATCGTGCTCTATCATCGTAGTCATCATCATTACGGAAGCTGGCATCATCAGGATCCGCAATTCTCTGCGTTCTAGCTTTCATGTTGTCTATTGCCGGTAGCCCGGCGGGTTTGGTATATGCCATTTTGAATTTGGCAGGCTCTTAAATACTGTTGTAATCTTGTAGGTCTTATACTGGGTGTTCAAGAAGTCCTGGTTACACGTTGAGACGTTGCATGAAGAGAACTAATATTTTTGAAAAAATATTGATACACCCCTGAGACATTTTTTACCGTGGATTATTAAAAATTTTTAAGAAAATTTAAATCAAATTGTACACTCTGTATATACTGACACTTGCACGTGAGGTTACGTAGTCTGTATATCAAATTGCAGCTGGTATCGACCTATGACCCCGTCGTCACATTACCATCTCAGGCTCGAAATCTCTTGGCGAACAAGGGCACTGGTACCTATCAGGAGCGTAACTCGAGATGCGTGTACCCCACGCATATTATTCATACGTAATTATCAGCTGATTACGAGAAAAAGAAGTTTGCTGGTGATATATAAAAAGAAATGAAGATAATTATTATTTACAATAAATTGTCAGCAATTGTCAAAAACAACAATGAAAAAATTCAGAATCAACGTTAATAAAATTTCTTTAAAAAATTGAGACCTAAATAAAAATACGAGTATAGAAAGATCGTGAAGAAAATAAGTAAAGGCAAATAGGAAAAAAAAAGAGAAAGAGGTGAGAAATTAGAATTTTTTGAAGCGCTAACAAAAAGGGGTACGGATAAAAATTGATGATACGTCCCTGCCGTGTTTCCACTTGGCGAAAGAAGTGGAAGGTCGAGATCAAGAGTGGATTTGGTCGTGCGAGAACTTTTTTACGGAACAAGGAACAACTAAGAAGCAACACAGTCGGCAATGGCATCGTACCAGCATTACATAAATTTCATCGCGTGTTCCGTTCGTGACACCAACCCCCCCGCCGGCCCCCCCGCCGGTATAACGGAGAGTCTTATTCGGAATGAAATAGGCGAATGCAATGAACAGAGGGGGTCAACCGGAGAGGCAGTTAAAAAAAGAACAAAGTGGAAAGAAACACGAAAATAAAGCACGAGACAAGAGTCGTGCGTTAAAAATCGAGAGAGATCTGTGAGAACCGTTAAAAATAGCGATTTAATCGTACGTACGACGGGCCATTGTTATACATAAAATTTGGAACTAGTAAAAGAACACCTATCGCGATAATCAATTACCGATACACGCGAAAGGTCAAGACCGGATACGTAACCTCAAAATATTCACGAGAAACGATACTTCGATGTCCATAGACAAAGCGAAACGAATAACGACGACGCATCACTTTGATAAATATGGACGAGCGAGCTACGGGGTATTATAGAAACAAGAATTTCAGTCCAGCAATGCATCATGGGAAATGTGTCAAACGGTGGCGCCGCCACCAGTGCGTCTGACGTACTACCAGGTATTCGCATATAAGAAGTTCAGCTACAATGTCCCCACGTAATTTCATGTTACGTAGTAAAAGGGATTTAAGCCCAGTATTACATGAATCAGTAGGAGTGTCTCCAAGACACGAAGAAAGACCGAATCTCACAATTATATCTTAGATCACTAGATTTGGACAAGAAAAACAGAGCGGAATTTGCTTTTAGACGCGATAACTCCAAATGTCTTATCTGAGATGAGATACATTCAAAATTAGCACGAACACACTATAAGACCCTGATAGTACGTTAGAGACACTGTTGGCGGCGCCACCGTTTGACACGTTGTGTCCCATGATGCATTGCAGAATTAGAATACCTTTCTATAGTACCTTATACCGGGCTAGAGCGCTGGTGGCGCCACAAGGCTTTTCCGTGGCCAGCAGAGTCAACTAACTTGCTTCACGAAGTAATGATGTAATTGGCACTCGGTTACCGATGGGGTTACCAGGCTCGTTACGTAATCTATGAAGAATTCCGTCGTTTACCCAAGTCAGGTGAGTCCACAATTGCACGTCGAACAAAGCAGGGCCGGAAAGTTCCGTGAATTTCCGAAGCTTAATATTAGTAACAAAAAAATCCCAAATTCACTCTAAAACTCAAATCGACCCACAGCATTGACACGTAATAAGGTATAAAATCCAAAAGTCATTTCCATCCGACCCACCCTATATATTTTTCAAGACTCCAGCCTTTCCACAGTTCCTCAAGGCGTCGCACGGTTAGTAAGTCTCTATTATATCAGCAGTAAAAAAAAAAAAATAGAAAAAAAAAGTAATACAAAAAAGAAAACGAACAGTGGAAACCGATTGGCTTGTTCTCTCGTCCCTGGCCTACAGGAGAATGCACTGAATCACGAAACGCTTCGCGCACGCACATAATTCCCGAGCATTGCCACGTACGATAAATTAAATAATATTTTTCCACATTTAGCCAACTCCTTCGTCCCACGGTAAAACCTGGCAAATAAAAATGCAACTATAACCCCATATATAAATTTACAAATCCAATATATCCAAAGGAATTCATTTCGTGCCTAAACCACGAGATATCCCAACGCTAGACGGGAAACTCGCTGATAAATTTTCAACGTCCCTTTCCGCGTCAAAGACGATTCGATTCCGCGTGGCAGCGAAGGCATATTTAAAATCCGTCACGACGATTTTCTAGACTTTCGCAAAGTTTATACATTTCAATGAGCGCAAGGTCCGCCAACAAAAGCCACGTAGGATATTGACTTTCAGGGGAGGCAACCGATCGATTTAAGACTTCAAAATACAGAAAATATTTACATAGATAAATATTTATCCAGCGTACACGTATATAGGAACAATGATAAACAGTCCCGTACAAAGATACATATCCAAACGCACATACACCAATTACACAATAGCCTCCAACACAGACAATAGAGACCCGTCTGCAATAATTCATAACTCCAAAGTTGTTTGTCTAAAGCAACGTATTTTTTTCAGCATACATATAACACATGCCAACCGGTATACAATGAGCGTACCACGTGACTCCCGCTACAAAAACCCGGGTTACCGTAACGTTACGTAAAAAGCGCGTCACCTCATTATTAGTTAATTAGGAGCCGATCGGCGCTCCTTATTATTCCCTTTACGAGTAGAGCTCGCTGTCAGCCGGTCCTTACCGGCAAGCCGAGACCCTATTTTAACGATACCCGTTATATCGAGGATGATCGACAGTACCGAGAATAATATCTGAACGAGAATTCTTACAGATTTTCCTATCCAGATTACACAAGACCCGCCATACGGCGTACGTGAATATAATTGCAGGAGGAAATTTTTTTTTTTTTTTTTTCAAAAATAAATTCTGATTCGAATCTGCTTTAACGATGATTAAGAACAAAGAAATTCCGCCTTGATTAGGTAGCAGACGAGCCTCCCATACCGGAGGGAAGGTCCAGACCTCAAGGTCATAATGGATGTCGAGTAACCATAAGAATGACTAATTGACCGACACGAGTGAACTAAGCTTAAGGAAAAAAACAAAACAAAAATTAAACAAGGACACATCAGAAGAGTCCTGATCGATATCAGAAATATCCCGGTTACTTGTGAACTTTGAACCCGGTGTACGGATTAGGTACACGTACGGCCCTAACCTTTCTCACGGATACGTGATAAACTTTTTTGCCGACTCCAGCCCGCCGCACGGTCGGGGTATCATCTGCTGTTGCCAGGCGGACCGGAGTCGTGTTAGGTTAGGTTAGGTCAGAGCTTGGGACTTGTTGAGGTTATCCAGCTTTAGGCATATTTTTCTCGTGTTCCGAATATCCTTCTCCTGCTCATCCGTCTCACTTTCTTCTTTCTTTATCTCACCTCCCCTCAATTATCAGCTATAGCTGTATACACGTGTCTCTGAAACTCTCGCACTCTGCTTTTTCACGAAGGCACCGAGCGCAGAGGCCCGTGGGCGTTACGGCATCTATTGATTTAAACTGATACCAGTGTATACATATATACATGGTACAGAGAGAGAGAGAGAGAGAGAGAGAGAGAGAGAGAGAGAGAGAGAGAGAGGGGGGGGAGAGAGAGAGAGAGAGACCAGGCTTACGTTTCAGACACCACTATATATGACATAAATAGAGCACACCCTAGATAACAGTGGACAGTAAACGAAAACGGGCGACTACTTTATGGGTCGTTCACACTGATTCTGTAAAGCGTAAAGCCTGAACCTGAAAAAAAAAGCTTAACACCAGCGCACGACTGGATCGAATAAAAAGTACATGAAAATGTCTGGAGCTAATTCGACCTTCCGGTGTGACATCAAGGAAATCCGCAAGGGTCGAGTAGGTGCCCGTAGGGTGTAGGTGGAAGACCTAACGGTCGCGCGCCACGTATAGGTACACGTTACTTCTATACGGATCTTCTTGGGGATCTAAATATTTATAGACACCCGGAGAGGTTATACCTATTCGCGGTAGGGCGTGCTGAATAATGGATAAAGCTTACGGTAACTGAGACGGTTGAGGTGCGCGAGCACGGTCAGGGCCGGTGAGCATTGATCCTATAACGATACAAGCGGATCCGTACGGGCTAATACGAGTTGGGTCGCTTCATGAAGATGAACCCTTGGGACGTCGCTCGAGAGGATCCGGAGTCGGATAACCAGGAGATTCGTAGTAGGGGGCGATAGGGGCGATAGGGGGGTGAAGTGGGGGTAAAATCTATTTAAAAAAAAAGATTCTAAAAATATTTAAAATATTCATACAGGCAGTTTCACACTGGTCGACAACGGTCACGAGTGCAGTCCTACGGTGTGTACGGAAATTGGGTTCAGCTTCCAGGTAACGGAACGACGGCGGGTCCGCAACGAGGCGACTATCGCGACTAGTGCGGGTCCGTGCACACGTTGAAAATCGCCGTTATATTGATTCAGAGCGATAGGACACTGGCTCGTGGGTTGCATATATGCCAAAGAGACCATGTAAATATGTACAGACTCTGTATATGCTTGAATAAGACAGGGTTACGAGGTTGGGCTTTATATTTTTTTTTTCCAGTGTCCCAGTTGGTACACCTGTGGAACAGTATTGCCAACCGTGATCATTCGTGGACTAGTTTAATCAGCTGATTCGAATTGGATGATCCTCGATCGGCTGAGTTGGATCGGTCGCCACTGCCAAGGTGACCAGGACGTCGGAAAATTGTGAACCCGGCCGCAGGGGAAGTATCGAATCGATACGTATCGACGGGAGTATCGATAAGTATCGATAGGGCATAACGTAATTCCAAAGCCAATAACCTGACGCCGGTAAATCCTGGCAACGACTCGTTCGTCCTGTCTGGCCCGAGTCGATTTATACGGCGGAGGAGGATCGGCTGGAATCGTCCTGGTACCAGCTCGAGTCAGCTCGACCAATGGGTCCTTCGATCATCCCCACCGCCGCAGCCAGGCCAAGCAGCGTTCTGGTTAACCCTTTCCCCGCCACTACTCGTATTCTCGAAATGCTGATTTTCCCAAGTTCGTAAATTCGATTGGAAGCGATATTTATTGGATTCTATATATGTGTGTATGGGTATCTAACGGGGTTCCTGCTCAATAAATTCCATTCGAATTCAGTCCAAGTTTCCCTATAGTATTTTAAAGCCATGTAGAAAACCGACTGAAAATCTCTTATTATTCTCGTTAGAGGAAACGAGCGTCATAAAAGTTCGGCGTCATAAAAGGCGCGCGAGGACGCCGCTTATTTAGATTCGCATCGGGTATTGTCAGGGGAAGGTTAACAGGTAGTGCCAGTAATATGAAATAGCTCGATAACGATCGGCAGCGGTCGATGCACGATAAGCGCTCGAGTTGAATGGTTCTAACTAGTAGCGATTGGTAATGTCAACGATAAGGGAATGACAATATTTTAGCAAGTGCAGGTACCGATATAATAAAAAAAAATTTTTCAAATTATATTATCAATCATATTTCTCTTTTTGTAGACTGTACACGTGATCCAGCACAGTGTCGCGGAATATATCAGCCGTTTTTTGGGTCGACATCAAAATTTGTATGTACGACTTGTATGCTGGTAATTTTTTAATTTTTTATAACGGGAAACCAGAAGATCGGTTATAATATTTTTTGAAAAAAAAAAAAAATTATCGCGAATATCGAAATCGCGAATAACGAGGTCACTGAGAAAAAAACCGGGAAGGGCCAAATTTTGGCAAATTCGACAGCGAGTAATCAAAAACGGAAATATCAAATAAACGAACAGCGAGGAACGCGTGTAATATTAATAAAAATAAAAATTGCGATTTTTCAATTCCCCGTAATTCAAAGCCCATAACCCAAGGAGTCGCGTCCTTGGCTGTTTCCAGGCGAGGCACGTGTAATAAATCCTTGTGGCAGTATGCGCACAAGAGCGACCGTACAGCACCTGGTCGGCCACGTCATGCTTAATTTGCACTTCCATGATTTTCAATGATTCAACTAGACTCGCGAGACAATGGCGAACGCTCTATCCCGCGGCTAGAATGTACGAGACGCTCCGGCGTCCCGGCGTCGTTCTGTCGGTGCGTCTTGACGTCCGTCCGTAACCACGATGGATGAACGTTAATCCACCATCGACGTCTGACATCAGCTGATTTACAAGCGAGCGACAAAAAGCATGAGCGTTCCACGAAAACTCGAGGAGTCTCAGTATGGATTGATGAGTCAAGTAAGAGAAGAAAAATTCAATACGCAATAGGCAAACATGAAAAAAAAAAAAAAAACTAATTTCACACACGTCACTGTATACATAAAAAGAAAACCGGCAAAATCAATAAGCCGTTCCCGTCGTAGCAAACTATCCCACTGCCTATACACGATAGAGTTTAGAATTGATCCAGATAACGATTGACCTCTTTGACCCTGAGAGATAAGAGCGTATACAAATAAGATCCGCGATACCTAAAGCCCCGAACGAGCATAAAATAACGCATCCAAGATAAGCGTCCGAAGAATTGGTAAAGCCGTGGCCGAGAGTGCCGAAAGAAAGTAAAGGAAAAAGAAAACAACGGAGGAAGAAACTAGTATAAGAGCACAAGAAATAAAACGTCTTTCAGCCGTGAAACGTAAACAGTTTTTTTTTTCGACTCGCTCGCCGCCACCGAGGATGAGACGGCAGGCAGTCTGTACGCCGTGCGCCACTACATAACCTAGAGACCGCACGTCAGACACGCCATACAAGAATATCCATACGTAAAATACATACACCTTATATTTGCCTATACACGTATTGTACATGTATATCCATAAAGGCGAATCCCCACGAAGCCGAAGTTCGACGCAGAGAAGTGGAGGCCGAGATCTCATGTAAATCACAAGACATAATGGGAAACCCGTCGCCTATTTACTCCGTGCAACGTGCGTCTAATGCGTCACGTTCGCGCAGCCCGATTACCCAGAGGGCTCTGCGGCCAGAGTGCATTCTGCTGTTCGAGAATTTCCAGAATCGACCGACCTGCCCCCTGCCGATGCCCGGATGAACTAAGCCCCCGCCAGCTCTGCCGGCGTTAGATCCTTTTTTCTTTTTCCTTTGGGGACACGAAGGACTTGGCACCGATATACATATTTCTGTCCCTAAAATGGCGGTCAGGAATCACGCAGCCTATTCTTACGTCGAAGACGCGCATAATCCGACATAAACATAAAGGCCGCAGTACGGAAGGAGACGGATTGAGATGGAGTACAGTCAAGGTTAAAAGTACGTACAAGAGAGCGCGAAGAAAATTTCGAAGTGCAAAGAGTTAACCTAACCTAACCTAACCTCACATAGATGACAGAGATAAGACGAATCGCGTATCAAAGGGCCCCCCCGAGGCCCTTTCGAGCCTAATCACACCCCTAGAGACGTCGCTTCAGACCCTCTCCGACTAGTCTGAAGTCAGGCTAACCGTTAGGCACTGACGTCGCCTGAACCTGCCTACCCTCGCCCAGTGTCTAACTGCGCTAACTTCACTCGGGCGCATAACATTAGCATGTTCAAGGCGGGGAACCCACCAGGGACGCGTAAACGATAATCTCTAATGTAATTTAGGACAATGATACAGGAGGGTGGCAGATGTCGCTGGGGATGCGTGAGATCCGCTTTAATAATATTTTCTAATGTCTAAGGGTTGGGTGTCACGATTATGACTGTTACGATCTTTGTCCTTGTGTCCCTTAGACTTTCCGCGTATACATGGAATATATACATATATATACAGCGAGTATATGTGACGCAGTTATCACGCACGTGCGTGCGGAAACGTACGACTTTAAACATTGAGCGGAGTAAGAGTTATTTCCGTGTATACAGAGCCTACCTGGAGTTTCGTAATAACGATAACGATAATATCGGTACCCGGTGGATCGTCACGATAAGAGGCCCAAGGATCTTCCTATTACAGCGTATTATAACGGGCTGCCGACACTAGGCGTCATTGTATGGGTATACAATGCCCCATGCATACGGTCTGCTAATCCCGTCAGATCAGACCGTGACTATAACCACTTAGGTCAGATCGAGTCAATGAAGTTTACCGTGACTGCAGACACTCGGTATCTTCGCCGGTCCCGTTGCCATACGAATTCTCGATACGAGGGCTCGACGTTATCGCGAGATTAGCTGCTGTTTAAACGATAATTATTTAATGGAACGTGATTATCCTTATAGAACTTAATGGTAGCTCGGATGGTCTGGGGATATCTGTAGGATCGTTGCAGTATGGTGTAACGTAATAAAAAAAAATTCCCTAGAATCACTATGGCAGAAGGGGGCGGTAGTTTGGAAACGTAGGTAGAATCTCGTGAAAGATTCCTGACTGACAATCAAAGGGAGGATGATACGGTGAGGCACGAGAAATATCTACATAGATATGAAGGAGCCAGGAACATCGTACGAGGCTAGTATATATGTATATATGTACAAAATGGAGGACAAAAATTGACTGCTGCGATTGGTCGAGAGCTTTTGCCTATACTATATATATATATATATACCATATATATAGAGCTCGTATATCACACTCATCAGAGCATACCTGACCCACCTCCAGGATGGAGGATTTCACACACAGCCGAAAAAAGAAAAGAGCGCCGAACCGACGTGGAGGTGACGGAGGTGGAGAAAGAATGAAAGGACGTCGGGAAGCTCCCTTTGCCCGATTTCAAAAGAGCAGACGACGAGTCACCTCTTCTGGGGGTGCAGACGCCCGTAAAATCTTTACGTGGTAACGACGACGACGACGACGCTCCCGACGCTTCTCTACCTCTTTTATACGAAGACGTCACCCCCTCCCCCTATCTCACTAGACCAACCCTGGGGGTAGAGATCTTAACCCTTTCACGTAAGCATATTCCCACCCCTCTACCCGGGTCTCCGGACCAATCTAAGAAGCAGAACCAGCACACGTGCGCCAATCGTCATCAGCAAGTAAAGTGACACCCGGGTGACCTCCTGTCGTGATTCCGTGATTTACGTCAAGCGACTGCGTCAATTTCGAGACACCCGGTGGATCGTCCCCAGGAGTTTCCTGGTAAGGGGCCGAGAGACGTGTCTCGAAGGCTACGGAAAGAAAATTGAAATCGGGTTAGGTTAGAGTTTTATCGTGAGCCGAGGACCTGGTCCTGACTACGGAATCACGTAATCTCCTAAACGATATATTCGTTCTACGTGTGGACCACGTGACCGCTCAGCCCGAACCCCTAGGGTGCAGGATCATCCTGAGCTAAGGTTGCCAAGATGGCGACTGGATCGGTTCTCGCGCTGAACCAGTTTTCTTCGAGTCAGCCAGACTGGACTGAACGTCCTGATTGGGACCGATGATAAAAAGTAAATAGGGTCAGTCGCAAAGTCGATGATCGATTTGCACAATTTCTCTGTGTTTAGAGGGACGAGGATGAAGAACCCGTGCGTGCCGTCCTGATACCGATATACCGGTTACTCACGCGAAACTGTGTCGTTTACGCGATTCCTGTAAATTTACTTGGTTACACTGAACTGCCGTAAGACACGACATCGTCCTACGCCTATTTGCGCATGTTTGACGTACGTAGTTACGCTCGAGGAGGATCGTGTTTCTGACAACGGTAAGGAAAATATATTACGAGACGGAACGGAGCTGCTGAACGTTGGGGAATAAACGGGACGAAACTGTAGTCGAACGAGGACTCGTTGCAGTCGAGCGAAGATTATTAGAAAGTTCCGGAAAACGAAGGAGAGTCGCTTCTCTCGTATTCACCGCGTAGTAAATCTAAACGTAATGAGATTACGATGTAGTTTGCAGAGTCCTGAGGAAGTAACGCGCGTTTGTTTACAAAGAGGGTTTTACTAGGCGATTCTTACCGTTACGTCACTCCGGCCTAACCTCGAAATGCGAAACTGCCTTAACTTCCATTCGAGAATACGCATATTACGTCTTACGTGAAAATCAAGAGAGAAAATCAAGACAGGGGGCGATTTTTTTTTTTAAAAATATCTAAACTCCTGTAAGTACGGAAGGAGTAATATGGCTGCTACGTGACTAGCTTGAAAAAAAAAAACATGGCCGCTGTTCGACGAATGCTCTCTCGGGACACGGTCGGTAATGTCGCGCGACGAGTCGCTAAGGGGACGCGTTACTCGGTCGGTAATGCAGGTACGTTCTGTAACAAGCCGTATACTATATCGTAGCGCTGTACTTACCCGCTGCTAATTACGGACGGGAAATTAATAGAGGAGTTGGAAAAGGGTCGAGAAACTTCAAGGAGGAATTGAAATAAAATTGACGTAGCGCCGGGCCACTGTTTCGCGAAGACAAAGGCGGAATGGTTACACATGAAGGAGTTCGAGTTGAATTAGGTTAATTTTGTTGCGAATTCTCTTCATGTATTTCTTGATGTACGCGTGCGAATTTATCAGGGTATACGTGTGTGCTCAGCTTAGTCCCGTCTATTATTTGCAAATTTTCTCTTTCCTCTCTCTCTCTCTCTCTCTTCCTTCTTCGTTTCTCTCGATACACGAAACCCTCCTTGGATCGTAAAATCCAATTAATTTGCCCTCGGGTAAGCACGAGTAATTAATTTTTTATGCGAGAAAAATGTTAAACCATCCCACCCGGTAGTTATTTATCAGTTCGAAAATACGTGAAACTATTTTCACGTGATTTTTGAAAATTCAATGAAATTTTTTACTGTACAGGACGACACTGTTTCCTCGTTGTTCGACAAAAAGTTTCACCGGGATTGTACCAGGGAGATTTCTAAATAGAAAATCTACCGCGTAACACGTCCTCAACAGTCATAACTCGTTGCAATACGCAGCACGCGATAATCTCTCCCGGGGCAATAATCGAATCAATACCAAAAGTTCCGTCATCGAATGTCACCGACGGATGACGGAGCTGAAATTTTTGTTCTCGAATATATTAAAAATATCTCCAGCACGCAAATCGACGAGCTGGACAGGAAAAATTAAACGATCCGCCGATCGTTATCAACCGTGACGTCTGATAAATATGCAACGGTTCCAAGAACAAAGATACGTAGGATACCGTGGGTACCTCGAAACACGTATGCATAAAACAAAGGCAAAACGAGTAATGAAAAAAAAAAATCGATCCTAGTACGTGGTTCTGCCGCACAAAAATAAAGAAAAAAGGCTACAAAAGAAAACCAGCAGGTACCATTGTTAATTTCGATCACTGATTCCGGTTCCTTTCATTTCCTTCACTTTCACCAGGTCACCCCGGAGTCCGAGAAAGGATGAAAAATCGAGCAAAAAAAATTTTGTCGCTCCATGAAAACGATTTTGCAATTATTCAATTATCATAGCGAATAAAAAATTCATCCAATTCATCAAAAGGACCTACTCGTGTCGTTTGGTCGACATACCAACGAACGGGGGCCTGAATGGGCCAGTCGCTGTCCTTGATCGAAAAGGGATCTTCCGACGGTTGGTAACCCTGCCTGATATCTGCACTGGTCCAGATATAATCTTCCCGGTACCGTATCTTAAGTATCGCACTAAAAAAATATTATTCGTAAGTCCCAAAAAAATTATTCAAAAAAAAAAAAAAGGTCCCAACTGACAGTCGGTACCAAGTCAGTCCCGGTACCCAAGGCAAGTTGAGTCCCAGTCGCCAGGTTGAAGATACGAAAAAAAAAAATTGCGAAATTTTCAAAGATTTTTCAAAATTCGCGAAATTCATCGCAGGGTGAAATTCATCGCCTTGTGAAAGAGAGCACTGGATCCAATCCTTACTCTCTCTCTCTCTCTACTACGCTACCCGTAGAGTATAGGTGCAATAGTCGGTGCCTGGTCGCAGGAGTGGAGTCGACTAACGGGCCAACCAGACTGAAAGCGCCTTGATCTCTCGTACCGAGCGAGAATAAACGACCTAGCCTTTACACTCTTACCGTCGACATAGGTACCAGCCGTGCTCTCAGCGCGGGTTCAACGACCGGCAATTTTGTTTACGAAAATCTGAGCAGCAGCCTTCGGGCCTTACAACACGTAGGCGGCCGACTTACGGCCGGCCCCGGTTTGCAGTCGCGACTTCGAGGTCGCGACAGCGTGCGCCAGAGACCCAAAAGCGATGGAAAGGAGAAAAAAAATTTGCAAAAAAAAAATGATGCGAGAGACAGAAAAACATGAGACCCCCCCCCCAGGGGCACTGACAGATAATCCAAGGAGAACACGGTGAACCGAAACATCGCCATTTACCATACAGAGGGATTTTAAGGAATTTTCGAAAATTTCAAAATTTACAAAAAACTTTACCCTCTAACGTGCATAAGCAAAATAATGCAATATATACGTATATACACACTGTACATACTTTGCGAATAGAAAATGCCATTATTTAGTAGCGAGTGGTAGCCCGAGGCCAGGAAAGCGAAGAATAAGTATAAAAGCAAAAAAAAGCAAAAAAAAAAGGGCCCAATAATTCTGGGCATTAAAACGTACCACATCCCGAGCTCTCATTAACTTTCTATATCGTGATTTCAATGACGACCGTTATAAATTCTTAATAAAAAGTAAAACTGCATAACACGAGCATACAGTATATATGTATATAATCGGTGCATCCCTGCGCGACGCGCGAAATTTAAATTCAAAATATCGATAGAGCCTTTCAAACCGAAAACTTATAAAATCAATTTATTCAAATTCGCACGACAGACTTATACAAGCGCCTCGTATGCTTCGCGGTTAAACACTAATGCCAGCCTGTCAGTGATTTTGGAAATGCACAAAAATAACATTGAAATTTTCCAAAAAAAATTACGCGATCATTTTTCAAAATAAATTATACGTTGGCTTATCGCACTCCCCCCAAATAACCCCCCATACTTCAATAATCGCTTAGCAAATTAAACCACTTTCCAAAAAAAAAATAAAATAAAAAAAAAGCTTAATAAAATTCGTCTTTAAGACGTTCAATAAGACGGAAGCCTGAGACGTCTCAAAATGACTTTTGGACGTACGTGTCGTCTGGGATAAACTAATAGATAGACGCTACGTGATATTAGAATCCTACGAAGCATACGGCTAATGCTGATTACAAACTATGCAGACTATATATATCTGTCAGGGATACCAATCGGCCCGGTAAGTTCAGCGACTCTTGCGAGAGAGTGAAAGAGTAAGAGAGAGAAAGAGAGAGAGAGAGAGAGAGAGTAGAAGCGAACGCGCGAATAACAGGAAGGAAAGAGACAAAACCGGTACCCGAGATACTAGCCCGTCGAACGTAATTGTCATTACGGGAATACAGAGACAAAATAAAATATGATCGGGTGGTAAAATAAATCTTTTTTACGAACCCGTAACGATACCCCAAATCAAAAAGTCTGTAGGACGATCGATGCAAAGTCAAGATTACGCAAGAAATTCGATTGGCAAATAGGTGACGATATGTACTGCGATTCGATACGATTCGATAACATGCGATACTCATGGTCCGGATAGTCTTCGAAGGTTCCAGTGGAAATGGCCTTTAAGGTTACGTAGCTGACTGTACCAGAGATACAGACACAACAGTCGGACTGTACCAACGAAACTCGAGCGTCCTCGATACCGAGTGACACATAGCGCTGACTGTACCTGGGTAAACACTCGAAGATTATTTTTCAACCCGTCGCGTGATCGGCGTGACAAGTCCGAAAGAGGTATTACGTAATAAAGCGAAAGAAATTCGAAAAACAAAAATACTTTACGGAAAGCAATTTTTTAACCAGCCTGTATCTGCCTGTGGATAAGAATGATGCATTTGCGTACGAAGAATAAAAAAAAAAGGTGCATCCGTATGTCATCGTACTTATACGAAAACGCGTATGAGACATCGACAAGCTTTTACTCGGAAGTTCGCAAAGCTATTTACGGTTAATCGTAGTGCGAATAGTGTCCACCAGGTACCTCGTGTCCTCGAAGAAGGTCCTGGAGGTTGCGTGGAATATTTTTTCTTTCGACCATTTCCTCGGCATTGTTCCTGACATTGACTGTAGGCGCGTGGGTGGGTTGCGGAGACGTTAGATTTTCTTTTTCTTTTCCGAAAGGGGGACGGCTTACTCCTCTTTTGTATATAAAAGTTTCTGTCTTCGGGCTTCTCGTTTAACTAAACATCCGCGCTGCAGTGTTTTGTAAATTTTTGTTTGGTTATGACACTGCCGGAGTCTTCGCTAGCGTCGCGCACTCATACTTTATATTTTAAATCAGGGATACGTTGACACTGACGCTACCTGGCGTTGACTACCCGAAGCTTCTATTGGGTTCTTAATGCTACGTGATATGTGCGTACTCGAAGGAGGAACAGATATAACTGCCATATTTAACGGATATAATCCACCAGTGTATTATGTTCCCAAGGATAAAGTGCTGGAATAAATAATACGGTTAAATGAAAATCTTTTCCTATTTTACGTCCGATTCGCGATCTGGGTAATAACACGCTTCGGTAGGTGCGTCCTGAGATACAGGGAATTTTACTGGAAACCGTATTAGCGATAATGTATATGAGAGATACAAAAATATTATATATTAATATTAGCCTACTGGTGTGCGTGAATAAAAATTTAAGAGAACGAGAAATGACAATAAAAATGAAAAATGCTACTAAATGTATTACTCGTTGCAGTTAGTAGTTACAGCCAGCTGAGTCCTATAACTGCTTCCCGGTGAGTTAGCAATGGCCGCCGCCTCTTCACCTTGGAACGAAATTCGCAAGAAAAGTACCAGGAGTCCTTCCGCTCTCGTGTCGCCTCATTGTCAGCTGGTGAGCAAATGGGACAGGAACAATGGAACTTTCTTAATGAGTTGAATCATAGTGATTGGTTTGGATATAAAAATTTGAAAATTTCTATGACATTTTTTACTCCTGCGCTGTGAATTTGAGGTTAGGATACGGCTGTCTCTTTCGTATCCTGAGGCGACGCGATTTCAAGTAGAGATAGTGGGAAGGACAGAGAAAAGAAAAGCTTGAAAAATATTGATATCGCAACTGGTCGCTTTACGTTTGTCGCCAGTCGATCTCATCAGCTGAGAAGTGCAACACAGCTGCAGTACGTGTGCACCTGGCTTGGTCGTTGTCGTAGCTGCACTTTGGAAACGTCGAGAAGAAGAGGATTTCGAAGTTTTTAATCGTGAAGATGCTGCTTGTCACGACACGTGTGGACAGTGGTTGCGAAAGCATATTTTATTGTGATGGAAATTATTATTTATATTAATTTTATCGTTATTGTTTTATCTTAGGATCGTCCGGGCTCGAATCTTTTGATTTGTTACGTAATCACTGGTTTTTTTTTTTTTGTTACGGGACGATTAATGATTTCGTATAGAGGACGGTGTCAAGAGCGACGCTTTTGGACGTCCGACGTCCGTCGTACGGATGAATGCGAAAATTTTAGAATTCCTAAATTCGCGAGGGTGACGTGTCTCCTGTTAAAAATCGTTCTCGATTTCTTTGTATAAACGGACGTAAGATTGATTTAATTTTTTCTTATACTGTCACTTCGCACTGATCCCTTCATTTTTTTGACAGTTGAGAAGGATCGAACTTGTGCAATGTCAAAAAGGAGGCACTGAAGATGTAAAAAAAGAATTTTCGATAAAGAAAAATCGAAGGACCAGTCAAATAAATAAAAGTGTATAAAAAAGAAAGACAAGGTTGATTGTATCAATAATTTGCAAGCGATTCCCCGGGGTACTTTGAAGTCTCGAAAAAATAATGCATCGGATTCAACTAGATCAAAGTTCTTGCTTGACAGGAATATAAAAGAGAAGCCAGCGCGACACCGACCGTGTCCATAACACAGTGACAGGTAGACCCGAGTATTGGTGAAATAAAACGAGAGTACAAGGAATACACGGTAATAACGAGGGTTATTACGAGAGAGTTTAAAAGGAGGCTGTCGGCGTGGCGTGTAACGTGAAAGGCGTCTTTAAAGGGGGTTAAAGGAAGAAAAGGGCTTTTAAAAATACGGGAAACCGGTCGGCTGACTTCGCTCATCAGCTGAGAGACCAGCTGAAGCCGAGTAGCGCAGTAACCTCAACTTTGAATTGAACTGAGAGGCGTCTCGACGCTGTTGAATAACAATTAAAGCAGTTGATTCGCGTTCGCGACACTTTGACTCACCTTGATATGTGACGGGCGTCCCTGCGGTGGCGGATAAACGCGCGGAAACACCGATTTCCCTGCGGGAAAAACTTTTTGAAACCCACTCACAATGGAATCTTCCAGTAGACTGACCGAGCCGGCAAGCCGTTCTCTCCTGCGTGCACACCCACCGCCTTGCGCACAATTACGCTTTTTTCCGGGGTAAAACGCGCTCCTCCGCGTTACTTGGCATCCGATTACGAACCTAGAGCACCGGGAGTTCCTCCAGGACGACGGACTACGCGGAAACACCTTTATCTCCAGCAGAATTGCGAGCGAACGGTCACCGCTGACAGTTCGAACTGTCACTTACCGAGAAGCCATCAGAGTGCTGCCATCTAGCGTTCGTCGTGGGAATTAACCGTCCTTTGAATTTACCGCCACTTGCACACCTAGCAACAAGATCAATATTAGACCTGTTAAATTATAAATTGAACGCTCTTACGGTTTCAAGGACCGACCTGAACTATGTCGTCGTGCACCATCTTATTTATTGAATATTCATTTATTTTGAGGCTTCCGTTTACCCTGCAGGTTCTTAGAGTTTCTTCGACGCTCTCGGACTCGAAGGACAAAGCAGACGCGTCTCGAATAGACATTTTTTATTACTAAAGTAGTTCAGCCAGTACAACGTTGGATGTACCAAACGACAGAAAATGTTATATAACAATCTTTACGAATGCCTTTATCGTAACCGGGCTTTCATTTTCATAAGTAATATCAGGTTTCGATCTTCTCTTTACCGATAATCCATTGTATTTCTCGAACCGCCTACATCGTTGTGATTCTTGGTAACGCTCGTATATATATGCGATATATAATAATGCATATATATACGCATTGTTTCTATTTCGTTCTCCTTTCTGATCTTTCACGCAGTCTCACGCAATCACTCGCATCCGTTTACGCACACTCTTTGATAATTTTCTCCCCACCAGCTTCTCCTCTCTCTCTCTCTCTCTCTCTCTCTCTCTCTCTCTCTCTCTCTCTCTCTCTCTCTCTCTCTCTCTCTATCT
>JARQSW010000427.1:1429290-1491759 GCA_030142375.1 Calameuta pallipes
AGAAAAATTCGATTTTCCATTCGTTTCTCATGCGCGAAAAAGGGCGTTTTTCATGCACGTATTATGAAAAATACTTTCTCATTCTCAATAGACACCTAGAACAGTAACTAAGGCTAAGTTTAGATAGATATTATGCTTAATGCACTGTAGGAGAATCTCTAGGTAATGGGGGCGAGAAGATGGCGTCCATGCAGTATTACTGATATGCGTTAAGGAACCAAAAAGGGGGAAAAAGAGATAGATAGATAGACAGATCGACGACTTATCGCGTTTTAAAAAATAATAAATATTATATTATTTGTACTGGCACGTAGGGAATTATGCGCGTTCTTAAATTTATCTTTTTAAAACATTTCAATTATGTTCAATGGCTGACAATAGGACGTTGTTACTTTTGGGTTTATTATTACCTCAATAGGAATGTATGTACAACCAAATAAATTTTTCTTTCTCGTTAGAATTGTTTAAACAATATTGTTAATTGGTTACTCGGTTAAGTTAAAATTCTACGTTCACGGACCCACTGATTCGCAAATTCTCGGTCTTAAGGTCAACGTCAAAATTCGAGATAACACGGATCACAAATGCTTCTCGGTGAAAAGGCGCGTCCGCACGGGTATCGCTCGGATGAGCGACACGCGACGTGTCTTTTCAAATAGGAAATACAAGGTAGCGAATTGAGAAATCTTGAGGTAGATAGTTTTCAATCGCATGCGTTAGTCGTGTGGTGCAACTAGAAAGAAGTTAAATCAAAAATGACTGTCATCCATTGTAAAAATTAGATTGTTCGTGGTTTGGATGAAAATAAAAAAAATCATGTCTTACGTTTTTCCTAGGGGTAAGGATTCTTTTTTTTTTTAGTTTCTAAGGCGGAAAAACTGCTCGCGCGCTCGGTAGGTTACTAAAAATGCACAGGAACAAGTATTACCAGTACACTAAATCACTGGTTGGGCAAGCACTGAGGGCAAGTATATATGATAAATTCGCGATATTTATAAGCAAGTAACGACTAGAATTAGTAGTTCGTGTAGAGACGGACGAAGAAGTAGAAATGAAGAGAAAAGATAATGGCAAATCTGAAAGGGATTCAGAAGCTGGCAAATCAATGCAGGTTTTCACTGATGGCACTAAGAGACGTATATAAACGTTATACGTGAAAGCTCTTGAAGATGAATAAAAGAAGCAAGACGTAAGGGGGAAAATAATATAAATTAAAGGGATGATCTCCGAGCGAAGATAAAGGATTAAAATAATTTTGTTTTTATACACATATATTATTATGCATCTATACTTACCAATGCTATCTAGAATCTAAGAAGCTAACAATTATGCGTATAATTAATAAGCGAATTTATGATTAACTTTAAGTCGGTTAATCATTCACAATCACAGGAATGCATATCTATCTCACGAAGGACCCTGTTATTAGAATGTTGACTATGTATATATATACATATGTATGTATACATATACACGAATGAATATTAATAATACAAATTATTATGCCGACGCATCAAATTCTCCATTGAAGAGAGTTATTACCCTAATCGTATGATCTAACTAAAATTTCATCGTCATAACTTCACATTGATGTGTACTAATTAGTCTATCAATTAGATATGAAAAATCGCCAAGTTTTTCCGCGTAGACAACACGAGAACCTCTATGATTATAAACTTGTACTCTTCAGGAATTCGTCTCGTATTAATCATATTCGGAACATCGGTTATGTTATGAGGGCACGCGTATGGCATTCCTTATTTAAAAGAAAACGACATTTGTAGAATAAACTTTCTATACTCGGGAACGATAAATACTTCTGGTGTTATTAACACTTTTGTCAGTTGCATTAGTTACGAGTCTCTCTCTGTATGTAGAAGACTGCCACCTATGACTAAATATGTAGAAAACTCAATGAAACTTGTGCCTCGCTCTTTTCAATGGATGCTCTGTTAATCGTGCTACTCTTACGATAAATATACTGTATATGTATATATGTATTCTTTTTGTATTTATTAATATTTCAGTACGTACGCTCGAAACGTGTCATTATATAAGAACGTTTCGATGGAAGACACTTTTTAAAAATATTTCTCTTTTAACGTAAGAAACTTGCAACGTAGTCCGAATGAGAATGGTGTATGTATGTTATATATGGAAATTTAGAGATTTTTGTGACTTTTTTTCTTTCTTTCTATGGAAATGCTGCTTTGTATATATGCATACGCTTTGACTGTAGGGGCAAATATATATCTAGTACAATACCAAGGAAACCTGTTTTAAATTAAGAACGTAACAAATAGAAATTCTTTTCATAGAGAGGATATTAGACACGCATTAGATTCGATTATTTTTAGTTCGCTCAAGTAAACTGTCATTACGCGTTTGCATGCCTCTACTTGTGACAATTGTGTATCACTATTTGTATTGATCACAGAGTTACTTGCTTGTGCACTGTTCATGCATGTGATAAAATACACGACACAATATCTCATGAAGATTGTAATAAGTTCCAATAAATTGTCAATTTTTAATATTTTGTTAATTTTTTGTTTATCCACAATTTTTCTGTGTCTATTTGGTATGTTATGTTTTATTATGCGCGTCTAATCCGTATGATTATATTTTCCTAATTAGTCGCGATAATAGGAAGGATGTAAAATATCTCCCTTTTGCGATTTTGGTTGAATAATTTAATAACTCCTACTGCACCATGCAATTTGTAGATTCCTCAATCTTACGCGATACTCTTCTGGAATTCTTTGTAATTCCCAAACGGATTCTCAAAAAGCACTATTAGCGTATAGTATTCTTGCTGTTAGGGACATTACATGTAACTACGAAAGGATACTTTCATGGACCATTTTAGCGACACTTCTAATGTACAACACTCCAGCATAAAATAGGACCTGCCGAAGTTCAATACATTTATGCATTATAGAAGCTAAGCTTTGTTGCTTTGTCATTTACATTAAAAAATATATTCAAACTCAGTAATATATTTTTCAGAAAACTTTGCTAATTTTTTATGAATTGTGCTACATATTTCAGCAAGCTAAAATGATCCTGGTTATTAAAGAAAGGAGGGGATATGTCAAAACAATGGCAATAAATAAGACAGGTCACAACTCAATAGGTACATTCCCGTGACTAACCTCCTGCAGAAGATCCTGTGCAGCAATGGCTTTTAACACATTCTTTTTGCTGGTCTCCTGAATCTCTCCACCAACCAAAAGTTCATCCAGAATAAAGTACGCCTTCTCAAAGTTGAAGATGATATCCAATTCACACACCTGCACATTTTATGAACTCATAAATTTATGTGTCTTATGAATGACAAGAAATATCAACACATATATTACCGGTATTGAACAAATTATTCAAATATACTACATATATGATGCTTTAAATTCTTCATATATTATAATAAACAAAGCCACAAATACAATATAAAACTGTAAGTAGACTATATCACATAATTTAATAAATTGAAATAGTAGCAACTTATGAAATTATATGTAATCATAGTTAGCAAAACAAATGCTATAGAAAAATATACTTTGTCCAATTAGTTATACTTACACTGCCAAAGTACTTATCCAAAAGTTCCACATAACGGTGAATGATCTCCAAAGTGAGTAATTCATTGTCGTTCTGCTCAATTGCACAACAGAAGTATAAACTAGCATATCTGCAAGTATTTTGAATAAGAATGAAATGAATGTGGCAGTAACTTGTATACATTCAGTAAATATAAAGTAGCAAACAAACCTCTTATATACGACCTTGACGTCTTTCCACTCCAGAAAGCTCGACATTTTAGGTTTTCGGGCAAGTATTGTTGTGATCAGTTCCCGTGTAATCTTTTTCTTCAGTTTATCAGGATGGGCGACATACCATTTTTGTAGACGTAACTTTCCTTGGCGACTGAACAATAACATGAATTGCATCTGCAACAAGACAGAATTATTTTCTTGCTACAAACGATCGTATGCAAATCAAAGAAAGATGCTTCTTACCATTTTTGATGAAGTTCTTTTGTACTAATATCACCAATACTTGATGTTAAATGTCACTGATTATCCAAAATACCGAAAACCACGACACACAATCAACTATTCGCAGGTGCGAACTGGAACTGTCCTTACCCTTCTTTCATCACTTCCACAAGAAAATTAAATCGGAAACGTTTACCGCCATCTTGCAGTTAATGTCAGAAATGTGTACAGCATAGGAAGAACAAGCATTACAAGACATAACCTCACGGTCGAGAAAAAAGTTTTATGTATAATATTGCAGTGCATCAAGAGAACTGTCAAAATGTCACTCAAACGAAAATTAACGCAAAATGATTTAAGAAAGGCCATGAATGATCACAAAAAGAAGATGGGCACAATTAAGAAGATTGAATCTCCACTGGCCAAATATCCTTTTTTGTATTATGTAGAATTCTAGGTTAAATATTAACATTCTATTGAATCTTAGAAATGTCAGCATTGTATTTTAAGGATTTAAATAAATGTTTTTATTAATTAGATATTGACGAACAAAAATCCTTAATTATAAACACATATTCAGATTCTGGACAACTTATGTGCATCCTCTGTAAGTCTGTGGTGCGCAGTGAAACTGTATGGGTTCTTCATTTAAACTCAAAAACCCACAAAGATAATATTGCACTAGCAAAGAAAACAAAATTGGAACCGGAAAATGTTCCAAAAGTATTACCAGCTACTTTAAAGCGACCTTCTTCTCCTGCACATGAACATACAGAGAGTAAAAAAATTAAGAGTATATTAAAAAATGGAACTCAACCATTGTCACAGTCACAGGCAAACTTGCCGGCAGATTTTTTTGATAAAGCACCACCAGTATCAACTGATTCTACAAGCCTTCAAATATCTAATATTAAAGTAAAATTAGATAACAGTGTTTGTAATGATAATACAGAAAGTAAGACAGTTGAAGTGGATCAGGATAAGGATAAGGCGAAAGATCCTAACCAAGCAGCACTGCCTGAGGGATTTTTTGATGATCCTATAATGGATGCAAAGGTGAAATAACTATCCACTCTAGTATTAATTTATTTTAATATGGTTAAATTAAATTAAAAAATTGTAATACCATCTTTCCTATAGGTGCGCAATGTAGAATATAAAGATCCAATAGAGGAAGAATGGGAGAAATTTCGAAAGGAGATCAAGGAAGAAACAGCCCAATCTGCTCAAATTATAGCAGATGACCAAGAAGAAGCAACAACAGAACGTCAACTTGATGAAATTGAGGAGCAAATACGTCATTGGTCCAGGTACTGCATTATCTTATATTACATTATACTTTTCATGTCACAGGTAAGTTTATCATTAACCACAATTGCCTTTATCTTGTGCAGAGTTATGGATCTTGTACGGCGCAAAGAACAAGTACAAACCACCGACCGGAAACAAGAAAACGTAGACGAAGACATCTCGAGCGGTGACGAGGCTGAATTCGATGAATTTCTCGATTGGCGAGCAAAGAATTCTTACAAGTAAAGTTACAAATCTCCGCAAGAACTACAACACCATCTGTAAATACTAGGATAAATTTCCAAATAAACAGAATACAATATACGGTGTAAAAATCTTTTCCTAAAGTGAGCACAGAGTACACAAATCTTAGTTAACAAACTCATAAAATTCCTAAATTCCCAACAATACCTATAGCAATCTCACGTAACGACCGAACAGTCGCCATTGTCGCGACCGTCGTCACTATACATATGTATAACCCTCTAAGGACTACCACGATAAGAACCGGATAATATTTAAAAATAGAGAAAAGCAAATACCTATCTACCATCAATTTAGAGTTTCATCTTCAGCATCTATTTAATCTGAAAAGAAAAGTTCTTTGAAGGCACCATGAATAGCTAGCACAGGGAATTTTTCTTTAATCAATGGAGTGACTTCAGGGATATCGCAATAGAAACGAAATGAAAACGCACGTGGGCGCAGACGCGTGATTTATAGATTTTCCCAACGCGGAGAGTATCAAGGGAGGAGTCGATTCTGTAGAAATGTAAAGGGTGGATGAGAAGCGGGTGGAAATCGGGCTGGGCCGGCATCGTCACTCCGAAAAGCAGGCCGCTCGCAGAGCCACGAAAATGAGGAGAATCTGTGGAGGTACACATTTCGCGTTCGCGTCATGTGACTAGTGTACTCTTGGATTTTGAGTTGTACCGTCTGCATGGTACATGCTGGTCCTATTGTCGTTCCTCTCATTTCTCAACTCCGCGCCCCACACTTTATGCACGTTAAGTTTCCTCGATAACTTCCACCTTATCGTAACGCACCACTTTCATGTGTGTCGCACCTGTTCCATAGTACTGGAGAAGAGGAAGGCTATGCAGTGTACTCGACAGTGCGGTGTATAATTTCAAATAAGAATATACGTTATCAGTGCCACAGAAAATCAGTCGAACTAATCAACACATCAATATACATTTGTCTTTTGAAAATCTCTACCCCATCTTTGGTACCTGCCACAGTAATTTTGGAATCGTAAACAAATGTAAGTCATCAACAAATTCTAAATTCTTAACTAAACACGATTGCCAATATCTGTAACAAACTCATCAATGATATCATTTGGTAAAACAATCGTTATCATTCCCAACATTATTACTGACTATTGTAAAAAATACGTTTTTCCTCCTAAGTGATAAAAGCAAACATCCAGTCGGACGCTCCTTACTTTAGTCACACCTATGTATATCAACCAACAGTTAATTATCCACGTACTTCATATAGAAAAATGTCGTCCCTCTTATTTAACCTTTTAGTGGTGGCGCCTTTTTTCATGCCGCAAGAAATACACGCCTATCCTATCTGTCAGACTGAACGGCACCACTAGAAGGTTAAAGATACTTGGTTAATTAGTACTGCGCTAATCTTGACCGAGTTATGTAACATTTCAGGTATGTACATATACCTATAAAGTAACCAGACAACGGCACTCGTACTCATACGGAGTTCCTCGATAAACTTTAACTTAAGCTTTCCGTAGAAATGTCCCATGTATTTTCACAGGAAACGATTATTGACGCACTGTGTACCAATATATTTTGCGATTTGTTAGTCCACTGATGTTAACTGCTATTACGATAATCATCGTTGATGTGGTTACAGTCACGGAGTCGCCTTATCAGTCACCTATTTTACATATACTCATAAGAAAACTCAAAAAATGTGATAATTCACGGCCGAGGAATCTAGATTTATTCGTTTTATCGCACCAGGAACTTATGTGGTTTTAGATATATGCAGATATTTAAATTTTATTATCACGAACCCGTTTACGCAGTCACTTGCTCTTCTCTGCAGCGATTACATTACAATGTCAACCAAGTTGTAATCAACAGTATTAATTAGCAACTTGATTATTGAGCAGCTGCTTTCCATTATCAAATTAACCGAGTACTACGAATTATAGGTTACTATTGTAAAACTAATTGTAAGATTTGACGCACAAAATTGGTTATACAATTTCAACACTTCTTTCTCTATCCACAAAATACAGAGTAAAAAGACCTAATTGTCAATCGACTTATTAATTATGAGGATCACACATAAATATACACACACATACACCTCATGTGGCTAACAGGACACTGTCAAGTATCCACGTGCGAGCCAGATCTGTTTTGTTTCAACTAAATGCAAGTCACATGATTTTCTTTTTCAATCCAATCGGATCAAAGGGCGAAGTTAGCCACAAGTTTACGGTGCGCACGTTAATACGAAAAAATAACCAGAAATGCTTCGACTGACACGTGAGTAGCTTTTCAAAAAATTATTAAAATTTAAATATTTCCAACGGTCGTTTCTGCTTCAATAAGAAATTTTGTTATTATTTTATACTAAATAAAAACGAATATATAAAATAATATATTGTATATATCCGCACTGTACTACTGTTTGGCATAGATAACGCTACAATTCACGCAGTGCAATTATACCTTCGATTACATGAGTACGGCTTATCACGATATATTTACATAATGTAGATTAGAATCCAGTACACGTTAATAATACAAGCAGTGTGACGAGTTTTATGGCGCAAAGGTTAATGTTTCATGATGACAGAAACGTTGTTAACGTTGCACCTAATATTCAGAGCGTCAATACAGCGTCAGAGCCTTGTGGTGAATACGTGATATTTATTATTCGTATTATAAGTAGAAAAATTTTACATATAATTTCTACGTGTACATTGTCAAGCTTATATCACGGAAAAACTATTAGTTGATTTATTTGAATATTTTATAACGGTTCTACTAACCTCATCCCGGCCATCCGAGCGTCGAGCGTTATGTGAGCCAGGTTTTTTGTTATAAATTTTTTCTGTGACTTGAAGTCATCAACCGTGAAGAAATAGTGATGGGATCTAAAATTATTATGAAATTGTGTTTCAGCATACGCGATATTTATAAAGCTTTGAGTAATACCAGGAACGTGGGTTATTTAGGAATCTTTTCGTTACTGATTGTTCAATTAATTGTTTATTAAATATTTTGGTATGACGAATTTTTATACTCGTTGCCTTTTATATGGTATTCTGTCGAAAAATCAGTATTGCTTTCACTGATAAGAAGATTAAACGAATTTTATCGTAAGAGTTGACATCGGTGGGCGTACGTGTTATTTATTAATTATCGAAACGGGCGATTAGATAATAAAATATGCTACAAGTCACAAGCAGTTACGTTCAGGTACCGGTATTGAATACAACTTTTGTTTTGTCTCGGGAGTTATTGGAGAATTATATTCTGCGTAGGAGCTGCCAGCCTCAATGCGGTTTCGCCAACTGGACGACTGGACGATCTTACGAAGCAGCGAAGCAGAAAGCCGATTAAAGGTATATGAATTATACATGTATTCATATGTATAAGGTATTGAGTAAAAATGATCGTTTGATAAAAACAGAAAGAACGAAATTTGAAAAATTGCAAAAATTCATATTAAAAATTGTATTTCATCTTTTTTTTCATTTGTTTAATTACGTTATCAAAATTGTCTAATAGAAATTTTATTATGAAAACCCATGGATCTGTTAAAATTTTGGCTACGACTAGATTGGGCCCAATGGGACCCTCAGACAGACCCTGAGTACACAGGTGTTGCTGTATTAATAAGATATTGTCATTTCTGTCGTACATTACGTTAAGTCAAATGTATCGCAACTGTTCAACATAATTTAGTGTATTTTTGTAACACGAAAAAGATGGCAGTGAAACATACACTCATCGACAGTCGCTGAAAAAATATCTGAACAACCATTAGTGCTGAGAAAACTGAGCCTGTAGATAAACTTAAGCATCTAACTTGCTCTGCGTTATCATATTCGATAACAGGATTTACAATCAACAGTTATCACAATACATACGTGGAAATATAACTATAGCTCAAGTTTGAATGAGAGATTAAATGACTAAAATTCAGCCAAAAGTCAGTATGATAATTAGCATATGATATAAATTTAAAAAACCAGTTTACAAAATATTTGAAAAAATTCATAGACTTGGCATAAAGTTAATAATATTAATTAAAAATCTATACCATAAGTAGTACAAAAAATATCTGATGAATTAAAGTGTATTAATAAAAAATAAATTAAACATACAATATAAAATATAAAAAATAAATTAAACATAAGGTTGTATCTTATAGCACAACAAAATTGTTGTCAAAATTTCTCCGGCTGCACCTGCCGGATGCAATTGATGATTATGGGTGAGTGTTATGGCTTATTCACTGTTGATTTTTACATAGAGGCTTAGTACATACGATTATATGGACGAACGAGATAGGTATGTACGTATGTATACTTGGCGTCATTAATATCTAGACTTACCGACTGAGTTTGCTTATTCAAATTACATGAGTGGGACAGAGACAAAAATAGTTTTGAAGGCCTAGATATTATTGATACTGATTAATCCCTGAAAAATGGACCTTGATAGTTCGCACGGTGTGCGTAGCGAAAAAACTTTGTCATTTATAAATACTGATTACTGTAAAAATGAAGTGATGGGTGTGAAATATTTTTTTTCTTCCTTATAAAATTCGATCAAATCGATCATATAAAACGTGAATCGACAAATTTTAACAAATTTATAAGTGATTTCGTAAAGTAATTTTGTCCAGACATACTTCATTCGAATCTAGTGAAAAGTGTATATTCTGTTAGTCGTCATAAAAATATATCTTTTTGAGAGATAAATCGAAGCTAATCGATCCGACACTAATTGGGTAAATAAATTACCCCAACGTCCTTGTTTTGTATGTCACTGAAGTATACATATAGGTTATATCCTGTGTTTAAAGGTGCACATGTTATCATACACGAATAGCGTTCATTACAATCCTTAGGCAAAATAACATTTATAAATTGAGCTGGTGCCTCAGACCGTAGGGTGTCAGTCTCAAGACTTTTTCAAACCTATTCCCGACGGTCGCGGCTTCAAATTTCGTTCCCGTCATTTTAAAATAAATTAGACTCGTCAACAATGATTACACAGAGGTTGATTTTTAACATATTTTTTATTACACAATTACGTAGATCGTATTGTCAATGCATTTTAATGCTCTTAGTACGGCAACCAGTGCGATGTTGACGGACACTCGTATGAATCGACTGAATGCTACACACCGCTTGGACGTTGCAATAACATTGAATTATTTGACATTCCTTCAACACTATATTTTTAAACCACACAGATAAACACTGGCAACGACGTGGACTTCTGTAGAATGCGAGGCGATCTTGAATTTACGTTATTTTTAACACAACATTTTTTACGGTACACTATAGATATATAGTACATTCACATACGTAGCCGTACATATAACCACCAGCTAACCAAAATCACGAAAGCGTTAGAGCATAGCGGATGTCTCGTTCACCCTCCTGTGACACTATACGGCATTATTCCTCGAATAATGATAATGACTGTACATGGACTTTTCAAGTATATTTTTTTCACGTGATCGTATAGTGAACTCTGTTCGTGGCGAATATGAACCCGTTAAGCGCACTGACCATGTTAAAGAGACGCAAGCGTCTGTTAAAAGCGCGACGCGTAACGCTGCATAACCTTGGTGCGCGCGACAAAGTAATTTCGTGTCATACGTTAAAAAGCATCGTTTCAGGTCGTTGTGTCAAAATTGCAGCTGGATCATTGTGCGTAAATATTATTAAATCTTAAGATTGATTAACCAATTTGACAATTTTCAATTTCAGAATAGCCGAATGTCGGGGTGCAAACAGGAGCTGGACACGGGTCGTTTTGGTTAGATAGGAGAATTTTCGCCACTTCCGGTGAACGTTATGGGTCTGCCACGCTTATCACTCAAAAGATGCTTCCTCTACGTTTTTTGCTTCACGGGGATGCTGCTGGTTATTATAAACGTACGGCAAAAGGACATTTGGCAGTCCTTGCGAACGAATCCTTCCCAGGTACAGTCAGTTCGTACTGTACCAGAGGCATCGAAGGTACGATGAATCTTTGTATACCTGTATACGTGAAAAATAGATTTAGCATATAATTAAGGAAATTGTAGAATAGTCTCCAATTTGGGTATAAAATTAGTGTGCGTACGTGGTATTGCGTGAATAGTATTTTTAACAGCCATTCACCAGATACGTGACGCTTTTTAAATTCTTTTTTGAATTTAAAACGCGATTCTTCTTAAATCCTAAATTTCGCACGCAGATCAAGCTCGCTTGGTCCTCGAAATCAAAGAGGCCCGTGAAGCCATTGCGAAAGCGAGGAAAAGTACCAGAAAAACTTCCGTCCGAGGTACAGTCGCTATGTGAATTGATACAGGGCTGTATTACATTTATAGTAGCTGTGCTTACATTTAGTATACAATACTTATATTAGCGCCGTGCAGCTATTGCTATGCTATATGATATTTTATACACTATTATTATCAAATTTCGTATATGTATACAATTTTAATGATAGTCTCAGAGAATCATATTTATTAACCCCTTCGTTGGCATTTACGCAACACTGCGCAAAATCGTACCTTGCCCCATATGACATTGACGCGATAGTGCGCATATTCTGTTTTTATTTGAACTTGCTCCAATTCGTAACGCAATTTGTACTCGGGGATTTTTTGAGTCCCTGAAACGAAATTAGAAATAAAAATTTGTTAAACTCAAAATCGTTGACGGATAATGATGGGGCTAAAAATCGCAAAAAATATACAATAATTGGATATTGTATTCTTGAAGGTATCACCGTTTTAGAAAATTCTTTGGATACTTCAAATTTAGCATTCTTGACCTGAGATTTAGATTCAGGATCCAAAAAATCTCGAAGTACAAACTGTTGATTAAAATTTTCAAATTTTCTTTTCTTGTCAGACCACTTTTAGACGAATTCTCCGTGACAACGAAGGAGTTAAGCAAGCTACAGACACGTGTTTCATGATTTTTATTTATATTGTTTCCTCTAATTAATTTTATTTTTTTTATTTAGAATTTTATCCACGTACATGTTTTCATCGCTATTCATATTTGACAATACATTTATCTCCAAATATACAGGACATCTTATCTAACAAAACACAAACACTTGTCTATGCTTCTAATTATTAATTTATGACAGCTTTGAAAATACACAGAAATCAAGCGTACGAGGTTTTTTTTGGGGGGGGGGGGCATTAATTATTATTGAGATACAAGTATAATATTGACATCGATAAGTATATACTGTACAATGAGCAATCATCGCACGTACATTTTCATATACCGATGCATTACATCGGATGGCCTTAATTAATTGAAGTACTAAACGCTGTATTAGCTGCACCCGTTGTTCGTTCGATGTCGATAGGCAATCAAGAAAGAATGAACGCATACCGAGCTTTGGTAGTGTAGATACACAGAAACATCAAAGTATAATTGGAGTAACTCTTCATATTGTGCTAAAGTTATCGTGACGTAAAACAGACACTTGCCGTCCATACTTTGTACACATATAGCGTCCCGAAGTCAATAAGTTCTTCAACAAGCATATCTCTATGTATATATATACATATATATAAAATTTGTTATCATAAGTATCTATTGAATCAAATATTATTACGTAAAGACTATATGTATGTAAGGCGGATTCGAATTGTTTAAATATATAATATTGATATATAGAATGAAGAGTTTATATTTGCAAGTGGGACGTTACAAGTTGATCTTATAGATAACAGTATGTAATTATACATCACTTTATTAAAATAGTAGAATAATATTATTATAAAAATAAAATTATTGTTCTAGCAATAATTAAGTGAACTAGGTATTAGAGAAAAGTTTTGTTAAATAATGTACATAATTAGTGTCGAATTTTATTTTTGATAATGACTATAGTTTTCTTTATCGTATTTAACAAGGCTTGTTAATTTAAAGGCGTTGAATTTCACTGGAATGGCCAACTTGGTGGAGCATCCAGTGGATTTCTTGGATCCATCGAGAAGGCCGTGGTACATGAAAGGTGGCAAGAGGATGCCGTTTTCTGCTGTAAAATCACGTCGCACTGGACGACGTTTGGCGAAGCTTTGGCCCGACGAGGATGTCAATGATGATCGTGTGACAAATCAATTAATGTTTGTACCACCGGAATACAATAAGACATACGCGGAAAGTCATCTGAAGAAGATTATGATTCCTCATGGTATGGGCGAAGCCTCGAATGGCCGTGACATTTTTTTCCGTCATAAATGTCCAGTCAATACTTGCGTAATCACACGTGATAATATGGAGATTGCTGATCTGGTGCTGTTCCAGGATTATATTTCACACGTGGGCCGCAGACCTGCGAATCAGGTTGGTTCAGTATTTGTAAATATTTTTTTTTTCAATACAATATTGCCAAGAGCGGGTGGTCATTAATGTTTTTTTTTCTTAGATATGGATGATTTACTTCCTGGAATGTCCTTATCATACTCAAAATATTAAGAATGCAGCGATTAATTGGACTGGTACTTATCGCAGAGACAGTGACATTGTCGCTCCTTATGAACGATGGCAGTATTATGATCCTAGTGTGACGCAAATAAATCAACATTTCAATTATGCCGCCAATAAGACGAAAAAAGTGAGACTAATGACTATGGAGAGAGGTCTGAGTAATTGTAGATACGATAATATTATGAATATCATGTATTTTTATTTAGGTCGCTTGGTTCGTGTCAAACTGTCATCCTCGTAATCAGAGAATGAGTTACGCCAAAGAACTTGGAAAGCATATTCAAGTGGACATTTATGGAGCCTGCGGAACCTTGCATTGTCCACGAAGTCAGGCACAAACATGTTTCGATATGCTCGACGTAGATTACAAATTTTACCTCGCCTTCGAGAACTCGAATTGCAAGGATTACATAACCGAGAAATTTTTTGTCAATGGCCTGGGGTGAGTTGAGATAAATAATTAGTAAAAAAAATTTAATATATAACCTCATCGTTTGTTTTCAGGCACAACGTACTTCCCATAGTGATGGGAGCGCACCCCACGGATTATGCGAGAAGCGCACCCTATCGTTCCTACATTCACGTCGATGAATTTGAATCTCCCAAAGAACTTGCAGAATATCTTCACAGACTGGATAACGATGACGAGCTCTACAATTCTTACTTCAAGTGGAAAGGGACCGGGGAATTTATAAATACGTTTTTCTTCTGTCGCGTGTGCGCCATGCTTCATGACGATCGCCCACCAAAATCTTACAATGATGTGAACGACTGGTGGCGTGGCAATGGAGTTTGCACTAGCGGTTCATGGAGAGAACACGACGCTCTTGCCATGGGTTCTAGAAACGTTTGAAACTTTTTCTTTAAATGCTGAAAGAAAGCAATCGATAAAAAAAAAACCAAAAGTCATCGGGATGACGTGCGACGAGACTCAATTTCTAAGTCAATGGTTCATTCTATCCAGTGGACTCTCCTGTGCTCAATATGCTGTTGTACACTGTGGGATGATTCTTCCATTTCACGATGACGTAGGGGTAACCCCTGACTAATTGACGACCCTAAACATATAGGAGACTTAACTGCATGAAGTATTTCAATGAAACTCAATGAAGAGGGACGAATTTATTTATCAAATTTATTTTCAACGTGCGATGACCAATGACAGTATGTATTGAAAAATGAACTGTTCTTCTTCGCTGCGCAATATACGTTTAGAAAATTGTGCAAACATATTATACGAATGTCCAGGAAATTTCTATCAGCCGATTAAGTAACGAATTAACTTATTTTAATTGTAATCGAGCTGCACCCAGTCGTCACTGATTTGCACAGATCAGTTTTCTTAGTCTGACAATGAGTAAATTCAGCACAAATCTTGATTGTTTCAGTGCTTGGCACAAATTGCTGTGAATACCTCTTAAATAGTTCCTAGTACTTATACATTGTTTTGCATTGATGCACTGAGAACGTTAAGTGATCAGGTTCGCAATCAATGCTTTTGTATATTTATTTATATTCTTTTCTTGACATACGCTTGCACCTATGCTGTTCACATTCCGATAACATTACTCTGAGATCAAGTAACTCGGTAACTGTAAATTGCGCCGGGATATATATGTATATTTGTTTCTTCGTAACGCGTCACGCATAATTCTGTGTTTCTACCATTAGCGATAAGTTTACATTGTGTGCAATATAGTTAACGCAACGCTGGCCATTGTGGAAAGGAATTTTCAGAAAGGAATAAATTTCTGGAAATATACGCAAAAGTGTATATTATACGTATTTCAACGTATTTCAAGTACATTCGCATGACTACCATTCGTATACATAATAATATAAATGTGTATAAACTTGGTAGGAGTCATTGAGACACGTAAATATTTGATAGCGTCATGCTCATAAAAATATCTTATATACGCAACGAGGTATTCGCCATTTTATTTTCCATTCGTGCATTGTTATTCGAACAATCATAGTCCATCTGATAAAATTTTAATTAGTGATCTAGATTTCAAAGATTAGTGGACCCGGTAGTTGGTCCATTCAAATCTTAATAAACCTTCCGAGTCATGGAATAGCCCAGATAGACTCGAGTCAACTTTTATTCCAAAACGATGATCTATTCCTATTGTCTATCAAGGCTGGTGAGCACAAGCAGCTTAATTAGAATAAAAAAAAATAATTGTAATACCTCGTATCGTATATTATCAGATAAAAAAGTACACCACGCGAACAGCAAAGATGATTTGAAAAATACATCGTTTTATCCACAATTCAACGTGTCCTTATGACACAAAAAAAAAACGTACATATAATAAAGGCGTGACGTTCGTCGAAAGCTCAGCGAATTTATAAATTAGTTTATACGTAACTCGTGTATTATTAGTGTGTTTAACGTGAACATTTGTTTTCTCGAAGTGAAATAATAATATTTGGTATGAGTATGCAAGTGAATATGTGCAATGTGTGATTGAAACAAACCAGCGACATCGTGCATGAGTTCAGTCGAAGTAGAAAAATGCCATACAGCACGTATTAGCTATACAGCAGTTATTGTAGATGTCACTGCTGTCTTGCTGTTCTTAGCCACATGCAACAAGTCATCTTCCCTCTACGAACGAAATATTTGAAAAGAAATTCAGAGGACGTCATTCCAGTGAAACCTGGAATATGAAAACGACCAAATATTTCTCAATAGTTATTGTTTTTTTTTTTTCATAATACACAAATACCAACTGTCAGCGAAATGAATCATTAAATACGTTATCGAATAAGAAATGGATACTACAGGTGGCGACACCTGGTAAACTTTTATAACCTCAAATTGAATCTGTCCGTCCGCCGCCACAGGGTGAAACAATGAGTTAAAAGGAAACAAAGGTAAACAAGAAAGAGCTTTGAGTTCATAAAAACGTACGTGCTCACGTTAAAGGCCCATAATACGTAACGCATAAAAAAAATTTGCTACAATTTCACGTAGAGCACGTGCGTAATTACGTGACTCCTCGTTAAAACCGTACGTAACGAACGTATCGTGTCTCTTACCAGTCTTTCTGTTTGTTCTGTCATGCCGGTACAATTATTATTCAATGCTACGAGAACGGGAAACCAGTCGAGCATTTATATCTGTATGTCGTACAATTACGCCTCACTACAGCGAGTGCTATTGACATTTCTATTTGTGAGACATGTCTAAAGCGCGGTTCCTCACAGAGAACAATATCAAGTAGGTAAATTGATATTACACGTAGAATACGACAATTGGAATAATACTTTCTGGTGTAATGGCGTAATTAAAAAAGCAAACATCCGTTTTAACCAAATATTGTTATTCAATAAGAATCCTGTAAAATACTATTTATCACGAAGGTTAACCAAGGGACGTTCTAATGACTTCTTGACAGTTTATGACCTGAGGTCAGCAAGCTTTGGATAAATAATCGAATGACTGTGACGCAAAAGTCCTCTTTGTACGAGAATCCGTACACGCATTTACAAACGTATTAATGATTCGTTTCGTAAATTACAAATATATCACGTAATAAGTATATAAAATTTACGTATCAGGTTATTCGCAGATCGCTGGTTTCGTGAGAGTCATTAGGAAATTATAATTGTGACAAAGGGCCCTAGAGTTGCTCAACTGAGGAAGCTGTAAATATGGCGGGAAATTTGAAATTTTCTTAATTATGGGTTAATACAACACACGCTGCGTATTACCAAGTTTGGCTAATTTTTGTGCAATAAAATGTATACATCTAGATAAGGTTAGGCGATTTATAGGTTATTTCATGCGGGGTATGTATCATCGATATTATCGACGTACTTTATATCGATTTTGTTTGGAGGGTCGATACGAATAGGTTGGTAGAGGTCGATCCGAACTATTGCGATCTTACAAAACTGGGGTATAGCGATAAATTGAATTGCAGCACGATTCGTTTTCTGGTGATTCTACGTAATTGGTGCTCGTTATGGTGCGTGATAAGGAAAATGCTGATGACACCTTTTGAATGTGTGAATTATAGTCTTTAATTTTCGAGAAATAATCATTGTGATCGCGTAAAAGCGCGAGATACGAAGTCCAAGTGATACGAAGCGACTGTGCGAAATTTAATCGAAAAAAGAAATAATTAAGTATTGATAAGAATTAAAATCGTAGAGTCAACGATGTTACTGATAATGAGTTATCGTGTCATTAGATAGCGCTACTATTTGTAAATATTAGCTTACACTACCGAATATTCCATGCTACACGTATGTGAATTAAATAAGTCCATCGACAACCGGGTATTCAATTTTGAGAATAATTTAAAGATAAAAAAGCGTTTGTGGATGGTTTCGTTATTTTGAAATATTAAAAAAATCTGTTACAAAAACCACAATTTCCTCCTTTTTTTTCCAAAAATTACATACGGCCTTATAATCGTTATTGAAAAAAAAAAATCAAAGTACTATCCCATATAGACTAAAAAGGTACTCCCGTATATCACAAAGTCTCAAACGGTACATATGTCATACCCGAAGAAACATTGAAATCCATTTTTAGTATACATCTACGTTATAGAGAACTCATGTATAATTGGTGAGCATAATTAATTTTTAATTAACGTCACAGCTTTTATAAAACACGTTAAAGTCGACCGGGGTACCTAAAATCGATGAGAACGAATCCACAATGGTTTCTTCGTCGTACCAACCAGGACCGCCTCTCTCAGTTCGAATGAATATTTTACCCAGGTGTCAAGCGGGCGCCATATTGATTTGCAATATGGACACGATTCCACTGTACCTAGTGGAAAAACCAAAAATAAAAGTACCACGTGCAATCTTCAATTTACACCAGTATAAAAGAGCATACGTACAAAAAGTCATCAGTACTTTTTTTTTCAATATGGTTATAAACCTGCCTACAACCATGCATTGTCATTGTCATTGTCATTTCATCGTCATCAAACCGAAACCCCAAAGTCGTCCTACTACAGTTATACCTATGCATATACAATAGAAAAAGGGTGCAATTGTATGCGGAACTGGCCTTTAATTAAAGTACCGTCGATGTAAATAAAGAATTTCAATAATCAATTTAGCCCTGGAGATAGGAAGCTGTTTGATCAAGGAGCGCCCGAAATAAACGTAACTCTTAATTCACACGTCCTTGACCCACAGTCGCACTTTAAAGAGAAACGTGATACAACACACGATATGCATTAAGGTAATTGTAAACCGTCGCACTGTGACATCTCTGCTTTTTAAATAATTCATTATTTAATTATCTGATGAATAATAAATACTAAGCCGGGTAACACGTGGCAGCAGTATTTGGGCCATTTGAACTTTTGTACATTATTGTACGTATATACATATATATGTGTGTGTATATGCATGGGCAATTACGTAACACAATGTGACTGGCGTGTTTGCGCTTTAACGAAACGCACCGAACAATGGTTGTTATTTCATGGATACACAATTTTGAGTATCACTATGCTTCGGACTAATGGGAAGTTTTTTTTTTTCTCTGAAACAAGTACACGTAGATTAATTGCATAATTGAGAGAGGGCGTATAGAGAGCCACTCGCGATACCATGTAAATGATTCTTTGTAATATATTTTTATTATTATAATAGAATGCGAATAAATGTTACGGTTTCATTGGATTGTGTTTTGATTATTTGAAAATCCACTTTTTTTTTTAATTGATGGGCATGCGATTCCAAATTATGGTACTTTTCCATTTTTGGAAATTTTTTCTCGCGTTCTTCGTTCTCTTCGCAAACCTTTTAGTCGGGTTATGAAAAAGTTTCGTGAAATTTTTCGAGATCTTAGTTTTCCACAGACTACCTGCACTTGCACAGGGCGATTTTGCGTGACGCTACCCAGATATGGACGTGTACCGTTTCTACATGCATTTCTAATAGCGTTTTTAAAATTGTATAAGATTCCCACGAGTTGCTCGACCCATAAACAAGTCACGAGGATGGATGTGCGGCGGTAGAAAATATAGAGACAAATTTAAGATCACCGGGAGATAGATAAATAGCAATTTCGTGAATTATCCATAGGATATCCTTCGGTAAACTTGCAAGTTAACCATTTAACTTTATTCGATATGAATTTTCCGTTGCAATTTTTTTTTGTAACGGAACCGTATCCTCTAGATAAAAAAATAGCAGTACTTTGTTAATCACGTTAATGCAGTACTCGGTATTTTTTTTTGTAAAAAAAAAAATAAAAACAAACAATAGTACACATTATATGTACGTCCTCCCGTGGGATACCGGATTTGTAAAACTGTACATCCTGTTTCTTTTACCTCATCTGAAGATATTTCTGTTGGCTTTAATGGAAATTTTCGAAATTCGCAACAGAAAATTATATATACATATATACAATCGTAGTGAGTATAGAAACAAATACAGAACAAAATGCTGTCATTTGGATATGAATCGCGGTGGAATAGGATCGAATGTATTATTGTTATTGTCGAACCGGTTTGCATGCCTTACTTTTTTTTTCGCGTCATTTTTGCCAAGCGTCGTGACGCGTGGCGTTCTTTTTTTCGACCGGTGGGAATGGTGGTAAAAAACAAGAAACGACAGGATGGCCCGCTTAAAATTCAAGGGACTTCGGCGTTAGCGGTCTGGTAGTAAAAAATGCGACGGGAAAACAGAAATAAATGAAAAAGAAAGACGACCAAGCTCGTTCGTAATGTCGTCGAGCTTGCTGAGTTAGAAAAACAATATACATACATAAATATCCAAACACTCTACTTTCCGACTATACATAGATAAGCAACCGTGTATAGGTAAAGTATAAGCTATGGTATAAAGGTTACGTAATTCGTAACGCACCAATTCGAAGTCCTTGTGGAGCAAGAAATCGAAAAGAAAATATTTTTTTTCATAACATTATATTAAATAACAGCCCGAACCGAGGCTTTGTGAAACTTGAAAAACTTTCGTTCCCTTCGCTCAACAATTCCCACCAGAGAAGTTCCATTTGAAATTTTGAAGAAATACTACCTTACTTAACCAACATTTATTTATCTTTGTTAACCTTTTTTTAATATTTATTCGTCAATAACGTGCTGATCGATATTCAATTAGGGCATTGAGTAATGAGAAAGTTTTCTATAACGAAACTGAAATACATCGCGGGTATTACCTGTCCAATGAGAGGGCTTTATATTTTGTAACGGGGTACCCCCGGCTGGCCCCCGCTACAATTAATTTATCCACAGGGCCGCCAGAGGGTGCTAAGGAGCTAGGAAATTCCGAAAAATTAGGAGTTCTGATCGGGAATCGAACCAGATACCTTCGGACTGCCAAGTCGGGCACTTTACCACTGTGCCATCGAACCCATTGTCCGGCCTGCTAAGTCCTATTTATTTACATTTCGGTCATTCGTAGGTGGTATCCCTTCCAGCTTTGTAACACCACGTTACAATTTATACGACATGAAAAAGCCCGATACATCCTAACGCTTTTCATGCCAGGTTCATTAGGCTGTACATGCAAATTCTGCCACGGCCGATGTAAAGAAATGTAAACGCACGGGGCTGCCGCAATGGCCAGTAACAGTTTTCAGATAAGTACCGAGGGCCAACATACCGGGTCCACACGTAGCAAAGGGTTAAAGTACTTTCGCATTTATCAAGACTCAACTGGTATACTTGGACAAATTGGTCAAGCAATTTCAACCAAGTTACATCTTTTATGTGTCTCAGGTTTACCCCCGGGTCCCGTATACGCAGCCAGGAACATTATTCTTGGACCCTAACCCGTCAACCCTATACTATCCCATTGGCCAACAGAGTTTGTCCAACTATCAGTGTATACTTGACAATCAAATGTCATCCAAACAATGCTACCTTTGTGATAAGAGAGAGTGTGAAGGCGGTTCGGAGAATAAGATTTCAAGAAATTCGTCGAACGAGCTTTCCCCCACTACTGTGTGGCGAGATCGAGAATTGCGCAAGCATTAAGTGGCGTCCGTGAGCATCGTAGAAAAGCGACAATGGTCAACGACTTATTTATCGGCGTATTCCACTTTGTTGCGATACGGTGCTTTATAATGAGATTAAGAAAAAAAAATTAAGAAACTCCCTCTACGCTTGTACAAGAGAAAAAGTCAAAAATTGTTTTTAAAAACCCAATTGTTACGTGAAAAGATAGGATAAGGCCAGGTACGACTTGAACTGTGTGGATTGGAATATAAAGCAGATATACATGTAACTAATTCTCATTATTTTTCTAAAATTCTGACAATAAAGGCAATATTATTATCATCATCATCATAATCATCTGCTAAACAGAGTAATATTAACAGCAAACGTATCGCCTGAAGATGGTTCTATCACAGAAATCAAACGGAGAGGCTAACTTCAGATGGTACGTTTGCCGTGAATAGATACTACACTTAAAGGAAATTAATTACAAATAACTTAAACCCGACCGAGTCCTCGCTCTGTCCACCATGACCTTTAGCAATATCGTTACAGCCAATTACGTAATAGTAGCCTAATGGTAATGATAATGGATTTCCATGGTGTTAGACGATGCCGAACAAGATCTTCAGTGTGATATTTGAACCTGAAATTAATTAACGTGAGTTCTAAGTAAGCAAGCCGGATACCGAAAGTACTCTAATTTCAATTAAAACCGGAAGTTCCATAAGTCACGAAAAATACGATTCGTCCCTGCCTAATTTTTTTCTTTTCACGTAAAACAATTCCGCGTGACTTATCATTCCTTTACATAGATAAGGCATTATTAGTCATCTGATTCCAAGGTATCCTTGTCATAGTAAATTGAAAACTCGTTTATGGAGAAAAGACGGTGATTTTATTACCATTGTAAAACACCTGACATTTTACCAGAAGTAGTGAAGCCGTATAAAACGAAAATTGCTTCACCCGTTCATGACGTGAGATTCCGTTTGTTTTTCAATTTCCTTTGCTCTTATCACTATTCCTTCGATTACGTGTTATTATGGATTCGAATCCTCGTTGGTATGTACAAACGTGCCAGTCAAAACGTCCTTACTAATATCCAAGCGTGAAATCAAATGGAATTTGATGTCTCAAAATATTACATTGATTTTTCACTTTCCACGCTCATTCTCTTCAGTTAAATTATTCACTGCAATATACCTATAGGGAGTAGGTCACCAGGGGAGACATGAAGACTGACAAGGGAAACGATATTGTTTATTTATTCGCAATTTAACCTTTGCGTAGTATTTTATGTGACGCCAGCGCGACTTCTATAATGCACATATGTTATATTCTATAGATATATGTATACTGATTATGAGTTAAAGTGAACAGTAATGTTCTACGAAATCGTCATATGTATTATAAATGTAAACGTACCTAAGGAATCCTTGAACAAGGTTCTCCTAGTCTGTTAATTCCGTCTGTAGTCAGAACATAGACACCGCCACTGCTTATTAACGGGACAGTCCATGCAGTGTATAGTAATCATTTTGAGGTTTAACAAACAGTATGAAATTCTGTTTAGGAAGTACCTAACTGATCAGTAAAAAAACTGATTAATTCAAAATTTGATTAGTTTCAAAAAATCGCTGGTGTAAGTTAATTGGTAATTTTCTAGAATTCATATGCAGTGCGCTTCAGTCTTGCGTGTCCGAACAGGCATCTAGTCATGAATTTACGATATCCATTATGATTAATGTGAATGTTAGGAATGAGAATGAGGAATGAATAAATCAAGAAACGTTCGAAGAATCGGTACGAAATAATCGTAATCTCGTAAGGTAAAATGAAATAAAATAAAAGGAACCTCCTCAAGTTAAAGACTTTACGGTTTTCTAAAGGAGAAACGAGCGTCACAAAACGTTCAGTATTTCCATGAAATTCTCATGGGGGCCATGGCGCACCAGTAAGAATAACAAATCCAAAAAATTATTACCCTCGTTATCGTACCGGTTCCTTCGAGGAGGGTGCACGAGAGAAAAAAAAGGGGCAAAAAGACAAGTGGAAAAATTAGATACAAAAAATTTCAAGAATGACGATCCCCTGAGCCAATATAAATTTATGCACAAAGAACCGAATGTATAGACGAGAGCATCGCGCAAGTGGATACGAAAAGGAGGAAACATACAAAGGAAGTAGGACGAAAAAAAAAAAGTAAAGCGGAACATCGATCACTTGTGCAGGCGAAAGTTTTCGCATCGCCGATAAGAATCCTCAGCTCGGCGGGACCACTAGAGATCCCGCCGGGAAGATTTTCCAATTTGCGAAACTTATTTTGCCCTTTGGAGAAAGCAGAAAAATAACAACAACAGGAGTGTCGAAGAATTTCACGAGAGCACCTCGAACGTCGATTGTTGCACGTAGATATCGTTATAAATAATATAAAATAAAAAACATTGCCATCGGACAATAAAGATGCAAGCTTAAAATAAACGAAGGTCTTCTCTTAATCACGATTTATGATAATCGGGTACATCTGTCCTTGTCTTATCCACGTGAAGCCCGATGGGTCTGTCTCTCTCGCACTCCTTGCAAGTATAGGAAAGTTGAAAATCTTAAAAAAAAAATTGAACATTTTTTTTCATTCATCGATCAAACCAATGACTTGTTAATGGTGATTGGGAAATATTGATTGATATTGATTTTATATTATTTTTTCAATGTTCCTTAAGAACGATCGCTGTCCAGTCCGACTGGTGTTTCTGAACTAGATAACTCTGTATTATTATACACGAGCGCTATATATATCTACTAAATCTTTCTCCTCTATTTTTTAACCCTTTATCAAGGCATTTTACACCGAGTGCACTTGAGCACGCTTCATCCTTTGGATCAATTCGCACGCCTGATCGCCCAGCCGATTGCATGGCGCAGCATGTGAGCCATCCTCTTCGTAGAAGCCCATTTTACCCGATTTCACCCGAGTTCAGTCTTCCTTAACCCCTTCTTCCCTTAATTCTCCATTCCGACCACCTTCTTTCATCCCTCTTACGAGCTTAACGTACCCTAACGCGTGTAAAGCCTATTCGAGACAGAGAGTCACCCTCTGATCATTCAGCTGCTGATTTGAAGCCTAATCAAACCTGCCGACAACATCAGAGACACAAGGAACGGAGACTGGAGACGGTGAGCAAACGCAGATAGACCGTGAAAAGAAATAAAGCTAAGAGCGCCAAGTATTCTTGGCCATTCAGACATTCTGTTTCAAGAAAGTAATCGATAATGCATTTTTATTCTACAACCAGCAGGCAAAGAGCTCTTCTCAATTTCTAAAAAATTTCACAACTATGTCACAAGACACAATCGTTAACGTAAATAGATTTTTTACTGCAACATTTATTGTCTTGTACTTTTTTTCTGTGAGAAAGTACAAAAAATAAATTGCAACCTTCGCAGTCGTGTTAATTGCTAGTGCAGCGCATGCATTGGACTTTGCGGAATTTACGTGAGTAGCCACTCGTTTACACAACCATTAGCCATGCAGGATAAGTAGTTATATATATATATATATACACACATACACACACCTAAATAGCTGTGTACCTGATCTGTGGCACTTTTCACATTGTCAACGCTGTGAAGAAAATGAAGGTTTAAGCAAGGGAATTAAGTATGCAAAAGGTTGGGAGGAAGCAGAATTTATTATTTGCTCTTGCCTCTTCACCATGCTGCCTCATACGTCTATTGAATTTCACGTAGATACGTATCAAAAGGGATGATATATATTGCTACTGTAAAAAAAAAGAATCACCTCAGATTATTTCTATACCTTGATACTAAATTCGACGATTTTGAATATCTTAGTCCTGGATATAATCCCGACGGTCATCTCTTATCAGTCCTAACTTCTTAGACGTTCCAGGATTTAAGGCTTTTGATCACTTTATGTATGAGGCCTTCAGATCTTTCAAATGAGTTTCCGATTACCCTAAGCTACAAGATTTTACCTCGCTCACTTTATACAGAGTATTTCAGCCCCATGCAAAATTTTTTCCCATAAACGTATCAGGTAATAATTATAAAATTGCATGCACATAATTACAATGTACACGCACCTGGGTATTATAATCGAATAAAAGTGTATCTTTGTGATTTTCTCTATTTTCCTTTTTCTTTTTTCTACCCTCCAGTTCGATTACGTTAACGAGGATCGTGTTAGAGTCATTCTAGCAGACGACTGCAACAATGCACTGGAGTAGCAGTTGCATTTAAAGAGGTGAATTGCTAAGGAGTAGTACTATCCAGTAGTAGTAGACATTTCCGAGTAATCGAATTGCTATCGAAGTGTAAATTTGGAATAAAGTAGATACGTGCATATACACAAGCAGTATGTATTAAAGAAAAAGAAGTGAAAATAAAAAAGAAATTCGACTAAAATAACAGTCAATAATAATTAAGGAACATAACCTCTTACGAGTACCAGGACGTACTACCTGTTCTACGATATCACAAAGTTAACCATAAACCGTTAAACCTCTGGAAGGCCGGAAGACGTTGTAACGTCTTGATGGTAGTGTCTGATATATAAAGGGTGTATCTCATGAAATAAAATTCCTTAACCTAGATCTATTTTTTTTTATTTCAAACAAATTTCTGCCAGCCCTCCAAAGATTAATCGTAAACCAGTTAGATCCAGTTAACCCTGTAAAACCATAACCCCATGCATGTCGTCACGGTATATAAAGTTTCGCCATGCGTCGGGATCCCTTGTACCTTATCTCTCTCTTTCGCTCTTAAAAGCATATTAAGTCTCCTCGACCCCTGGATCGTTATTAATTAGCACAGTACACGCGAAAATAATGGAATAATCGCGGCAGCACATAAAACCGTAGTCAGGATGGAATTTTCAAAGGCACAACGTTGGTAACATCCGTCGCGTTCTATTTTGTATTATAATAATAAACTAGAGTAAAGACTGAAAAGGAAAAAGAATATTAAAAAACATTGTGTTGTTTTATTTACCAATTTTGCACGCTCACCTTATTCCTCTTTGCAGAATTAGTGTTCCGTGATGTAAAAGAAGTTTTCTCTTTCTCGTTAGGCTTCCAGTCGCGCTTAAAGTTCATCGATGGGATTATTATGCACGTTAGTGAAGTGTCGAGTGAAGTCAGGATGTAGAAGCGATTTGAGAAGTAGAGTGTAAGCTGAAGACACCTCAACCGCAAGGTACTGTAAAGGGATCGTGTGAGGTTACGTTAGCTAGATTGAGCATACGACATCGTAAGGGGACTGGCGTTGCCTTTATCAGTGGCGTTAATAATTCGTTTAGTAATTTTGCAAACCAGGCAGTGTGAGACATCCTGAAAGTATAACGTGCGAGGGGTCACACATGAATTGACAAAGAGGATGCCGTGAAATATCCATTCCTGCCAAGCGTACAAAACTCTACGGTAATGCCTATGTAGACTGTAGGTATTACGTATAGACATACAGATTGCATGCATCGAGGAAGAGGTCTCTTAGGAGTTTAAGAAAACAGTGGAACTGATGTTTGAATAGAAGAAATAAAAGTAGACTGAAATACCTGTTTCGAAAACTCCACAGGAAATAAGTACATTTCCAAATTCCCTGTTGGTACAGATGCACTTGTGATTTAGTAACAGTACGGTATCATGGAGCATAAATCAGTCTCATCCTATGTGTATGCAAACCATAACGTACACTCGATATACTTGACTACTGTGTGCACTTCGTAACGTGCGAGCACTTGGCTCTCTACGTATTTAGGTCAGATTCATATCGTTCAATTAATACAACAGGTAGGAGCATTTTCTTGGGTAGCCCGTTGTGGTTGCTGAAAAAGAATTTTATCTTTATTAAATTTTTATCAAAGATATCTCTGTTTTATACGTAATGCATTATTTGTCTTTTTAGTGATTATTAGTTAATTCGTTACTAACCCCCCCCCCCCTCCCCGCTGCTCTGGCTAGATGAATGGTTACTCGCTTCTTGTGAGTAAGGTCTAAGCATTCCAAGGATATGATGTATGTACAACAGTGGATACATGTTGACTGTATATCGCCATTATCTTTTTCTCATGTCACACACAACTTTTATCTTGACTCTAATTTCTTATCTTTTCTATGATGCCAAAACCACGTACGAGCTTCCGTGTAAAACTTTACGTATGTGGTATGGATACAGCATATGTGAAATCGTGTAATGTATTTAGGTATATATACGTATATGTGCTGATCTCTAAGTCTGCTACACGTTCGCAAGCGTAAAAGAGAACATGTAACGTAATGGCTTTTGCGAGTTACTTGGTAATTGCTTTTGTAAGGTACTATGGATAAACGGATGGTGGTATATTTTAGCCATTTTTTAAATTTCTTTTTTATTATAAAGATACAAACTCATATTGCACGTATACAGCAGATACGCTCTCGACAGGCGGCCAACCGCTTTTTTTTTTTTTAACTTATTCGTTACTTTGAGATTTTTCTTTCGGATTTATAGGTTATGTTACTGGTACCTCCTGGGATGCTCGCTAGAACGTTTTCGAATTACTTTTCTTACGTTTATTCCGGTTCTCAATAATTTATGACTTATGCATATATACATATATAGTCGGTCGACTGATAAATCAATGGTACTGTGAAACTTGTGGGACGTCAGACTGGTTAAGAGTTGTACGTGATGGTTTACTATGAGATAATAGGGCCACATTGTGTTTCATGAATCAAAACATAAAATAAAAATTTGTAGTTAGGTTTAAACCTATTGAAATTCGTAACATCGTAGTAAATAATAAAAATATTATTGATTAAGTACTGCTAGGAATTGATGATAATCTATTTGTATTTTTATTATCAATATTTCCGTAGGTATTTATTTTTATAATTTTCATCTAGATATTTCAAGCGGCAGTTACTTTCAAATAGACTATAAGTTACTGTAATACTCTTTATAATGCATTTGTCCTAGCTATCATTCTCAGTCTGTGTCGTTTCACAGAATGTCGTATTAACCGGATTAAAATTGGATTACGAGTGAAGTACTTAACGTGCGGATAAGGTCGTTACCGGACGAAATGAAAAGTTCACTAACTGAGTGGGTTAATCAAATTCTAAAGTAAAGTTTATTCTTAATCGAGTACCATCGTAAATTTCATCTAATCCCCGTTTCCATCAGTGCCTCGAACGCAACCTCGACCATTTAACGTTCCATGGCGTTCTACTTTGCGTAACTCTTCTATTATGCCTCCAGTCGATTCGACCCTATTCAATTCTCTAGGACTCGACCCAGCTCCTACTATTTCTGTCTTAAGTGTAAATAGGGCAAATGCCGTATCCTATTATATCTAAAGGACTTTTTTTTACAGTGCCCTATATAAGTACTATTGATATACCCATAGCCAATCCGTATCTGTAAGCTGTAGGGTAAACATGGATGAAATACTTTTTTCAAAAATATCTAACCTCCTCCCGAACGTGATAAAGGAACGTATACGGTTACGCAAAAGAAATACGATTGTTCGTATGACATATTTCATATTGTATATTAAAAAATAATTTTGTGTCTACTACCAGTAGTTCTCTGCTACTACTTGTGTTCAGGAAGAGGTTATGTGTATGCAAGATTGAAAAAATTCTAGCAAGACGCACAAGAACTTCGACATTTTCAAATGAAAACGAACATTATTCCTTTCTATCAATTCAAATATTCGATCCATACTTCTATGTATACCCATATCAATTGAAAAAGCCTACAAGGCCCTGTTTTTGCTTCTAAAAATGTATATTATTTTCGTAAGCCTTTCATTTACGTATTTATTTTCACTCGATTCGCCCGTTGCTCAAAGATAACAAAAATTTCTATCGCTTCAGAACCATTGATAGAAGATAACCTGTATTTTTTCCTTCCGATATGTGTATTATCTACGTATAACCAGTCTAAGGTGACCACTCACTTGTCGTATCCGAGGTGATGAAACCGATGCACGATTCTCTTAGAACCTTATACTAATTAACAGCTTGTTTGCCTAAGCAGAGTTAGGTAGCCTCTGCTCGACACATGAGCACACGTGCACAGGGATAGGATTCTCCAGCCACGTAAGAGGATGTCCCGCGTGAACGTACGGCTATGAGCAGCAAAAGGGTGTTAACTGTCCTTTGAGTCTCGTAGTTGAAACATCTCATCCGTGCAATGTCTCTCGCGTTCTACCCTACGCGAACTAACCTATACCTGCGTATGTATGGCTGAACGGAACGTGGCAGAGGCACGGCTCGTTAACTTTTAAAAAGGCTCGGACGAGTGAACCCCTTGTAACTAGAGTGCGCCACTAGAAACATCGCCATAGACACTAACGCCATAGGATAGAACATTAGTAGCGGCGGAAATAGGTACCAATAGAGACCGTAACAAGGAAATCATGACTGTGATCATTGAACATATTGTTTTTTTCCTTTATGGCTTGATAGCAAAGAGATACACGATATACCTGATTACCCATTGCAACCAGTGAGCCGATGCTCATTCTATGCTTCGATAAATTGTTAAGAACACATCTCGCTGAATCTCTTGCCACGAGCCAATAGGAAAGCGTCGGGTCCTATAACTTCCCTCGAAGATTACATTCTCGAATCGTTTTACTCAAAATTCATGTTCCCGTAAAACTAACTTCGTACAGTTCAGCAATGTGATTTTCGGAGAAAATCACGATTTGGAAAAATAATACTGGAGAAAGCTAGTCACCGGGGAATGTGAATTTTCAGTAAAACAGCGATTCCAGAATGTAATCATTTGGAAAAACGATGGGGATCCTAGAGTGGCGTCTTCCCATACTTTGTCACTGTCTACTCTTCTCTATGGGGGGTGAACGTGCGTTTTGCTGCCGCGTAAGTATACGTTTTCCTTTTTTTTTTTTTTATATCCAAGAGGGCTCGTCGTATACGGGATACTTTCAATGGAGAAGCATCCACGTCCCTCGCTCTCGAGTCTGAAAATGCTTTCTGATATCGTCGTCACCTTGATATCTTCCTATGAAAATATGTATTTACACTGGCCATACGAGCGTTGGATAAGAAAGTCTTCCTTCTGGATGGTAACCACAGTGAACATGCTAATGTTTGCCATGTTTGTGGGGACTCATGTTTATCGAGATAGAGACTTGGATTATACCCGGGTTGAATACGAGCAGTAACTTTCTTTTTTCATACCTTTGACGTTTTTTTTTTTGGATGGTAACAACTTACGTGTTAGCTTGCTGCGTGTTACTCGACGACACGGAAATTTTTTTCTTATACTTCACAAAGAGTTACTAGGGACATGTATACGTCTGGCCTCAAAATATACTGAACGATTTTCGATGCTATTTTTATCTCTTAGGACTCATGACGAAAGTTTTTTAGGTGGCGGTGATAGGTTAAAATTATTACTTGGGCAGGTTGATCGCGATAAAAATCAGTTCAGCGGGGTTATTACGTTGACCCATGTATATACTGAGGGCTTATTGAATATAATGTTTATCGTTTATATTTACCCAGTGGCTTTATTGATATTCCTTTTTGTACTTTTGCCAATTATTTTATGACCACCTGTTGCTTAATAAAGTTCAACTCTAGCTAATTGCATGTAGAATTTGTATTTCGAACGGACGTCGGTATAACCTCAAAATCAAAGGATTCTTTTAATTCGAAATAATTGTTAGATACACTTCCGCATGGGAGAGCGTTCATGATCCGGTTCGTTTTTATTATTGATAATCTTTTTTCTAATACATACCATTTAAAAGGTTCAGAACAAATTTACTGCGATGAAGGTAATTTTCCTGCTGGATTCAAGGGTGGAAGAATGGTTGGAATCAAAAGAAGTAGAAGAGGATTGCTCGGATCCCACGATATTTTCATCAAAAAATACTTCCTTCGTTTTAGCTATACAGCATAATACCTACGTAGTGGGTGTGTACTTTTCGCATATGGCTTACTCCTGGAGGAAACCTTCTGACGGGGTTAGGCTTAACTTGATGGTCGCGTGAGCAGTTTACAGGATACCGGTGTATTTCAGTGGCGCACAGTGTCGGCCATTTTTTATCCATAAGGTTACCACTGCTGTTTCACCTTAAAAGAGAAATTTTTTTCCATGATGAATAATACGGATCTTTTAAGCCCAACCCCGACGACCGGGCGGATCTTTCATGAAGGAAAAATTTGCCAAGAAGGTTATGGAACTACATAATTTTACTTTTCGAATACATTACTTCCTCTCTTCCTTATTTTCTCTCTCTTTATTCTATTATTACATAAGCTGCCAGGGGATGTTTTTTTCTCATAAGATGCCTAATGATTCCTGATTTATTAATTTCATTTTTTTTTTCATTTCGAACACGTCTATGTCGGTATCAAAAGGTATTGAAACGTCTACTACGTCTGGCTCGTACAAAGAGACGGAACGCGAGCATGAGATTTTTCGAAAAGATAAAATACGCTTTCTTTCATCTCGATGTAGACGACTTTGAAAGAACAACGATACGGTAGGCACGTCATAACGAATGATAAAACCACGACTGAGACACGAATTTAGGTTCACGTTAAGAAAAAATTCCTTGTAGAACGACGTGGGTGCTTACGGAAAATTTATGAAAATTTAAGTGACAGATGGGCGCTTTGCAAAGATTAATATATAGATATACATAAATAGAAGGATAACGCGATGAAAGATTCTTAAAGACAATCTCAAAATTTCTAATTGTAAGTAAGCGTAATCGAAGCGTTACGGATGGTAGACGCTCGTTGAAATGTCACTTGAAAGGTTTCGAAAACAATGTTTCAGTAAAAGGATCGTAATAATTTCAATGACGACAGCAGACTTCAAGTGATTGAAATAATTTTATCAATTGTTTTATATCTCTTATACATCTATTGTTTGGGATACCCACGCAAGTACATACATATATATGATTAATTCAAATTTTAACTCCAGATGAAATAAATCTTGAAATTTGACAGTTCGTTGATCATCCTTGCCAAAAGTTTTCGATGTATCAAGGCCGAGGGACATAATATGTTCGACTACTCTATAAGCTCGATTTTGCCTTGCGTGTTAAAATTAAAAAAAATTTGTTTGACAATATACATTATTAATTTTTTTAGAGAAATTCGTAAGCGTGTTACCTAAGAAAAATGTTGTGGACGATACTAATTATTAACATGAAATGAGTAATAATTTGGATATTAAATTTTAAGGTTAAAAATGTAAATAAGAAATTGTCAGGTGGTCGAGTGTTCAAATTAATTTTTTTACGTAGCTACGTGTACTTACGTATGTAGAGAAAATAAATATTATTTAACAAATGAAAATTTAATATGTTACTATTTCATTGGACGTATAGAAAGCCTATTTTGCAAATTGGATACCTCGGAATACGTTTAAGCAACATCTGCGTGTGTCTAGACTCGAATGTAAATTCAAAATCAACTAATTAATCGCACAGTGCACGAGAGGATGAGAGTAGAACTTGTGGCAAAAAATTCCAGTCCTTTAAGCAAAGGTACGAGATAACGATGTCTGACTAAGATTTTGCGCCTGGTATCATTTGCAAATTCTCCCCTTCGGTTTGAGAAAGGTTCGCAAAAACTTTTGGAATAATAATAGTATAGACCAATAAGCAAATCGCGTATACGTGGGAGTATCTAAGACTCAGCTAAAATCAACAGCCTATATAGGTAATAAGGAGGCTTTTGTTTTTTTAATAATTCTTCTTTTTCAATGACCTAACCAAATCTTACGTGAAACGTAATTTTTCTCAATTAACCTCAAACAGATCAACCGACCGGAAAGCAATAAGAATATTTTACGGGACGCTTCGACATTCATGGAATATCATCCAGACTTACGGTCAAGGCTTCGACAATAAGGTTTTCTGTCTAGAAGATTCTGTCATGTAGACCCACGACGACGCTTCGACTGAATTCCCACGAGACACCAGAGACGCTGGAAGTCGTGGCAAAATCCCGAAGTCAAAAGCAGTACTGGAAACGATCGCGAGAATGTAAATAGTTTTCGTCAGTGAGGAAAATTACCTGTGCTCTGTAATCCTTAAGTAAGATAAGAAGAAAATAAAAATTAACGATAAATTAGTACTTTTTGCATTTTCAAATTTGATCAAACTCATAGCTACTACTTTCTACGCGTCAAACTTCTTTTCATTATCCTCATTTCGGACTTCGAAGGCTTTCGCGCATTATTTTATTTCGGACTTGCATACTGTGAACTGGACTTTGATAAGCGTAATTCCTGTGCGAGCCACTCGCGTTCAATGGCACGTGACACGAAGCCTCTATTTGCGTTGGTTATTTGCGGCGTGCGCGAGACTCTACGAATGATAAATTGGAAAATGACTTAAAATTCCGGCCGCGTCCTATTTAGCATCTTTTTCGCAAAATTATTCTTCCTCACTTTTTCTTCTTAGTTCTCCTTCATTATTATCCCATGTACCACTCCTGCCTTGTTCTAGAAGCTCTAATGCGTTCTCCTCATTGTAGTATAATCCAAGTGACCTTAATAGTCGTTCCAAGGTAAGGACTGTGATAACGTTTAACGTCAAGTAGGATACCTAAATGAATCTCTCTATATATAGAACAGTTTATAACCCCATATAATTATTCCATTAATTATTCGCAACTTGGTTCGCGGTTTTAATTTCATCCATGGACACGCCAATTGAATTGACCATAGAAAATTTTAAATGAATTTCGCAGTTGTGTCGATTTTCGGACTTTTCGAGAAATGGCTTCGATTCTTTATATCCTATACGCCTTGACAGTTGCCTGTCACTTCCAGCCAATCCCGAAGACTCGACAGACCGTAATACGTAGGGACTTGAGGTTATTCTGAAAAAATTTTTGATATCGCTTCCACGTGTCACGAAAATTAATATAATAATAGTATTAGGAAATTTCATTACGCAAGATATCGATAAAGTAAAAATACAAGGAAAAAAAAATAATAATAAAAAGATAACAAAGTAACGTCGGAATAACAAAAGTTGAATTTTTCACCCACGTGATAAGCATCATTGTTTCTTAATTGGCCCAACCTAACGAAATGCGTAAGCGTTTTACGATACTTGAAAGCCACCGAAAACTTGGAGATTTGTCTTTTTTTTTACGTTTTAAAGCCTTTATTTTATTCACCCTTTGATAGCGAGACTCTCTTATACCCCCTGGTTCCCAGTAATCGAACTCCCGCTCCTCGGTCCGCTGATCCTTTCGATTACTTTAAATTCCTTTAATGCTTCTCCTCGTCGTTTTCATTCCTTCTGTTTTTCTTTCTCCTTTATACGAGTTCTCCGCCAATCCGAGTACGCCCAGAAGTTTCCAATCTCCACTATCAAGCTCGATCACACGAAATCGCAAACTCTCTCGGCAAATTAGGATTCACAATCGTGTGTCGAATTAACTCGTCTGTGTCAGTATCATATATACATATATATTCATATCAGAATTGAATTTTGAAAAGTGTCAGGTCAATTACCGCACTCGAAATCGCGTAGTCATACCGAAGTAAATGGAGAAGGGTTGAAAATGGTAGATGATTAAAATTAATTGACCGGTCAACGAGCTAATTTATAATGAAGGCATCAGAAACTTCAATGTATAAAATCGAAATTAAACATTTTTGGAAATTCAAAAAATTTCGTATTCGTTTTCAATCCGCGTATTGTTTTCCCTGTCTATCCCTCTCGCACTGTCTCACTCACTCTCAACGCTACACACACGTAACCTATAGCTATTATCAATCAATGTTTGGTACGCGTACATCCGCCGATATATATATATTGTACATATGTATACAGACACAAGCTAAATCCCCATTCAGCAAAACAATTCAACCAGTTCGTTTCGAGCTATTACCAGTAGAAATTTAACATTGGGAACCTCCAGATCACGTATAGACCCAGCCGTCCCTTCTGCTACATAGGGGGCTCCAAGGGAAAATGAAAAAATATATATATGTATAATGCTAGCAAATCAAGAAACTTGAAAGCTTACAGAAGTAAGAACTGTATGTATTTTTCATTTTAAAAAAAAAGTAGAAAGGGTTGAAGTCGAACTATTCGAAGGCATGAATTTTTCGAGGAATAAGACACGACAGATTCAGAACGGAGAGGATGGTCCATAAAGAAAAAAAAAATATACACTCGGCATTGAAAGTGCCACTGACAAAAGATATACCCAGTCTGTAATAACTTCTATCACTAGTCCGCCCTATACTATGTTCAATCAAAGCCCAAGGACAATCTTCGGCCTCGAAGATATAACGACCGTCGGCCGTGTTAAACTTTTAGCTGAATATGGGTCAACCCCTTTGAGTAGCTGGAGAGGAGCTACACTCAATCACTAGGATTTACACTGCGAAGAGAAGTGAAACAGGAAGGAAATGAGGAATCCGTATTTACAGGCTGAATGGCTGAATGGGTGTGTGTTCCTCCCTATTAGACATGCTATATTGATATATTCGGTAGGGGACGATGCTGGGAAGGCATTGTACCGATTTCCAAGTTAAATATAGGGGGCAGGTTAATCGTAACTGAAATTGGCAATGACTGTTGCAAGTCGATATAATAATAATGGTAAAAGCACAAAAGTTATTACAGGTCCATAGGTGGGTTGTTACGTAGAGAAAAAAAAGCTCGGTTAAATTCTTCATTTTAAAATCCCACACGGAGCGTCACGTACGCGCGTTAAGTGCAAAACAAAGGATACAGATATAAGGGATGATGGGTGGTACCCGGTGAGGGATTGGGGGTTGAAGGTAAAGGCTGAAAATTGCTACCTACTGGACTGTAGGTATTAGAAGAATGGAAATGGATGAAAAAAGCGAAGTTAAGGAAACGATGAGTTAAGGGTGAAAGAGTACGAGAAGGGGTGCCTACCTTGCAGAAGGTGGACGACTCTGCAGCCGGAAACACAAAGCGGTCTCGGCTTCGGCCTCACTTCGGCTTCGGGTCTGACTTCGGCTATGGCGCGCGCAAGGGTTGCCGCTGAAGAAGGCAAGGGGTGGCTTCGTAAGTGGGGGTAGTTTGTAGGTTAGGGCGCGGTGGAGAGGAGCCTTGGTATATTTGCGCAGGGCCGTCCAATAGGGCGCAGTATCATCGCGACGCCCGTCGCGCGAACACGTTTCCCGTGTAGAGATATACAGTCTATATAGATACGGATAGACAGATATACTATATCTATATAACGTATATAGATATTAAAAGTATAGAGCCGCGAGTGGCTTTACGTTATTTTCTCATTTTAACTTATAGACGTGTCTTATACGGAAATCCTTCTACTGTATCAAGTTTTAACCAGTAGCAAATATACGTGAAAAAAAAGTGAGTAAGTTTACCAAATCTACCCACAATTTATTATAACTCCCATCCGCCTACGAATATAAACCCCATTGGTTATCCCATAACCCATGTAATTTGCCTTGGATTCTCATTTCACTTGGCATTACAATATTTTGCAAAAATCCTTTAATTCTCGACTCATGTAATACTCCGGGGGTCATTGTTATTAATGTAATGAATAATCTTGATAAAAAAAATGTTTGCATTTTTCAAAAATGAAAAAAGAATTACTTTGAGATTTGACATCCATTCTTTTTACATTCGTCAATCGCACTTTTTGTGTCTTTGTATTTAACACTAAACCTACCGACAATTTTTATGAACGTATCTTTGGCATTAAAAGGTCCAAAAGACTCGCCGATGGTAGGCTTACAATTAATGTTAAAACCATAGTGTCTACTTTCTAGGGGGTTGCATATGTATATTTATATATTTGCCTAATGCATAGTAACGTGAGTGTATCTTACTTCCTTTACTTGTACATGGATGAAGCCCTTGGCACAGCAAAAGGTTGACTTTTTCGTTAGATATAGAGAACAATACATCGAGCGGAGCTCCTCTTGTTCTCGAGGTAAAGGAGTTTAGGCGACTTTCAACTCTGCTGTTGTTTCCCATCATTCTTGCTTTTCGAATTGTTACTTTTTTTTTTACGAATCACGATAACTGTGCCATTCGTCTTGCGCTTTGTTTATGGCTATTAATGAAATTACGTACAGTCGAGAAACAGGGGTTCTTACTTTCGTATATTCTACCCTTGTATAAAAACACGTGTATATAATATAGTCATATATATATATATATATAAGTAACATAACGTCTTTGTATCACACCTCCTAATTTCAAGGATTACACAGGACTTATTTGCTAGCAAGATTTTCCCATATAATCCTACCAAGAATTATACGTCAGACGTTTGCTGCATTGAATTTGTATTTGCCGCCAGGAATTTTTGTATATATAGCAACAGTGCCAGTGAGACAAGACTTCCTTTCGCAAGCGTTAAAAAGTACAAAAGGATTTTGAACATTTTCATATACATATATATAAATTCTAGTGCAAATTTCGTTTCACTCTTTCTGCCTTCTATAGAAGTTTTTTAAAACTTATTGTCTAAAAAGTTTCCCCCCACGCCGTTTCATTCTCACCATCTGGAATCGCCAAACTTTTATCCAGTTTCCCGTTTGCTCTTTTATTGGATGCCACATTAATTTTTTCCCAGTCTTCTTCGTGTGTATTTTGACGCATTTTTGCGAGCTCCATCGAACAGCGCGGAATTCGTTCTAAGCTCGTCAATTCCGGTTCACCTAGTTCTTTTTACCGGAAGTTAAATTCCTGGCACGAATACGGAGGCACCGCGGACGTGGAGAGATACCTCTGGGTACCGAGAACGATTGTCGTGTGGGGATCGATAGAAAATTGGTACCGTCTAGAAAATCCCTAGATGGTATCTTTTTTTTCTTCTTCTAGTGAAATCTGTTTTCGCACGTTGCAGAAAGTTGACACTGCTTTTTTTTTCCCTTCCACCGTTTGGAACATATAGAAATTAGCGTTATATTTGCTTAAATCATAATTCTCTTCTTACATGTGCATACGTGTAATGCACACATGCTTTTGTTATGTAACCATGCATCGTTTATTGCTCGTTTATTTTTGCTTTATTTCTCCATTTACGAGTTTTATATTAAAAGTAATAACACAGAGAGAAATTCATGAAGCTCGCAAACGGACACCCACGTTCACGTCATGCATATTTATGTGTGGTTCGCGCAAAACGAGCGCGCAGATAGGTGAAAAATTTTTTGCACTATTTTTTGCGTCTACTCCACTTCTCTTTTTTTTTATCATGCGTTTCATTTTTCTTCTCCCTCAAGCTGCCAATTGCATTTTCATCCAACGTCGCACAACGTCGATGAGATTTGTCTCGATTAACGTCCCACTAAAGGGTTCGTTTTCTTCTTCTCTCTTTATTTTCGGATAAAATTTCCTTCTCTTACTTTCTTTGTCGCGCAACGTGTCTTCTCGTAGACACGTACAGTCAGTCGAAAAATTCGCTGAAAAATTGTGCATCTTGTGGTTTTATTCCATCGTGGCGAATAGCAAGGTAACCGTGAGAGGGCGAGGTTGTTGCTTCTTCTGAAAAGATAATCAAGAAAATTTGTATTCGGTGCTATTAGGAGTATTAGACTAATTGGAATATAACGAAAGTAAATTGTAACTCTAATAATAATTTTTTGCTGGGGTGAATTCTCGCTGTTATCCCATATATCTTACCGTTGATGAAATTGCTCTTCTCCATGTAACATTTACTGCCCCTGCATAACATAAGAATATATCTGTATAACATAATCAATGGATATCAAATTAGGGGATTGCTGTATTTATAAAGTTAATGAATACCTTCAACCCTTTCGTCTGCTACCCTAATATCCATACTACCTGTGACTGTATAAATGCACGTAGTCAGATGCATAATAGCCTATGCGGCTCCATTCTTCTCCCAACATCCAGGAATTCAAGTTTCTTTTAATTAACTTTTTCCTTGACCTCATTTCCATTTTGTTGCCAGCCACCAACCAGGTTAGACCATCCGGTTACGTATCAGTATAGATAACGGCTGACGTGTTATCTGTAAAAAAAGTTTGTGTTGCATTTTTTAGTTTTCCCAAAAACCACCGACCAGCTGCGGTTGACACGTGATATGTAATCTTCTCTCTTTTATTTCTATTCTTCTCCCATTTGGTGTCCACTTCCTTCGAAGGGGATGAAAATAAAAAGCAATTGCCTTGTCTTACCTTCTCGTTGTAACGAAATCAGTGACTCTTGAGAATTCTATTTATTTTTGCGAAATGCCCGTAAATCCAACGTAGCTTCTCCTTGGATACCCTCCTACGCCATACGTGGCTTTGTATATTATTGCACAAGGAGACTCGAGCAGGAGTCACGTTGCTGAATGACAAAGCGAGTTCTTTCCTCGTTGCTGAATCTAGGATGACACACGTTGAATTCTGGTCTCACCTCTGGCGATAAAATGTCTCCCTAACGACGCTGCTATCCCGGAGCGAGAGCCGTGCAATTACGTAGATCCAAAAAGCTGTTCTTACTGTAAAGTAAAAAAAATATTTGCTTTTATTCTTTTTTCTTCGGTAATCATTGTCTGAGGAAATTAAAAAAAAAAACATACAATTCCGTATCGCAGATATTCACTGTGAGTTTTCGCAAAAAGGAAGAAGGACGGAGCGAGTCAATATTCGCAATGTAAACAGGATAGGAAATCCTGCAGCATTCTAATAAAAATAACGATTGCCTACAGGTCCCCAAGTTGACTTTTAACTTTGTAAAGTTGACGTCTTGGCCGCCGAAACTTTTTCAATATGGTGGCCGGGAGCAAGGACCACGTAAATTTTGACGCGTATTGCCCGGCAGAATATATGGTCGGAGACTCTTTTTTTTTTTTTTCACGCAAATTTATCGCTCCCTTAGGGCATGACACTGGATTATCGTTACTCTTATAATTTGACTCGCGGAACTTGAAAAAGTTGCAGGCTCTTCGAAACGAATTCACTGGACCTTAACGAGTTGCCTTTTTTGTTAATACAGTTAACGGCCAATGAATATTATACAGTGTTATTTAATAAAATGAGAATCTCGATTAGAGAATGGTAACCGATATTCCTTCCATAATATCGTTCGCAGTAATTTTCCCAGCATCATCCACCGTCGATTTATGCAATTTTCACTAAGAAAATCATCCCTAGTTCGTACGAAATATCCCTAAGCCAATCATATAATTCCGAGCCACTGATATCTCTATGTAACTCCTGATTATGCAAAAGACTCTATATTCAATTCAAAATACCAGCGACCACGTTTCGTGAGGTCGACGTCGAGCATAGCCTCGAGTTAGTTCGCATGAGCTATAACGAGTCCATTCAAACTTACATAGAATTAGTACGAGTCCACGTTCCTTTGTTAAGACCAGTATCAATGCCAAAGTCCCGACTGATATTTTATAGAATCCGATATGGCAGTTCGATATAGAACGCGTGATGTAAATCAGATCGAGCCGAAAAAAAATTTCTACAACCAATACAAGGGGACCGAATTAAATTAACTTAGACTCGTATTTTTTCGTCGAGTAAAAAAAATTGTTTCTTAAAAAAAAAAAATAAAACTTTTCTCTTCCCTCTCTTTTTGTCGTTTCACCCCGACGAACGTTCGGCTCCTATAGCCGCCTTGTACTCCTATAAAATAAATGTAAGTAACTAAAGGAGGGGTGGGTGGGGGTGTATTGGAATTTTCCATCAGTACGTAACGAGGTGGTGTCCCCGATTGGAGGGGACGGTAAGAGGGTTTCGTTCGCGCGGCGAACACTCAACAATGTACACACCCCTCTTGGCAGCTCTACGATCTAATGTCATTGTAACTCAATTTTCGGTGAAAATGAGTTAGGACGTTAATACCCTTTCGTAGGAAACATAGTTGTTCATCGTCATGACCGCGTAGTCGGCTCTTCGATTCTCGAGTGAAAAGATTGTCAGTCGGTGCAGTCGGGAAGAATCACTGGGATAAGAGGAGAATAAGATGAAACCGGGGACAGACTGGAAGACCGAGGAAGGTCTTCCCGTACATCTCCCAGGATGCCATAGCTGGACCTTCGACTTACAAACAACTTGAAAAAATGGTTCTTTTATCTTAAATCAAGCTGCCGTCGCTACTGACACGCGCATGGATAGTTTATACTTTTGGCACTTTGCCACTTCCTAGAAAACTTATCTTGTTTCTTTGCTACTTTCTTTATTTATCTTGATACCCCCTTTACATGTATTTTATTTGTCAAATTCATTGGCCAGGCTTCGTTATGAATGAGCTATGTTACGCCGTTATTTTTCGTATGGAATGATATGACAGTTATCGCGCATGCGCACTGGGTCAATGTTTTCGAATTAATGGGGATAAATATTTTCTCACGATATTCGAACTAATATTCATGAAAACTTATCAATGTTAATTAAACCGTTGGTGTATACTGATGTTAGAAGACAAAATTCATCTCGTTGTATACTTTCTGGTAAAATTTCTAAATATTCATAGTTTAGCACGTAGCGTATATTTATATATAGCAAACGAACTTCCATCCGTGGCAACATAAATATTTCATCCAACGAAGGTAACTTCAAACGATAGGAATATGAAAACTAGATTATTTGTATTCCCGCCTCGACATCGGACAAGCTCGGTACACTCTTTACATAACTAATAATAATTAACATTCAACGGTAATCCTCGCACCATACTTTTTGCAATTCGTCATACGTATATTTATACGTAAATAGTAATGTGTCACTCGTAATGAAACTACCGGTAGTACGTGGACGTGTATTGACAAACATAACCAGAAAAAAGAGTGAATTATTGTGATAAAAAATATATATAAACGCTTACTCAGCAAGGGGCTCCTTCTATCCTGCAGGATTTACGATTCTGCGCATTCTCTTGAATGCTACGAGATGTCAAGTGGGTCCTCCCCACAAGTGAAGATAATTTAGTTATAAGTGTATTAAGCGAGAGGGTCGCTCACTTCTTACTTCACCCAACAGCCACGTTCCCTCAATGGCATCAGTGCCGTCCGGCTACTAACACACATTCTTAATTCCAACAAGTTCACGAATCGGTACGTACATACATGAGCGTCTCTCGTAGACGTGAGACGGAAAAGGCCTTTTTTCCACAAACGCAAGAACAGACAACTTCCGAAAGAGAGGTTGTTTTGTGAACATTAAAAAAAGACAGGATCAGTATACTACTTGGATAGACTAGAAACTCCAAGTGTATTTTAGCTATTTATCTTATTGAGCTTGAAGCGCATACTTGTGGGATATCTAGATAAAAAGCAACTGGAGGTGCTCGGGTTAAAAATTGATCGAAACGGAAGTAATTATACGAATGTGGCTACTTAAAAAGCTTGTATCGTACTTCAGTTGTGTTTAAAGAGGAGCACAAGTACTCGAATAGCTGTAGAATGAGGAAGGAGTTGCTAATGGCGAAAGAGACTGATGATGTGTGTCAATATTTTTGTTTCCTCGCTCGTATAAATTTTTTATCATTTATTGTTTTGCATAATTCATTTCGCAACTTTTCCGTAAGGTAATGCATTTTATCTGGGCTGCATCCTGGGACTATAATTCGATAGTAAATTTTGGGGAGAAAGGATAATACTGTAAATCTTGTCAGATATTTCCGTAGGGAATTCACGTATCCGGGGATGCCACGCTAAAAGGGTTAAGATTCGTAGCGAATAATTTGGCACTGCTACGTAAAACCGAGGGTCCTGATCTGAGTAATGATCCAGAGGAATTTCATTCATGGAAAATGGATGCCGTGTCGCTTGAGAAGCACAAAGTATAATTCAAATATCATCTTTTACTATTCTAAACTGCACTTGGCATTCTGACGATAGAGGTTAGATTACAATATTAATAAGATAGTTATTAAAGGACTTACATACATGAACTTGTAGAAAATTCTAGTCGGTATGAAAGAGTTACCTACTGAAGTACATATTATCATTGCTGCACGACTAATTGGTATTGTAGAAATTACAAGGACGCTTCGATTCTCTCATCGGCTCTCCGCGTTGCACTGTTTGCCCTTCTTCCTCTTCGTCTTTTTTTCCTCGTATTTTTACCTTTCTGTCGTTGCTGTTCTGAAAGCACGCAAACAGCTGACTATACGCTCTCGAGGATAACAACGAGTTTCCGCCCGGTTTTCTCAGTGCTAGAGAAAAGTAAACTGAATTATGATTGCGACTGGAGCGCCACTCGAGTTATGTGGCATCTAACGGCGGAATGGGTAACTACATATAAAAGATGGAGAATACGTAAACTAGACAAGCCACTTGAGAGAATACACTAGACTGGCTATTTATTTTAATTAGAACAGCAGCTCCAGTAATTGATGGCACTACGCAATAGCCAAGAGGTTGCAGCTGTACCTATGCATTCAACTATATATTCTCTTACCTGAAATAAGGATCACTGGTGAGTTAGTCGTCTTGTTTCACAATCGTTCACTAAATGACAGGAAAATTGTGTGCTTTTCGGCAAACTCTGTGAAATTTTGCTATAATAGAAATGAGAGTTTCGATGCTTTTGAGAGTCAAGCTTATTTATTTCTTTTTAAAAAATATATTTCGTACAAATTATGAGTAGCAAATGGAGCGTTTCGTCGGCGGGAAATATACAGTGAAAAGTGGGTACTCGTCTAACTGTGTCAAGTACACGCAATGAGTTTGACTCTCCGTGAGGATTCTAACTCAATTTCGAATTACGAGTATACTTGTCGTCTAATGGGGAAGTCATTGAAAATAGTGAAAAACTTCCAGCTTGGTGAAATTCCGAACAAAGTTTATCGAAGCTTCGTCATTTTTAATATATAACTGAAGTAACTTTTTTTTTTTTTCATCGTAACCTGATTCGCGTAGTACATTCTCTCTAGTTTCCTTGATCTAATTCCTTGACTACAATTTTCGTAGAAAATTTGTGTCTTGGCACTATATCTAAATCAACCAAAGGAACGATCGTACTCCTACGGCACCCTTTCTCCCGACCCTTTGTCCTTTTGATTCAAGAAGAAATTATTAACCCGACTTCACGAAAGTCCTGTTAAAAATTTCTCCTAGTATCATTACAAATATTGTCACGAGACCGTTACGACTTTGGACAAAAAATATATAACGCTATAAGGATAAAAAGCAGAAAGACTTTATAAAAACTAATTTTTCGTAGCTGTATTAACAAGCTATCATACATATCTATAAGTATACGTACTTCGAGAATCAGATTCACGTCCGTTCTACACACGTGCCTCATATTGATTTCCCTGCTAATACGGCACAGCTGCGGATTGGACTTTCTGAGAGGAATGCGCGTGCCATTCCAAGTTTAATATTAAAACAGAAAAAAAATTGATTCTCGCTTCAAGGCCATTCTGAAAATTTCACCAAGGGAGACTTTCATCCCCAACATATTCACGGACTTTAATCAGCATCCAAACCGCCCCAGTCCTTCGTACACCATAAAGATAAAATAATGGTATCCTTAAAAAAACATATACAAAGTATTAAAATTTCCTGCCAATATTTTCAATTATAACAACAATGTTTAACTACAAAATGTCCACATTAAAAATCTTTCGAAATTCAATATCGACTCATCCGTCTCTCGCAAGCTGTACAAGGATAACCTAAAAGTGCTAAATCCCATTGCTAATACAGGCTTTCGGCATCCCTCTAATTGTTACCATACAATCCAACCGTAGAAACAGATGCGAATTGTTCTCCACCAACATCCCTTACTCGAGCTGACACAGCAAGCGCCATGAGGTGCAATTAGTTTCAGATAATTCTCTGGAAAGAGCGAAGCTGCAATCCTAACCGGAAGACATAACAAAAGGGGTTTCACGACATGCTCGATTGCTCATCGTTCTATATGGCAGTGCAAGGGGGGGGGGGGGAGTGTAAGGATGAATCGGATGGTACCGGATGAGCCAGCAAGGAAGTAACATTGCGAATAAGAGTGCCAGAACTTGAGAGGGTAGGTGCGGGGTTCAGATGACTCGAGAGAAAAAGCAGTTATCCGGAAGTGTTATTCCGTGATAAGCGAACTGATTGTGCCGGAAGTTGTCAAGCGGACGAGGATGAACCAAGTATTTTCAATTCCCGTTTGTTCACATCCCGTGAAAGATGTTTGGACTGCTGGAGAAAATTTAACGCGAAACATTTGCGACGCCCTATTGGTTTTTCTCCCGTGCTTTACCGCGAACGTACTATAGTGTATGATACTATACAATTATACTATAGTTTTGATATACGTACGGTCTTTGGTGTCCTATGTGTTTAACTTAACCTTTGTATATATATATAACCTTTGTATATATATTATATATATATATATATATATATATAACATCGTAGATAAGGGTCACGGCTTTATCTTAAAGTTGGAGAACATTCGATAAAGGCCGTTACCGCGGGATGAAAAACTCTCGCGAAGTTTTAGGAGATCTGGCGGTAGAGTATAAATTCTCACTTGCCACTTTTCGCGATGCCTTACACGTAGAGCTTTGCGATTCTAGATTTTATCGGTATCCGTGAGTCTGGGCTTGTATAGAGCATATCTACTCGAAGGGGCTATGAGAAAGTTGCCCTTAGATCTTTATATTGTTTTTAAATACCTGTTTATCGAAGCCCTAAATACATAGTATAAAACAGCTGAAAAAAAATTGAATCTTTAATAAAAATAATTTACTTCAGCTGCCCCCTAAGAACGAGAACGCGTAAGGGGAAATAAAACACGTCGAAGAACGTAACGAAAGAAAGTTCAAGTTTGCTTCGAGACAAAGAGAAAAGCGTAAAGAAAAATCATAAAGAATCTCAGCAACAGGGGGGGGGGGGGGGGTCATCCGCAATCCGACAGATGAGAAAATGCGTCCTCATTTTCGGATCAAAATTTCGTGCCGCGCCATGAAAAACATAGTTTTCTCATTTGACGAAAGTTTCGGAGTCGTCGGGTAGGGGGCGTCGGGGCAGCGGCGACTTGGCGCTAATTAAAACTTAGGCTAAGGATGAAAAGTGACCGTAAAAGCTGATTCACTATAATCGAGATTAATGGGATAGCGAATAAAACGAAAGTAAATTGGAAATGTTCGTGAAATCAAGTCAAAATTATATTATCGATAGATACAAATCATATATTCTCTTCATACTTGATATTCGAAACGTTTTTCGTTATTCGCTGTAGAAATGTCTGACTACGTCTTGACCGTTTCTACTTCGTATCTTAGAATTCTTTTTCACTTGCGGTCTGCCTTGTCGTCAATCTTGAGAGAAAGGCATTAGCCGCTGGTAGCGTTTACCGTTAGTAACAAGAGCTGCGGCTCTGTACAGTGATATATATACATATATACACACAGTATATACAAAAGACGACGTAGCCCATAGTACATATATAGCCATGTGAAGGTACTCTGGGGTATACCATCCACTGGAATTGCAGTAACCCCAATCGAATTTTAAAGATTTTCTCAGGGGTCACGTGCAGAGTTAACCTTCCAGTCACTCCGTAGCATCCGATGTCGATGAACTGGATTTTGCCTTGAAATTTCACCAGCGAAATCCATTTCGCGGGATTAGTCGAGAGAATTACGGTTAATGCCGTGATTAGCTAGTAGACTGATCCTCGCGTCAAAGCTATTCCTATTCATGAAGTTCATCCCATCAATCTCTCAAGAATCTTTCAATTATCTTATTCCACTTTATTCCTTTGATTTTACTTTTTTTTTTTCTCTTTATTAATATCATCTTGGCTTCTTATCTGCATTCAGATGATACCTCATCGTCAGCGAATTTTTCACCGCCACTAGAGGGTATCTCAAACTGGCGAAGACTAGTCAATCGATTCTACGTTGGTAAGTGAGAATTCCATTACCTACATATATATGTATACCGAGAGTTGAATATATTCGATAAAAAATTTTTCCTTCGCTCGATCATCAACCTCCTGATACGATTGTCTAAATTGACCGTATTAAAATGTGTATTTCATCGAGGATATATTTGCCACGTCTACTTCTATATAATAAAAGTGCAAATAAAGAAAAGCGCTGAAGGCATCAGTATTTTGATTGGATTCCCGATGGCGAACCTATGTGGATAAAAGGAGGAGATGGGTAAGACAGGTTAAAATAAACTTTGGACGATACGCAAGGTGCTTGGTAAGAAATACGAATTACGTTAAAATAACACAGTCAAAAGTAAAGCAAAAGAGCTAGCGCGTTTGGTAAGCCTTAAAAAAGATGTAAGGATCAATGGTTCCTTCGTGAAACCAATAGAAGCGTAAAGCCAATACTCCACTAGAACAAGTACATTTTTCCATAATTTTGTAATAAAAAAAATTACAAAATTCTTCCATTCAATATCGCCTATACCTACACACGCACACTACCAAAGAGACACCCCAGCCCAGTATTTTCACTTACAACGCCTATACAGCACGTCGCAAGTATCCGCCTATACTAAAGTAAAGGGTCCTCGTAATCTTCGTTGCGCAATAAGCCAAGTAAAGGACAGAGAGAAAAATGACGTCACTATTGCACAATACACACGTACGCGTAACCGCGGTAGGTGTGTACGGGTCCTGGGAAGTTGACTAAGTCGGCCGACAGTACAAGAGGAATGGTGACACTGTCTCGACAGTGAGTCCCCTTTAGAGAGGAAAGACCTCCCTTGTAAACGGGAAATGGGGGGGGGGGAGAGCAGCAAGGGCGTCTTAATTGCTCTGGTACATATTGGCAATTCGACAAGGAAGTTCTTCAAGAATAGGGAAGGACCTTTCACGTACCTACATTTAGAGCGTCCCCGGTGGGACCAAAGACCAGTCCCCTCCTTCACCTCCCCCACAGGAATAAAGCCCAAGGACAAGAAGCAATTTCAGCGTATCGAGAGAAAACGTGCCTGCCTTCTCATCGGACAATTACTTCGCTAGGAAAAGCCTTGCGTGCCATTATGCGAAAACGTTAAGGGTTGATAGTGATAGAGGTAGTGTATGGATCGGACACGTCAAACGTCCAGCGGGGTAACGTACTGGCAATAGGAAGTTTCGAAGTGAGTGAGCAGATGCGAGCGAGTAACAGTGCAATTAGAAGTAGTCACAGTGAATGCGCGTCAGGCAGCCAGAAGTAGTAGAGGGTAGAATAGGTTCAGACTGTACGTAGATGGCGCGAGTATAGTAGTACCGGCAGTCGCAGTAGCTAACTGGGTTACTATGCCACTTGCGTGAATATATATACATATATGTTGTAGACAGTAGAGTATAACGTATATCGTGAAAGTGGATGCTAGCGAAGTAACAAAGTTATAAGGCGCTAGGCGAACCCGGATATAAGGCGATTATCGCGGATTGTGGATGTCGCGCTTCTTGGGTCTTCGTCGCGGCGAAATAACGTGAAATCGCGAACAGGCGAACACTTGCGGATGATCCTCTCTGCGAAATTGCTAGACGACGCGCTTAGGTCTATGTAACGTCGTTTGGGTTCTGTATCTCTGCGGAACGTTGTGTATATATTTGATAAGACGAAACGAGATAAATCGAGGGAGCCTGACGGGAATTTTCACTGGGCGTTATGGGGACGATACGCGATTTAATTGATTCAGCAGAAAGCATCGCGAAGGCTCTGGAGAAGTGATTCTTTCGATGCGGAATATTCCGTATGTTATTTTGTTATACCGATATTCAATCGAACGATTTTCGTAACAAACGATCCTAATAAAGGCTCGATGGGATCTCTTGAAGGGAGTTGATGGTGGTTGGTTAGGGGTGAGGGTAGAGAACGAACAGGCTGAAATATCTTAACGGAATAAAAGAAAGCGGCCGGATCGGTGTGAAATAAACATGAGGGGCGGAGGGGAGGAACGGTTGTTGACGAAGCGATTGAGGGGTGGAACGAAGTCGAGCGGTAATAGTGGCAAGGGAGACGTAGGAAAGGGGTGGGAACAGTGGAGACTGCAATTTGCCAGCTACGAGACTGGAATACCTCGTAAAACCGGGTAGCGTCACTTTTTTTTATGAAAAAGACAATAGCGTGAAGACGGGAGGCGGGGCGACGGGTGGCGACGCGGGAAATTTGAAATACAAAATAACGCGTTGGATAAGATGTTTGCGAGGTTGAATAAGAAGACGAAATAAAGTACGCGAAATCTTGAGTAAAATCAAAAGGTTTTTTTTGTCGTCTTCTTGAGGACAACCCACCGTCCGATTAATACTTTCCGAGAGCGCCGTCGCGGCGCTCCAGTCGATCTCGTATACAGCACGTGCACTTTTACTGGGCTATACTACATTCGTGCTCACTCGCTGAGGAACATCGTGGAGACTGTGTATAACGTCTGAACTGTCCAAGGCAGTAGACATTGATGTACCGTTAAGTACCCATTGCTGTACCGGTACACAACGGCGTACGGTTGCCAAGTCGGTATAACGATCCAGGAGTTTGCCTTGTTGGCCGTTTCGAAATTGGATGCATAGTTAATCTAGAAAAGGATCGTGTAAAGTTAATCTATAAGAAATTTGATCCGACTCGAAATGAATCGACCTATCGTACTTCGCGCCTATTAAGTTCGACTAACTTCAACTTGGAAATATCCATTTGGTATACAAAGCGGACTTATCGGGTATGAGAATTTTTATTGTCGGTATATTTAACCTAGCGAATGATATCCTGCACGCGTAACTCTTATCGGGATCATCGTCATACGCGAACGCAGAAGAAAATCTTTACACGTTCGCTCGAACGCGGTGCCCATATGTATATTATTATTATATGTACATATATGTATTATTAATTCGAAGAGCATTGCCTTCCACGGAGACGGTTCAACCCTCGGGATATTCGTGCCTTGGATACTGCACTTCTTGAGTCTTGGAAAGCGTTGACAATCCTCGTGTTATACTCGGGGCCAGATCTCCGGACGAATCCCTAGTCCTCTAACCCCACATTATCCCGGGATTTGAGTTCGGGGAAAAGTGTCGCACACCGGGTCGTACCGGTGTAGACAACCCTTCGCAATTCCCTATCGCTATACTTAGGTACAAACTATATACGGTATATCTACTCTGCAGACGACGCCATTTTCTTCAATACAAGTCACGTAAAAATACTTCTATCGCAAGATACACGTATAGGTCACTAAACGAACCCTGCTATGCTTCGAAATCCCATATAGATATCCCGTAGGGCGAATGGGAAATCCGCGAGGTGTATGAACTGAACGACCCACTCATTCATAACTATTATCGACTTGAGAATTCGCGCCTACAAAGTTCCATGCACTGGCTGATACTCCGGGTAGAGGTTAGGGGTATCTTCTAGATGTTTCTGGTATATTATGTGCGACTATGGTGAACGTATGCATATAACGTAGATAGTTAGGTACGTATGGACTGGGGGGTTGCTATTATCATCGCTTTCTCTGACAGGTCCGACCAAACGGTGCCTGCTATGTAGTGGATATAGGTATACAGATGTATGGTCAAACTGGGCTCGGTAATTGATCGAGTTGAGCTCAAAAGTTAAAACTTGGCTATGCTAACAAGTATACGTTCTTGTTTAATGGGGAAAAGTGAAGCGGCGAAATGATTCGGATCTGCTTCTTTTCTTGAATAACGTTTAGAACCCTTTGACTGATTCGAATCGATCTTGAGCAATTTCAGGGGGATCTATCACGTTCCCATTCTGTCCTGTGCCGATACTCTACCGGGACTATTATTTTAGATTGGGACTTTGCTGCTTCCGGTATGTGGTTTCTTCCGGTACTACTTGGTTTACAGCGAGTAGCTTGGTTCTCAGTATGTGGCTTTATTAGACGTTGTCTGCGTCGTACGGCTGGGGTCAAATCTTAGTGCAGCAGACAGTACGGCAATAAGGTCATTCCGCTTGGATTCATAAAGATTGCTCTCTTTTGGATTCACTCTGATATTAACTATAATGAATTCATTACGTTTTATCTAGCTTTGGGGTTAGGGGCTGCTCTGAAATTTTTTTCTCTTTTTTTTTTCGGTGTTCGCTTAAAATTTCTTGGATAACTTTCCCTTTCCCTTGATTATCCACTGTTGCCCGGCACCGTCTTCGTTTGAATCTTTATTCGGAAAAATCGACGGAATTGGTCTGCTCGCGGATTAGAGAAATTCAAATTACCCGCCGGGAGCTGCGATTGCACGGGACGCCGGGTACGTGGTGTAGGATAAATGAACTCAAGGAATTATACCCGTCAGGTTTTGTTATACGCTTGAATGGAGAGTAATCGCGAGGATGAAAGGGCACTTTTTAAATGTCCTCGCACACCTGATGCCACTTCTGGAATTTCGTCCTTGCTCCGTATCCCGGGTGTACAGCGGAGGAGTCCGCCATCTGGTACTCCTGTCGGGATCTTTCGTGTCCTAAGGGTGCGGAGCGTCGCGACGGGAGTGAAAGGGACAAGAACACGGGATACTCTATTGTGTTGAGTCGGCCCCAAGAGAACTTGAACTTTTTGTCTTTTTTTTTTGTGTTCCTTACTCTCTCTTTCCTCTCCCTTCTTTTTTGCATTACCCGTGTTGGCAATTTTCCGCCATGGCAATTAAGCGAAATTTACGAGCCGCGCCAACCGCGCATGAACTCTCCCGTGGGTCGGTGATAAAAATTGGTGAATCAACGATTTCCGTCTGTAGCTAGAAGAGTCGATGGTAGGTTTGCAAAAAAAAAATTTTTTTTGCAATTTTTCACTTCACTTTTTTGTGTACTTATTTTTGGGAAGTAATTTTTTTCTCGCAATTTTCCATCAACCAGCCGTCGTACTGAGTTGGAAAATACAAGTGGTTAGTGAAAGACTGGTTAATACGACAACTTAAATTGTCTGTTACTCTACGATAGTTAACGCACGGTCGCCTAGAAGCTTTGCTTGATTATTTAAGAGACTGCGAAAGTCTGCGAAAACTTTACTGATGAAGTGGTACGTACTTGTATGTATCTATATACGTCGTATCTATAAGTGCCACCGGAAGTTTAAAGTTGATTACATGTAGCATTCATTCTGTTAGCTCGTGAAGTTTTGAAATTTAGATTATACGACACTTTAGTTAACTGTGTAAGATCCTCATTTGATTCGACTCTCATCCTCATTTGAGCAATGAAACGTGAGAACGGCAAGCAAAGAGGGGTTGATGTAGCAGGAGGGATCGATCCCCTAAAAAGCACAGCGATAAACATCCTAAAGTCAGCGTGTTTATCCACTCTCGGAAAGACGATGGGTACGATAAGTCTCAATTAATCGTCCCATTAGCAACAGCTTTCAATCGATGGCTTTAAATTGTCTTGACAAAATAATTAATTTCAACGTAGGAGATTATTCGAGAAACAAACAAGAGAGAGAACTTTTAACAAGGACACCGCGAGTTGACGTATTTAAAAAATATTTTTAAACAAACATTAAGATGCATTCGCAAATTTGTCGCGGGTTACAGGAAGAAAAAAAAAAAAATCTAGAAAAATTTAACTTTCAGTTTAATCAGATTTTTGAATTTCCCGCCTCGTACGATCGATTGGACAAACTCGTGGAGGCGTCGTTAATGCGATTATTCAAAAGCTTTGCTGGCAATACTGCATTAGACTTATCACTTCTCCCAGTAAAGCGATTAGTGTTACGGCGTAACGACGCTTTCCCGCAGAAGCGTTTCTCAATCCCTCTGAACTTGACATTCTGCAAGTCCACGTGTAATTGCTGAATTTCAAAGGAATTGCCAGACCCCGATATCTCCCGCCATTGCTCATGTCAAGGGATGGTTCACGCAGCATCCCGATAGATAAACCACCGATTAAAATAATTAGAATCCATATTAGTAAGTTCTCCAGTGGTTCCTTCCTCGCCCCCCCCCCCCTCAGACAATTTTTGCTCAAATACGGATTCTCGATCTTTTCTCCCACTCCTTCGCAGCATCTTCCAAAAGCACCGGCACCCCTCTCAAATACAATTTTAATTCACATTATTAAAAGGGTACCTCTTTTGCACCCTTATAATCGTTCGGGTGATTCAAGAAAAAAATGACCAGTCGTTATCTCAATTAAATTTCCTGGCTCATAACGGCCATATTAGCCAATGTCGCGTAACAAAGCGTATTAAGTTAATAAAAATTCCATCCACGGCATTAGGCGTGGCGCTGCTGTACTCCCAGGGGCGGCTCGTAAATTCAAAGCACCACTGACACGCAATATGTAATGATTTATACGCAAAAAGTCACTACCCGCTTCCGAGTATACTATATTCTTACTCGTCTTTACCCTACCAATGGGGCAGTGGCGTGGGAGGAGATTGAGCTTTATATCCGATACTGAACTTTTACCCTTTCTTCGACTTAACTCCATTCTACCCTTTTTTCTATGCACAGTATCGTTCTTATTACTTTTTACTCTTAACATCAAATCACTGAGGCTTAATATCAAGGCAGTATTATATACGTAGTACAGCAAGGCACTACTACCCGGCCAATCACGTAATTGCAGCCTCGTACCTAATACGTAACTAGTCCTTGTATAACGATAGAAAAGAAATATACGATAATGTCAACAATAAAATATTCTTTAACGATGACGTCAGATCAGACCTTCAGATGCTGTGCTCGATATATTATATCAAAAAAAGAAGGTCAAACGAACCGTCGATTGCGACACAAATTTTTGTCTACCCGTGTATAAAAAAATCGTTACTACCACTGAGTAAATTTGTGTCAGAAAGTTGGCAACTTTGCGAGAAAGTTTAGCGAACCTTTTTAGTGGGCATCCGGTTTGGCTCGCATTACCCGAGCGTCAATCACGGGATGTTTCTATTGGATTGTCAGACAATAAAAACAATAGACGATAACCTTTATTACCCAGTTACTCGAAAGTATCAATTAATTGTTTTCATTCTCGAATAATGCAACCGTACAATGGCCCAGTTAAAATTTATTGTAAAAGGTCTCCAGCCCTTTTTTTATTCAATCCAAGATCCCAGATAGCGTTACCAAGGAATATTCCTTTATTGATAAGCCTGACTGCAAAGAAGGACTCTGATATTCTCACGTTGGATCTTATGACGTATCCAGAAATTCTTTTCACATTTTCACGCCATTAAACGGCAGCACGTTAACGTGCCACTGCTCTTGATAACACTTTACGATATTGTTATGTCAGAAGTTCGATGGCAACATACGCCATAACGTTCTCCCCCTACACTTACTTCTGTTTACTTTCTTTCTCACTGCGCTCACCTTGGCACACGTGGAACAGCCCACTTTTTCAACCCCCCTTACCCACCTCTCTCCCCATCGGCAACTTTCCTATAGACTTTGAATTTTACTTTATAGCAGCTGCCGTACGACGAGAAAAAAATTTCTTTGTCAAAGCACTACACACCTAACGGTACGATCTAACTTCCATTTTCTTCTTTTTATTATTCTCCTTTTTTTCAAGTCTCTTAATATTTCTGTTTATCAAAATTGACATTTGGCCCAAATTTTTTTTCTTCAAAATTACGATCATATCGTTTCTCACTATACCTGTACATTGGTACTGTGGAATTCTCGTAATACCGTACCCAACTCCCAGACGTCATCCACCCCCCGATCTCTACGACGTCCAACCCTTCGCATTATCGCAAACGGAGCGTGTCCATTCGAATGCCGATAATTCTTTGAATCCATTTGCAAAGGAACCGTGCATAAAATGACTCCGTCAGTCTTTTCAGACGTTCAAACGAGGAAGATAGTAATAACGTTACCACCTTAAGCGTAAGGTTAAGATGGATCGTCGTCATCGAACAGATAAGATTTTCGAAAGATTCCCAGAAACAAATTTCATCCTCCACAGCCTCGAACAAGGTACAGATATAACGAAGAGCGATCTCCTTCGTGATTCTCCTGGGTTACATCAGCACATTTCCTGAATTTTTATTTTACACCCTTTAGTTAGAAAAAAAAATTCCTAACAAAATGGATATCCCGCGTCTAGCTTTTAATATTTTGATGGCCGATCCTTCCGGTAGATACGAACGTTTAATTCGACGAATAACGTGCGAGCAGACGGAAATCTAGATACGACGTTAACCTTTAACCCGCTTTCAGTACCAAGGACTTTATTGCGGTATATTTACAACGGGCATAAGATTTAGTTTCGTCTTTCTTGCCAGTCACAGTTCACCAGTCGACGACCTTGAATATTTTTTCGAGACGTGACGTCATGAGTCTTTCGTCAAATATTAATAATTTTTTTTTCATCGTATTACCTAATGTCACGTTACCAATAGCGATGTGTGTTACTTAACAATAGAAGATACGAGGATGACGTGAATATAAGAGGGTGGTACGACGGCTTCATAAAAATTCGGTAATGGCCTTACCACCGATCCTATCGAATTTCCCATTAAAGTGATTTGTCTCAAAGCAAGCTAAAGGCAAGGCAACCGCGCTACTCACTGTGGACCCTCCCCTATTACCTGTAAAATCATCCGACCACCGCACTCTCAATCGGCTACCCCTCCTCGCGTGTCCTCCTCTTACAATTCTCTCATTAAGATCGTTAAAACGACTGGAGCCTAAATCCGTCTCGTTATACGAAATCGCATTTATTTTATTATCTCGTAAGCTCGATCGGATCTAATCAGCTGACCTTACATTTTGTCTCCATGGTAGTCGAGTAATTACGTAGAAAAAATAATAAAAATCGATTATCCAGATAAATTTTTCATAATAAATTTTTCAAGTATATGGTATACATATATTTTTCATTAAAATCATCACGGGTTAACCGAAAACTTTGTCGAAATACAATGCTTTGCTAAAGTTCACATTACGTGACAGACACTATATACTTTAGTATAATATGGTATAGTGTGATACGTGATATATCGACTTGTAGGCGGCGAATGTTTCAAACGGATCGATACTGAACCGGAAGTGTCCGCTTATCTACTTGGGACTTTCCGCGAGGAGTCTTCACTATTTTGTGGAATTGATTAGCGAAAATAGTTATCTATCGTCGATTACTTCATGGTAGATTGGAATCGGCTGTGCAAACTAATAGAATTTTTTCAAGAGACTGTAAGAGCTGTCTTAAAAAGAAAAGTAACATTGTACCAGTCCATTGTCAATTTTGTCATTTCTATCGATTAAGGGTTAGGTCCCAGGACTTGGAGCACACTTCCTCTTTCTATTTTTAAAACACTTCTCTCGAAATAGAAATATACACGTAAAGAGACTTTGTGGGTAGAATTTACTTATAGGGATGAATTGTATGCATGTGGGTTAACGCTACAAAGAGTAGATACTCCTTTAACTGTATTGTTATAGAGACCCCCAGTATTCTGCCTCGGTAGTCCCATAGTGATTTTTTATCATGTAGCGGCTTAATATAGAGGAGCTGTCCTACCGTGTCGTGCGGAAGCTATTTGCAAAGAAAAGAATTTCATTCATGTAATAGAAAGCAAGTCAAGAGAATCCCACGCGATAGAAAGAAGAGAGAGAAAACGAAGGGTCTAATAAATTTCGATTTGTCTATCGCGATACTACTAATTGCCTTGGGAATAACTGTACAGTATAACAAAAAGGCAGGGAATTACAGTAAAAAAAAAGAGGTCGTTAAATATGAATCAATACGATTGTCCATAGCTCATGCATAATATACGGCAAGCTAATGGATACCGCACAGCCAAAAAAGTATAAGCGTAGAGGAAGTAGGTAGGAAAAAAATGAACGTAAAATTTTGATCGAAATGACGATATGGGAATATACAGGCAGGACGTATAGTACATTGTGCACATATTGATCATCCATATCCTAACGTTAACTTACCTGCTTTCAGGAAACTTGACAGGTAGCCATTGATGTATTTATGTACGTGCACGTACTCGTTGCTATACACGGGATCCAATGGGGACCTCAACTACGTGTTACATTATATACGTATACCTAATGTATATACGTATAAATATATAAGGAACTCCCGTCACGGTCAATACAAGAGAGCTTATTAATTTGCTCTGCGGGGATATAGCCAGAGAGCACAAATGCTACGACGGCCTAGTTATTACGCCGTCACGTGTTCTTTGTGCGTGCATAACGTAGCGACCTTATTCCCAGCTTGTTGTGTCTCTGGTGATGATCATATATATACGCGAGCCAGGTATAGTGCCAGGTATGCAGACAATCCGACTGTACCGTACCCGTCGGTTTCACCCGGACGAAACAGCCTTTACGTTCGTCCGTTGATACTGGCGGTTAGAGTCCCGTCAGTGGATTTGAATTTACCGCGGAATTCTTGGCTTTGGTTGGCGCGACAAATTTAAACGTTAGATTCTAAAGCTCATAGAGTTTTCAAGGGGCTGAGGGTTAGAAAAACGAGTCATAGCCAGAGAATCTTCATTTTCCTTCTTGTAGTAACAGTGCATTGTTATAACAAGAAGGAAAGTAAGGATTCTTTGGCTATGAGTTTTACAATATTTCATAGTGAAGTTTATTTTCTCCGCCAGAGCGCGCTACGTGCCCATAATACTAACTATCGTCATTTTCCTTGCCGTCTATCGAAACGAGAGTACGTGTCGCCATTAATCAATTTCTAGATTGCCGAAGACTTCAGTGGGAGTTACAACTCTGCGGGCACGATGCTCAAGACACTTTGGCAATTTTCCAGTTATTATTACACGCATTTACAGGGGGATCCTTGTCGAATAACTTGTCAGACTGTCTGTATCAATGGTATAGATATAGAGAGCTTTCTTTTAACTTTAAGCTTTTCGGTTGCGATTTTCTTATGCATTTCGAAATGGGTATTAAGGTACTAGTCGACTTTAGGAGGCCCAAAAAATTATCTCAGGAGGGGCAAGACCGAAATAAAATAATTATATGGTACCTGAAAAAGAAAGGTTTCTTATGTGATAATTCACCTCCGTTACTAAAAAAATCCTTTAAAAAAACGAATGTTTAGCATAGAAATTGTGGTGAATTGGCATATAAGACATGTCAATAAACAAAACACGCCAAGATTTATTAAAATAGGTTCAGTTGTTCCGGAGATTAACTGTCGGCCATTTGAAAAAAAATAATTTCGAGAAAAATGCGTTTAAAGCTTCGTGAAAAACTGCGTACACCTCAGAGCGCACCCACACTTGCAGTTATTCTATACTGTTAGAACTCGAATTTCTTAAAAGTATTTTAGGAGGTGATTTTTAAAGGTCTAAGGAGTTAAAAAATGCAAAAAAAAAGAAAAATCAATTTTTTTTGATAATTCTAAAGTAGACTAGTACCTTAACGAAATTGTTAGGCGAATATAGATATATTGAAATAGCTTGTAGATTAATCAAGCGAGTCTTGGCTGAAACGATCTCATTATAAACTGATCGATAAACGAATGTTAATAAACCGAATGGTAAATTAGGGGACGTATCGAGGTTAATGTAAATTGCGAAATCTACGACTTTTCTATAGACTTAATTGGGATGGGATATTTTTAGAATTATTTGTATCGGTACAACACGGTCGATTGGGTTCTCTGTGCTTTTGCTTGGGAGGGAAACTGATTCGGGGCAGCCTGCTTATAATTTTACCAATGAATAAGCCGCCTTCATATTTTTACTTTATTTTCCTTTATATGCGTTTTTGATTTTTTTAAAGAATTTTTTTCTTTCAACGCTAATGGAACATTCGCCTTGTTTCGACGAAAGTTGTCGGAAAGAATGATTTCCCTGCTGCTTGAAATTCCATTGCGAAGACGATTTATAACATTCGTGTAAATCTATTTTATTTAAAATAAGAGGCAGTGCGAGTAAGAATGACATATAAAAGATCAAATCTCTTCTGACTGGGAACCACGTTACTTCTGTTGCCTCGAGTTCTCGAAAGAAAGCTGGATAATTAAAGTATACATGATATCCGATAAAAACACGTGTGCGAGATGATAGGCCGGGAATACAAAAAAAAAAAAAACGTAGGTATACGGAAAATGAAAAAAAAGTAAAAATACACACAATAACATATTTCTTTGAATATACTCAAATTTGATATAACTTGAATCTCTAATTTTGAAAATTTATCAACGTGTCACGTATTTATCGCTTCTATCCATATATCAATTTCGTACATAGCTACGTAGAAACTTCTATAAGCGTATCTAATTTTCGCGCAATGGCATTTCTTTCTTTGCCATGAAACCTTTTTCGTTGGTGAATTGGCCTTTTTTTTTCATTTTCACTATTTCCCCACGAGTGTCGTAAAAAGGTCGTTACCTTACCCACTCTTAGACGATTGATCGTGCGAGTGACGTAAATGAATGAATGGCTTCAGCAAATAGACTAATTAGCGTAGTTCGAAAATACTGGGGTCCATTAAAAATGGTAAAAACGTTAAATGAAATTAGTAATAAATAAAAGACTGGAGTGTGTAAAATTGTAAAAATTCATTAAAAAAAAAGGTCTCGGACGAAACGTACAAAATATTTTCAATCTATTCTCACTTCGACGCACCGTTAGGAAGGGTAAGGTTTGTCCACACCTAAAGCATCGAAGTTCTATATATATAGTATATAATATATATATATATATACGTTAAGGACGAGTCCTGGGAACAGAGCTGCGCCTACCAAGGGTCAGAGACCTTAAAAGCAACAAACTGAGAAGGCTGTCGGCTGTAAATTTAGCCAGAGGCGTATATTACGGTAATTTTCGCTCTCCCCAGCCACCATGATCCATCCCCGTTTCAGTGCCAACTTGCCAAACGTGAATATCCTTGCCCCTTAACGTTTCCCCCTTGAAAGTTTAACAGAAGAGACGGATCAGCGTCGAGATATAAAACGAATGACGTCACTACGTGCCTTACCGTAAAACTCGTGATGGCGTTCGCTCAAAAGTCGTGGGTTCTTGAATCTATGAAAAAAAAATAAATTTTTTTTTTCACGTCAAGTCTAATAAAATGCATGGTGCATGCACGTGACACGAATCTTGATCTTGTCATGTTCGAAAACTTTCCTTTGACTTTCTGCACTCACACGAAAATTCTCTTAACTGTATATCCTTATTCATCATTCGAGGTCCTCGCCACATGAATACTCAGAGTCTGTCCTGTAGACCGTGTGTGGGCGAATGAGATTGGGTAGGAACATCGGTAGGCATCCCCTACGTCCCCTAGGCCAACTATACATTTCTGTCGGAGTTCCCGAGTGTAACAGAGTTTACTCGTACAGGCGAATGGCGTATAGCGTATGATACGTAATGCATATGCGCACTAGGAGTTTGATATGGGACCGACGAGTTTTATGAAGGATATATGGAAAGTGGAAACATATCAGAAATGAGATTGATAGAGAGTGAGTGCCATAGGTAAACTAAAGGTAAAAACGGGAGAAAAAATATTGGGCCGATTGGAAATAGGGGCGATGGGGAGGGGGGGGGGGAGAAAAGCATAAAGAAAAATAGTAGAAGAATATAAAATGAGTGGCAGAGAGATGCGTACGTACATACAGATGGAATAAAATTCGATATATATATATAAGAAATTTATCTTTGTAAAAAAATTATTATCACGATGACGAAATCTTCTTAAATATATCTTTAATTCTATCAGACAGTCTTACGTGAAAAGGGATCTTTATTCGTGGAACGAGTGATTCTATGTATCTGACACTATTTCCGGTTCAGTGAGATTTGATACTCTTCAAGGATTTGAAGATCCATCTGTCGAATCTACCTAACCTAAATCCTGGTACCTTCTAATCTCGATGGTCCTTCGCTATTCCGAATCGCCATCAGAAACGCTATTCTGTTTAACCATTTGATTTAAGGTAGGGATATAGGTATATCTTTGCCGAGAAGGGAATCCCGGTACTTGTGCATTATATATTGTATTTTTCTTAGGAATGGCTTTTCATGGCATTTTGTATTGTCAATGGGAATCCTTATGATCTTTTCTGAAGATTTATAGGAAAAAAGAAAAAGAACGATTAAATACGTTTCACTTCTAAGGTCGCGCTCTTTTGAAGTACTTTTCGCGCGTCGAATTTGACGATTAGTATTTAGGTAAATTGTATTTCGTGGCAGAAAATATATGGCTCTGATGTAGCGTTTGGTAAGCGGATGTTTATGCGATTCTCGGTACTGAAAGCATTTCTGGGTTCTCTTGGCTGGTTGTCTGAACAAAGGGGTTCACGATGGAGGAGAGAAAATTCGCGGAGGTGAAGAGGGACTGTAAAAGGATAAAATTTTATTCATCCCTTTGATTCATTTCTTTCCATTCGTTTCTCACGATAATGGCGGACGTGGTGCGATGCTGCTGCATATCTGCCTGGACCAGTGCACTCGAAATAGGACCGATATTTTTGCTGCATCTGTATATTTATGTCCGTACAGTTCTTCTCGTTTTTTTTTGTCTTTTTGTTTTACACTTTTTTTTCCTTTTCGAAGGCCATCAAATCCCTTTCTGATATCCATACAGAGTGTATCAGCTAAGATGCACGTTTGAGATTTGCGGTGAAACTGTGCACAATTTTGAAAATCTGATGTAG
>JARQSW010000427.1:1491819-1564167 GCA_030142375.1 Calameuta pallipes
ACATCAGATTTTCAAAATTGTGCACAGTTTCACCGCAAATCTCAAACGTGCATCTTAGCTGATACACTCTGTATAATCCCATTTGGTCCAGCCACTACGGAAGAAAAAGACAAAAGAAAAACAAAGATTGAAATGAAGCCTAGGCATGATTATCGAACGTTCTTACCCCTCTTTCTACCAGAGTGTGATTTTCCATTAAGTACATGTGAGCTTTAAGTAATTTTAGTTTCCGTAATTATATTCGTTTAGTAAATGTTATTTCGTGCATTTTATTATTCGATATTTTTCGGATAGAAATACAATTTTCAGCTTTAATTTTTATCGTATAAAATGTCAAAGTCACGTCATAGCAATATATCTCGGTAGCCAAAATCCAGTAGGATTAGGATTAAAATGAAAATAGACTCACGGGTACTTTCGACAATATAACAACAATAACAATACACAACCTCAGCCAAGCCAATATTAAGCTTATCGAAATTCGAAGTATCGTTTAGAATTCATCTGACCCAATTTATTATGGAAAATGATAACAGGAGTGGCGAAGATCTCTGGACTATCGGATAGCAGCAAGGAATTTACGTAACTATATTCTCCGAGGAAATCGGGGAATTCCTTCTCGACATTAGAGTGCTTAATGTTCCTCATATTCACTTTAGCGTACGTATGTACCACATTACGTGAATTTACATACAGTACATAAGCATCCATATATGCAGTGTCCGCGTATCGCTACGTGCACGTATAACCCTAAGTAAACCAGTCGAAATAGCCAGTTTACTACAGTAAAGTTCAGGCTCGGGTCTCGACCATAGTAATTCGCGACGTGAATACGTGAATGCGTGCGGCAGACGACGTGTGCGAAATTCGAAAGCACGCTCCATTTTGAAATCTGCTAATCCATCGGGCGTAAAAACCAAAACGCTTGATTTAACCTTTTAAACGGTTAATTCGCACGCAACGTCCATACGAAATTGCTTCGAGTACCGAAAATGTCAGATACGACCAAGCATACGAGACTCAAGCTTCGTTTTCAACCATAAATTTTCACCGTCCGACGAACTTGTAAGGATATTACGTCTTATCACGCGCAATACGTATTCGTTGTTTATTATATAAACTGTAGGCTACAATAAGCTTTCAAAACGTCACTTCGATGTAGAACGTCGTACGTAATTGTTAAGTCTCGTTTTCAAGAGGCTGTTAGCTTTTCTCTTTCGTGCGATACATCCGAAATAGTATATATATAGTCCTACGGTATAACGCAATATCGATTGCACGAGAGATAGAAACCCGAATGGATATCGCATTTCGGTGAGTTTATTGGTCCTTTGTACGCGCGGTGCGAACAAACCTTAAGTTCTAGAACCAGAGGACTCTTGCTCGAGGAAGAGAATGGACACCTTTGTCGAGGGCTGCCACTTTCGGTACGGTTATTTATATCGGCAATTTCGCACTTCTGGCAAAACCAATGCCACCTTCCGTCACAGAAATGTCCGACAAGAAAAATGTTTCTTCCTTTCGATGTTAACCGTGTCGCGTGTAGCTTGATGAATGCGCGCGCAGTTCTTTTACGTACGTAGAGACAACGTAGAGTCTGGTTTTTTTTTTTCCTTTACGAGAGACACGAACACGTATTATTTGTCTGTTGAGAAAGAAACAAAGTATAACGGTATGAAAATAATTATACAATACCCCCCCCCCCAGCCCCCTCGCCCCTTAGGTTTCTACCGTGCACAGGCGCTAAGGGGAATGAATGGTGCTTTTTATGTGATTATATTTCAGGCTGGCCGTAATGAGTATTTCTTTAGGGAGGATCGATATTGAAGATAGGCATCGACGGAGCTTGCACGAGGATTATTCTAGACTGGTATCTCTGGAACAGTGGGTGGACGAAGATTGACAGACGACGTGACGAAGGGTTTTAGGATAAGCGAAGACAGAATCGAATGGGAGGCGATAGAATTTAAACAAATTTTCCAACTGACTGGAGATTGTAGAATGGGGATAAAGAAAATGGGAGCTCATTGCCGTAGCGTTCGATTCTTCATGCGACGGAGAAAGGGCCCTTCTCTCTCGTGTCGAAGGACGGATAATAATTGGATGCATAATACAAGTATTGCTTGTAGGAGTACCAGTGCGCGATGCTAAAAAATCTATTCGAGAAAGGTAAATGGAATTATTGGTAAGATGTTGCTGTGGTGGCTCCTTTTCCTTTTCTTCTTCTTATTTTCTGCCCATGCAATTATGAATTTATATTCAACATTCGTAATTGATACACCTGCCCCGTCATCTTGTTCAACAATTGAGTTGTAACCATTGAGATGCAAAGTCCAATTTCTTTAACAGGAATACCTTTTCTTCCTCGATTTGACTTCCGACACGGTCCCCTTTCTTTTATACTTGCTTCTTTCCGTAGCTGCGTCCCTTATCCCTTTCACGCAATTCGCTCGAATTACGCCATTATTTCGGTGACATTCCCTTTAGTCATTAAGGTTCCCTGCCGAGATCTGCGTAGTGAGATTTTAGCCCTAGCAGATTGTACGATCGTCCTGAAAGATCGTTAACAAGGATCTTTTTTGTTGCCAAAAAAAAATTGTGCAAATCTACTCAAAGAAATGACGGTCGGTAAAAAAGGAAACTCCGTGTATGTAATGCCGCGAGAAAATACGAATCACTAGGAAAAAAAGATTCATAGGATTACCATTAGAGTGCCAATGACGTAACGTTTATAAAAAAATTTGCAAATGTAGGTAATGGCGCGAGAAAATACGAATCACTAAAAATAAGATTGACAGAATTACAATTCGACTGCCAATGAAGTAACGTTTGTTCCAAAATTTCGTTTATTCGTTGGTACAAGTAAAATCGTGTGTTAAGTCTACAGAGATTAGGATAATGTGATACGCGAGTCTATTTATTATACGCATCTCATATGTACACAATTTCCATAACTTATTCATCCCCAATGATTAAAGAGGTTGTTGATGGAACAGGGTGAGATAGAATAATCTAGTGATCTATAGGGTGGCCCAATTCGAGAGGTAGTTTCCCGCGAAGTATGAGGAGCCGCATCTCAAACACCATATTGGATTGACGTCGACTCTCGCGGCGGAAACTTCTCTAGCGTCTTCAAGAATTAAGAGCGACGGGAAGGCCACAACGTTCGCGCTTGTGGTAAACATAATCCGAGCTCTAAGCTCTTCAATTAACCTGGAATTATCGTCTGCCTGGAAGTTTACATTGGCGCGACGCCAAGATATCTCGAATGGCTGTATACGCTGCGCAGTGAGAAAATATTAATTTCAACACGGTGTCCGAACATCTTTTTGACAAAATCGATTCCAAATTTATTAGAGCCGCAGTGGAAGAACAGAGCACCGTCTGCGAATGATACAAATTTTCATCAATTATACATTAAAGCGTTCGACGTAATTGTACAAAAACGACAACGATGACTTCTAGTATAAATTCGCAAAATTTAACAATAAAACGTGAACGTCTACTTGCGCTTGTTAGGAGATAATAAAAAGGTACGACTACGCATTATCATGTTCTTGTAACAGTACAATAATAACTACCAGTCAGAGCTCTAATTGACTATCGTATAAAAGAAGCACCCCTGCGACAAGGTCTGTCGTTACGTAGACACAAAGCACAATTTTTTTTTTTTTTCACAAAGGACAAATTCTACCTTAAAACTTATATTATTAATTTCGATTATAATACACAGCATTCTATGCGTACGGATTCACAGCTACTTTGTCAAACGTTCAAGTTCAAAGGTGAGTGCTGGAGTTACGATATACAAAAGTCGTTTACCCTCCCTCTCGAGATCAGTAATAATTTCGAACATCCGTTACGTTGTACAATTTTAATCGAATGACGTGGATGGTTAATTGAAATTGCATTGCTCACCGAAAACGCCATACGCAGTAACAAAGCTCTGTCCAGTGTGTCAAACAGTTGATATCACCATACAGGATAATATTGTCTGAATAAACATCAAGGTAGTCTAGGCCGTTAGGTAGCTACATATATATGGACGTTATGGATATTGGTCCGATGCACATGTAGATGGCTTCAATAAATTAAAATTGAATTAAAGCAGTCAAATGTGAATCGATAGCAGAGTTAACGCGAAAGCTGATATTATTGCCTGACAGTAAAGTACCTATGACAAACCCCTATAAAACTTAAGGCTAACTCGTGGAATCGTTATAAAAACCGATTCCACCAAGTTTTCAGCTCGGATGTGGCCTTTTCCGAGGATGGTTAGCGCTCGTCGGTATAGGAGTATTTCGGTGGTCTTAGAAAGTCGTTTCCAGATTTATATGCCGCTAGTACTTAAAACTTTGTTATTACGGAATCCAAGAATCGGTTTATAGTTGACGGCTACTTCCTGAGTTGCATATATCCGTTCCAAGGTCCGTTCCTGAGCCCTGTCAGATAATTAAGAGAAAATGAGGAAAAAATAAAATAAAAAAAATAAGATTCGAGGAAAATTATCGTAACACTTACTATTATTTCTACAACGTCAAATCGTCATCAAATCATTGGCAGTTTCCGACCATCTTTTTAGAAGATTAATGAACGCCTCGCTCAAACAACCTTCTTTACGCCTAGTTTCAATCTTCTCCGACGTTTCCAAAAACACGAGGTCGTTCGCTTAATTAACGTCGAAAACGGCGTCTCACGGTTTACATCGATTACCAGTTTCTCGCCCATGAATTTTCGTCCGGTCTCCTGCCGACAAAAGGCACTAGTTTCCACGTGTTTTTAAATCTCCTGAAAATATATCACATCCTCCTGCGCACACGCAGTCCCAACTTCGTATCTTGTCGAAGTAACATAACCTCAACGTAACAGATCTGACTTGCATTCCAATTCCATATATAAATACGCAGACACTACAAATGAATCAGGAATCATACGTGGAAGCAGCAGGCAGGTATGTACCTGTATTGTGCACAATATATATATATATGGATACAAAAACCAAAGGAATTTTTATAGCAGCAAATCGTTCGGCGTGTCCTAGAGTATTAGCATTGCCAACGTAATAATGAAACATATAGTCATACGTATAGATACATATGGCAAGTGAATGAATGAGTTAATGGAGTTTGGCCGTTGATAGGGTAGATAGGAGAGTGGCGAGTAATAACGTTGATAACGTGTTCGTCCAGGAGCACGCACGGTGTGTTAGTATACTACGGCGTCTACGAAGCATATGGAGCAGCATACGGAAGACACTATAGAGTCACTATATTCTATAGCCACTGTGATATCGACCGCCCCACATATTACCCCTGTCCCCGTGTCAAACTACAGCCAATTGGTCCCTTCGTACCTCTATGTATACATATGGTTTTATACCTATATGCCTAAGGTACCCATATGGGTTAATTCTCTATAGGAACTCCTCTACCAACTTTATAATCGTTTTTGAATCTCAGTTTCAAATTGGCTCGATTATGCTGTAACTTTTCTCGGTTCGTTATTAATATTATTATTATTATTATTATTATTACCTTACAGTGTAATAGATATCAGTTTGCAAGCTATATACCCTGTGCAAAGTATCTTACGGCACCCTTGGCATTTTTCAAAAGGTATATAATTTTATTACAGTCTATAGGGGTTAGAATTTCTACTTGGTAGTTCTTTTATACGTATCGAGTCGTTTCATTATTTATTTTCTTTTCATTTTATATCCTGCTTAATACTTGCTTTACTCGTGATCAATCGTTCAGACGACTTCGGCGCCATTATACAGCAGCAGGAGATTCTATTGCTGCTGGATCTCGCTGTTGCTCGTTAATAAACAGTTACGCTGAGTTACGAGCCTTACAAATACTTCCCCTTGTAAGGCTGATACGCAACACATTTGGCAGTACTACTGACACAGAGTTTTATGAAGTCGTTTTTCAGCTCAGCTACTAGTCTAGAAAAAAAAACGGGATATATTTTTTTGTAATTTCCAAGTACCGTACAAGAATAATGATTCGTCAAGGATCTGGGCTTTTAAACGGACGAGTCCAAACTTTGACTGTGTACAGTGTATACAAAGGCCTGAATACGTATATAATTCTGTTAGCATAGGGAATCTGCAGCTTTATTATGCTCGGGTAATTATATTTTTTAAATAATATCAAATTTTCGGAAAGAGTAACGAGAGGGGATTGGATGTGTACGTTATCTTGTACCTGTATGACCGACGTTAAACACAAGGACCGGAACCGGAATAGTCACGCTCGAGCGTGTATCTTTCCAATTTTATTACTCTTGAATAATGGCCGCGCCCTGACGATTATTCACAAGCGGCAGTACGCTTTTCCTCCGGCGTAGAACGAGTGCGCTAATATTTCCTTTAGCTACGCTTTTCCCCATATTCTTCAGCTGCGCGATATAGATGTGCTAGCCAATGTGTACAGCGTACTGTCACTTCGTGAAATATCGTACCTTATATGTATATGTATGTTATGGATTATAGCACCTATGCCACTGTACCCTGCGTTGTAATTGAATTGCGTAAAGTACCTATACGTTAACTTCAGCCTGAAGGATACGCATGGAATTATTATACACGTAGAAAGTATAGAAATACGTAACGCTTATCCACAATACGTGCAAACCTACGTAACTACTGTAGTTAGCTGCTTCAATTAACCTCTTCATTAATTCCCAGCAGATCCCCATCGGTCTTGTTTGTTTACGGGGTCCGGAGAAGTCACTGTTGGAGTAACTACTTGGTCCCTGAAATGTCAAACGTTGCTATGTAGGCACTGTACTGTAGCACGACCAGAGGTCAGGGTCAAGACCTTTGAACTTTTTATTTAAAAAAAAATTTTAATCCAACCTTGCAATTTTGTTCGTACCTTTTTTTTCCTTCGTTTTTTTTTTCGTTTCCTTCGTTTCTCTTGCAATTATTCGGCATGGATTGTAGTTAACTTTCTTGCAGTGACACCTAATTCACTTCATAGTGAATGAACTTACCGTTCATATCCTACAACGTCAACCATTTGACTCACTGACAAAATGGGAGTCAAGAAAATCGGAAGTTTCTAATGACTTTTCTTCGGGGGTTCTATAAGGGCGTCTCGAATGTTTCGTGTAGTGCTGAGGGATTATGAAGTGGTTAACATATTTAGCCCTGATTTAACATCCCTTCCGTACTCAGGATGGTGGATATAACTTGCATGGGAACTCTTGCATCTCTTGTCGTCGCCATCATTAATCCTGTATCTGAATAAGTCAAGGGAGAATATTCGAAGAAAAAATTTATCATATATCTCGGGAGTCTAACGAAAAGGTAATTTTCTAGGGTTTTGTAGCATTTCAATATTTTCATCGCAATGAGTTTCGTACTTGTTCCCTTTATTTTTTATCTTTTATCTCTTTGACTCCTCTTCTCGTTATCTTCGCCCCTGTTACCCTTTCTGTCGTAAGTCGTTATCTCCGTCGAGTGAATTCCGTGAATTTTTTTTGCTAGACCTACAAATGTACAAGTTGTCTCAGTAAATAATATTGTTAGTTTATATTATATTTTCGTAATTCATTTAATGACACGAGACAGAGGATGATGCTCTCTTAAACGATCGCGTGTGTCTAATCGTTTTAATCTATAGTCAAGCGCAGCTCGGCACGCCTATTCTTCGAAAATGAACGACTCACGGGGAATCCTTAATGGAAGAGCTTTTTCATGGTGTCCTTATGTATAATAGAATGTCGACTTGGAGTTTAGCATAATGGCGACTCGCCAAGTGGACGAAGGGCAAAGTCTTCAGAAGTGCCTTTCAAAATTTCTCTAGGAAATATTTATATTAGATAGAATCAGATAGCACGGGCGAAAGTAAAAGAGAGTGAGAAGATTATACAGAGTTGATGAAAGTGGCATGAATTCCATAAGGAGTAAAATTCCTTTCGCTATATTACCGAAGAACTTAACGAGTATTTCCATCCCGCTAGAGTTGAACCGTCGTTCCTCTTTCTCCATTGATTTTCTATGCAAATGAAAAGTTTCGGGACACTTCTGGAATTTTTAATTCTTATTCGACTCTTGAACATCGATGCTTGCCTATCTTTATTTTTCCATATTGAATCGAAAGTTTACACAGTGAGACGTCCGATAAACGTCATTACGGGATGTCACGGATATTCCGGAAACATGGATCGTGAAATGTATCAAAGATCCAAGATGTCATTCCCTTGAGTTTTTCTCGATTAAATTCGAGATACAGTAAATCCCGTAAAATCGTATAAATGGTACTGCCAATTGAATTATATTTTCCCTTGCGATAAATTCTATGGTAGACGTGCCCAATTATTTAATATTTTATGAATTATTTAATATTTTATAAATAAATAAATTATTATCGAATTTTTTCCATGTAACTGTCAACCGACCTTGCAAACGCATCTCTGAACTATGCCACTGAGGGTAAACAGGTAATACAGGAAACCTGTATCGCGGGAGAACAACCGAGGCGAAAACTAATTCCGCATCATCACCATGTCATCAGCATACCGCACTAATGAGAATTCCTGTAGGAGCCTCATTGACGCGACAAACACGGCAAGATTCGAAGTCAATGTAGCGAGAGAATATTCTTTGACAATGTCTCTCTGGTCCGTTGAGAAGCGGCAGACTGAGATAGGCAACATAATGGTAAATACTTACACAAGGACTAACGCTCTACAGAAGCCAGATACACAGAGAATAGCAAAAGTGGGTTTTCATTTCTATGAAACCTCTAAGCATTATTATTATAACGTAAATCGATCGTTCGCCCAATGGCGTCCAGTTTCGTGAAATCCGATTGGTTGTTGACTGCTAGACAAAATTCTATTGGCTGCGATTCTCGTTTCAGTAGACAATAGGCCTCTTGATAGCAAAAGGTTTCCACAGGATTCCGTATTTCTTTCCAATAAATGTCGACTCACATTCGCGCGGTATATTTACTCTACGCATCAACCTCGATATACGTCAGAAATATGGCGCGTACGACAGAGTCTTACTTCTTCCTCTTCCGTCTACCTCTTTCGCCCCGTCTCGGCCGAAGCTGGAACTTACGTGAAATCGTAGCTAGGAAACTTTCATCCTGGTAGCGTACGTAGCTACGATCACGCTCGACGGTGGTGGCGGGTAGCTACCTCGGGAAATTACGGTTGTAAAATAATACAAGAGCCGAGTGGTACATACCTACCCACTCTGCATCCTGAGAGGGAGGCCATTTTCGTAGGACGCCATTTTCAGGCATTCGCGAATAGATGGCCAGCCATCTTTTATCATTATTTCCAACTTCCACGATGTTCGTAGTTCCCATACGGGTTATACAATCTGCATTTTCACATATCTAATTTACCACTGCAAACTAAATCATTCATTCGTATAATCCGTGACGTGTTGTAATGCGCAGCCAATATGGCCGCACTAAAAGTTAACGTTCCTAAGGTTAGCCATTTCGGTGCATGAACCTTCCAAGTACCGACGTCATACTCAATACCAGCAAGTCCAACGCCAACCCGGCATTAATGTCTATTTTTAAGACGTTGACGTGTATGCCTCCTACCGTCGGATTGATTCAGTATTTCGGAGACGCATCAACGAATTTCATCGATCCTCTATCGTGTCTAAGTGTAGTGTGTTGAGTTTAACTAAAGAATATCAGCAGTACGATAAAGAATGCCTGATAATAATTCTTACTGTATCTGTTCGATCTATTGAGAGTAAATGTACGGACCTTAAAATTTCGTGAACGTGCTGCTTATTTATTCGGGGTAAAAGTGACAGGTGCCCTAGAGAGGAGGAAACCTTCATATTTCACGCTCCTGACGTCTGAAGTGTTGAACGAGTTATCTGACCCTGAGTTAGCTTACCGGATATTCCGTGCGAAAGGTTCTCGCGCCATTGACAGATCGGTAATAATACACGATAGACTTTATTAGCGAGTTTATATAACGGGTCATGTATGTACAATCGTAATTGAGAGCAATTCTTCGGATTTTTTTTCAATTGATCACGCACGGCAGGTAAAAATATTTTAATCATTTTGATATATGAAAATTATGAATAGCTAGTCAGTGCTTCAGATCTTGCGATACAACAGCATCGCTACCAGGCACAGTCATTCGATACATGAAATATTAGCTACATTTCCACTGTGCAGAATTCACGGAGAATTAACCAGTCGTATGTAACCTTTGAAAAGAATACACAAGCGCGATTCGTTAATCCTAGTTATGCACTGCACACTGGAAACGTAGTCATTGACAGTGACTGAACATAACCCAATAAACAGCGGAAAGCAAGGAACTTGACCGTCGCTTTGATCTGCAAACAGGAGTCGACAGTGTGGACCAATAAACTTTGTTTCAATAAGTTAAACGATCACGTTGCTCGTGATAAATGTTAACCCGTTAACCTTTGTTATCGGAATTATCAAACTATATCAGACAGTTTAATCGCGCAATTTTCCTGTAGTAGATTAATTACTCGATTCTCTCAGAGACTATATTAATTTTCAATTTATTTCAGTAGAATCCAAGGTGACACCAATCAACATTCATTGTAGCGATTTGGTCAAGATCCAATTAAATCTTTCAAAAATCTAATCACTCTTCAGAACAGTTATTATCTCCTAGACTCATGTATATGCACATACACACAGGTATCTACGACCTCATACTCGAAACATGAAATCAATGCTGTTTAATGGACGGATGAATAGACACATAGGCAAGCCAACCTAAAAATAAGTAACTAGCACATCCGGAATCTCGTTAAATAGAATATAAAGAGACAGCCCAGGTCAGGTACGTGTCTATTTTTTCATTGAATTTTCAACTGCCACTCTTCTATGCGTTTTCCCGTGTTAACCCAGTTTCCTGACAAAAGTTGATACTTCTTGTACCAACTGCCACATATGAAACTGCCCTCGGCGTCCATTATATGACCCCCTTTAAAATTTAAGAATATATGCATATTCCACATGATATATAATATGCACAAGTATCAAGCAAATGTATTTTTATCGGGTACAAACCATTTTTTTTATTATTTCAATCATGACGGTGTCATAGTAATTGGCGCAAATCCATTGATCGACTGCGCGGTTAATCATCGACCATTAAAACAATTATTATCGGTAAACGTGCGTAATTGGATTGCATATACCTATAATCAGTCTGTGCATCATATATGCATATAGTACATACAATGCATAATCTACGTGACTCCTAGCAACTGTAGTACTATAACGGAACCTTCCCTTTTACATTTTCAGTTGATCACTTTTACTCTTCGACCTTCCAATGCACCTTCCAACGCACATTGCGCACAGCGTGCCCCTGCTTTATGCGGCATCGTCAATCGAAATGCTCATTGTGTTCAAACTAATAACGTTACGTCATTGTGCAGAGGCATTGATGTCCATGGACAACGGGTTACACGCTTCACAGACCATATAGTAACTATCATCAATTTAAATGACGAGGGAGGAATTATGACTGGCTGATACGATTCCATAGGGAATTTTTGTTTTCCCCATTACTAAATTATTCCCTATGCCACCATCGACAAATAATCGAACCCCATAAATTTTAACACAGAGGTCACGCCATCCGGATCAAAGCATCAATTATTTTTGTCGAATCTTGTGAACAGTCATTTCGCCGTTGTTTACAAATATCCCCATAAGTATAGGCATATTGTAGGCCATATTGTAGGACCACATATGGATTGTATCAAGGGCACTCATTACTTCCCCTTGTGGCCAACGCCAGTTTAATAAAATGTTTCAGCGGAAACGAGCAAAGCTGAAAGCCCTAGTTCAAATAGCGTATGAGAAACGTTGGTCAGTATGAAGTTCTATGTTCTCTATACATAGCTATATATACACATAGATATATATAGCTACTAACCAACCATTAATATCTGCAGTCAACTCTCGCTATATACGCGTTTTGTATGGTTGCATTTCCCTCTACCTCTCTCTCTCTTTCTCTTTCTCTCTCTCTCTCTTTTTCTCTCTCTCTCTCTCTCTCTCTCTCTAAGCTCTCGCGCTTTGGGGGAAATGCTTCGTCCACCCTATCGTGCCTCTCGGCGCGCGTGTTACTCCGGGTTCTGTCAAATGCTTGGTCCAGTCCGGACTCTCCGTAATATCGCTCTTTCGTTAGTTATCGCGTCTCGGAAGGTCGCGCGCGCGATTATACAGAGAGGGTCGACTGTACTATTTATAAGAATTTCTTTCGATGGTCACGAAAGATGGTTAGGGAATGGGTTATGGTTATCTTTAAAGTCCGCTTATCGCTGGTCTGTCGCTAACGTTACTACGAGGTATTTACTCGAGGCATTTATGTTACCTTCTATCTAATTATAGTTCATGCGATTCGTGGAAAACTCTTTGAGGTCCTCTTATATACCGTAACGTTTGACGTTTCGTATTCTCTAAATGCAAAGTTACGCGTGCGGTATATTCAGATGGGCTTACATAGGGCGACCATTCGAGGCAGAATAAAGTTTGGGAATAATTGGCCGGTGATCGATGAATTATTTTACGATGATTTTTCTCCCTTAGAGTATTAAATATAAGGGAGCTGAAACAGGAAGTATTTCATAGGTATTTGTATGAGGGGCGTGTTACACGTGTGACTATCAGAAGATTATATATACATATGACGCTTATTTCTTTTCGTATAAGTCCTAAGATGCGCACTGGCAAACTCTTCTTTGAGCGTTTTAATTTGTGCGCATTTATTTCTTACATTATGGATCAAAGGGCGGCTGCAAACGCGTTAAGGCCACGGATATGGATAATGTCTGAAAGCGGATCCCATCGGCCAATCCAGTGGCTGCACACGTACTTCCGTATTACTTTTCGATGGAGTCGAATCAGGCGTGGACTTTGAAAGTCTATACTTGAAATTGTAAATTGTGTATAAGACAGAGGTGGCGGAAGGGAGCGAAGAGATGAAGAAACTTTTACAGAGATCAACGTTGGGAAGGAGCAGGCAGCATCTTCTTAGCTCGTTCCAATGACACGTTTATCATTTCCTTTAGGATTGATGCAGCTTCAACCTTTTTGCTGAGAAAATATATTTGTCTAGCTGGCTGAAGGATGATACTTATTAAATTTTGAAAGATAAATGTAATAAGTATGGCATTTAAAAATTAGGGGAGTAATACAACTGCGGAGGGTAACGCTGTGAGAAATGAGATAAGGCAACTTTATTGGAGTTCCAAGTAAATTGACTTATCAGTTACCAATTCGAACCCTCGAACCAGGAGCAGTATACCTCTAAGATGAATCTAGACGGCGAGGAAAAAAAAAGTGTAGACAATTCACACCCTTGTAGTTAGTAATGGTACGGTATCGTCCCTATTGCCGGTGGGTCTCTGTAACTAAGGGAGAATTCCTTCCTAAGACTATAAATCGTCTGGCAGGACAATATAATAAATCTGGTTTTTTATCTGGCTTTCAGGGTCGCGACGATGCGTAGGTTCGAAGGCTGAAGGTGGGAAATTGTCGGTGAGGCGCATCCTCACTGGATTTATCGATGGCGCCGTCTTGATGTGAGCCGGAAAAGAGTGCTTGGCGCTGTTCGCCGGCCGTCAGGTTGAAACCTGGCGAGTCCCGGTGCTTCGGCAAGGACGAACTTGGAAGGACAGCCTTTGGGACGTCTTCAGAGGACATCACGATCATCAGAGATCGCTGCGTTCACGTTAACTTTGCTGAGGGCAGCCACTTTCGCATCCTCCAACCCCTCGTGGCCGCACCATTACCTGATAAGGTTGACTATACAAATTTCCATATAGTTATAGACGATAGACTTTTGTCTGATTAGCTTGTTATATATACAACACACACACGCGCGCACGCGCGACACACACACACACACACACGAGACTCTTTTATGTTCAGAATAAATATTTTCCTGTTGGTCAACATGAGTCGGGTATGGCGCAATGTTGAGCTACGTTACGTGAGATGTTGAGAAATGGGATTTGATAAGGCGGATGCTTTTTTTTATATCCTTGAGAGAATTCTATAAGGACATCCTTTTTTTCCTTTAACCCCCTAGGGTAAAATTGATTGGGGAGGTAGGGGAAGAATTATGTATTATTGGCAAGTTAATAACTTATGATTGGAGTTAAACGTGTTATCGTGCTCTTCTCTATATAGGTTTAAGAGAATTTCGAAAATTCTAAGTATCTTGAGGGATCGCAGAAAAGTTTTAGCCGCATTTGAGATTTTTATTGCCAGTTTTATATTTAAAGAATCATCGGAATACCGGGTTTCCCTTCATGTTAAATTTGCGTGAATGACAAAAACAGGCGAACAAAAATTATTCAAATTAAACGTCATATTCATGTGCGTTTGTTCGTTATCGTGACTTTTTTATTTTCACCTCGCAAACATGAACGTGGCAGAGAAGAAATTTTGTTCGTTCCTCAAACAAGCTTGAATTAACGCGACGTTCACGTAATTACCGGATTCACTCGCCTCTCTTGTAGGGCTTTATGCTTTTAACAGTTCTATAGAAACGGAAGTCGATAACTCATTTTTGGGAAACGTTTAAATTAATTCGATTAACCGCTTTCCATGATAAACTCAACTCACCCACGAATTTCCCTCTCGAAGAAAAAATCACTGCCGTAGCATATTTTGTATTCCAATTAAAACTTAAACAAGACGCGTAAGAGCTCATCCCAGTAGCTTTTATACACGTATTTGAATTTGCATGAATCGTTACATGGAAACACTCTTAATTTTTCAGTGACGCCCTCGTAATCTAATATACTATATAATATTTTTCGGTTGGTTTTCCATAAATTTTAATGCGGAGTAAAGAATTGATCTACGTTATTCGAAGTTCACCGGATTCCGCGTATCCAAATAAAACTTTCTGGTTACGTAATGGCAAGACACGAAAAGTCTATACTAAAACATCAATTTAGGTCGTATCGATCTTTCTGCTATCAAAAAGTTAAATCTTTGCATGGTTTTTCGTTTTTTTTTTCTTCTTTGTCACCTCGCTCGCTTCTTTTCCCCTCGAGAAACATCAGCGCAATCGTAAATCGATGCTAGATGTCACCAATAAGAAATGAGACACGGATTTCAACTCGAAAATCGTCCTGAGTTGCTTCGCTAAATTTTACGTATCCGTAAGGCGCTCCTTGAGATATTTGCATTGCCGTTTAACGTCATTCGTCACCGTCCAGACGTTTTCCCATTATTCTACATTCTTAGATGATTCTTTACGATCTTTCAACTTCAGGACACTAATACGAAGTAGGTATGGGCTCTAGATACCCAGACGGTCTCTAGTGGACGGACAGCCCGTTATCGAATGTAATTGCAGGATAAATCTGCTGAGGTCGTGGACAATTTATTCGATCGCTTCTGTCAATATACTATGGTGTTACGTAAAAGCCTTGTTATCGCTTATTGAAAATGTACTCGTACAAGAGTTCGAACTTAAATTATTGTACTCCATACGAAAACTGCTACAAATAACTAAATTGATTGAACTATTTAGTTCCGGCTGAAAATTTATATATAATTACATAGAGCTTATATTATTATTAACGCGCTCAAGGAGTCCGTTGGAAAAAGAATGCAATGTTACTTTAAAAGTCAATAGAAATTATATTACTCTTTATTAGCGTATAAGGTGATTGATTAGGTTGGTAAAAATTAGTTACAAGATCAATATCGCGTAGCATGTAAATTCTAATTGGAAATGGAGATGAAATATTTGAGGTACTTTCAGTTATCAAGCCTTCTTCAATTAATATTGACTCGGCATATCCTACAAGATTTCACAATGTATATAACAAGTACATCCCCTTTAGCGAATCCATGCTTCAATGTTTATCTTACACCTGACAATACTCAGACCGACATCAACAATGATGACAGGCTAATTTAACCGTATCAGTCTCGAAATAGAATACACTACCTAATGCTCATGAATGGATTGAGTGAGAGGAAGAGAAAGAGGGTGTCGTACAAGCTGAAATTAGTATTACGGGGAAAAAAGGTAACAATGTCTGACAACTTCACCTAACGTAGTACAATTAACCTGCAGGATAATTCTAAGGCGTTCAGAGACAATAAATAAAAATCTGAGTGACAAATTGACCTGAGAAATAGTAGAGAGAGAAATATAAATAAAATCATAGAGGTAGAAGTAAATATCTAATGAAAAAATAAATATAATTTTACAGAGCTGGAGAAGCGGCCGCAGCCGCAGCAGCCTCAGAGCTCCGAGGAGCTGGAGGATTTGCAGAAATTGCTTCACTTCCCCGAGGAAGTGGCTCTCAGATTGACGGAGTGCGAATATCAACTATTTTATCAGGTACCACCTAGCGAATACCTTCGACACGTGGCTCAGGATCTAACCGTGAGTTCGCCGAAGCCACCAAGACCGCCGCCATCGCCAAGTTACTCTTACACCCCCAGTACAACCAACAGCTCGACACAAACCGAGGGCGAAGCCTCGTGGCCTGGGAGCGGTTTGACTCCAGTTTTCTCCTCCGTGCAGACTCTTATCAACCGCTTTAATGAGGTACCTACTTTTCTAGTCCTCCTTTACTCCACCTGCTCACACTTCGGCCAACCTCGGTCGTCTTCGTCCGACGTCGTGTCTTCACTCTCTTTCTCCTCGTATCGCAGCAACGCTTCATCCCACTTCGCCTCGTTGCACTTTATACCTGGCAGGAACGTATGCGTGGCTTTACATACCAACGATATAGTGTGCACCTCAAGGTTGCCAGCTATCTGACTGTATCCGTCAACCAGCAGCTGTATCCACTCAGGATGATATTAATATCATCTCTTGAGATATATAATGACGACTTCCACCACCACGTTGCAATGTTTTCATCGCCAGCCTAATACCTCAACCCTAATAGCGTCGCTATCAGAAGACCAGACTCGCGCTGGCGTCGCATCCTTTCTACGACCTCGCTGCCACTTGCGAATCTAGGTCCCCCACGTATCCCGGGAATGTTGGCATGGTACACATAGGCCTGGTTAACTCTTTGATACCGGACAATTTACGTGGGTGGAACGAACTACTCTTTTACTTCAAAGAAATGCACTTTTGTTACAGTGGAATTCAGGGATTTCAAGTAGGGTTGCGCGTCGCTTGGGTTCAGCATTTCAAAACGCTCGTATGATTAATCGTATCAGATGTACATACAGGACTGCTTATCATATCGTTATAACCGAAATACACTTGTCACCTTTGCTGTTCTGTATGAAATGGGGTCGCGCGCTACGATGGGCTGAAAAATTCTCGGGGTTAGAACCAGATCGCTATGCGCTTACGAAGCGTGTGAATATTCAAAATTAGAAGCGACACTGGTTTACAGAACGCTCGGTCGATTTTTCGTTTCCGGAAGTGCATATACCCGTAAATTCAACTGCACCGCAAATGCATGAACCGCTTTACGGCGGATGCACTGACACGACGTGTATGTAAACGGTATTCGTGAAATATTTGGAAATGCGACAGTCATTGTTGCCCAAGTTCGACATTTCGTCGCTGCCAACGACTATTGGCGGGAATATTCAAACGATCCTTTATAACACGGCACGCTTATCCGTACCCATTTATTGGCACGTGTGCGTATGTGCACTGATCTCTGTACTCCATTTGATTCTCTTTTTTTTTCAAACCACAGGTGAGCTCATGGGTGACGCACGTCATCACCAATGGCGCTACTATAGAAGAACGACAGGCTGTGTTATCCTGTCTACTGCGAGTGGCGCAGACCTGCTGGAATACTGGAAACTTTAATTCGGCCATGGAGATAATAGCCGGTCTCAAGTAAGAGAAGAGTAGAATTGATCGTAAGACGTTACCTTGTAGACCCTATCGATCCACCTTGAATCGAACGATAGAACTGAAAAACTGCACGCGTGACTCTTTTCTGACTCTCCCTTTGACCCTGATGCCAAAATTATAGTCTCTTTAAAATAAATCATATGCTTCGAGGAGTATGAATAATTTTCAAAATTAGTCGGACCTTCAATTTCGTATACAGCCAGACAGAATAAGCTTGAAGAAACTTATTTAGACAGTCTCGTTGTATCGTGGGACAGACGTGACTATGGACTGATAAAGGGATGAAAGATATGCAGTCAATTACAGAGATATTCCTCTAGGGTGTGCTTATATGTGAATGGTATCGCCCCATTAATTATCTTCAGGTTTCTCAACGCTATAGAATTTTCTTATTGCTAAATAACGTTCATAAGATTCCCAATACGTCTCGTGAGGCTTGATAGGACAATTAATCGTGAGCTTGTGTAGGTATTAGCAAATTGTACGAATTGGAATATCCGCCTGTCGATGACAACTTAATCAATAAGTATGCCTTAACGATGACGCATTGTCGAAAACCGTTACGCACCACTTTCGTAGTAGGTATAGAATATCAGATAGAAAGGAAATAATCGACGCGGACGTTAAGAGCAAACGAAATTGATACAATATTGATTACTCGATATTGTTATGTGCGTTACTTCAATTCGACCATGGTTAATCCAAAAGAGTACTTCGTATGTAAGTGTCTTATTAGCATAATAGCAGTTTCCCTATGGAATTAATACGCCAATGACGTGGGTAGAAATTGTAGGAATCAATGGGCAAAGTTTACCTAAAGATATACCGTAAAGGGCAAAAGGCATGAATTCTATCTGATACACTTTATAGTATCTATACGTATATAGCATAAAACCTGCCCGACTAAGTGCTCAACCTACCTACTGCGTCGTAACCATTCTAGGTTTAGTACACTGAAAAATAAAAGCACCGATTGTGCGAACCTCCTCAACCTCCCAGTACAAGGACTTTCCTGTCATTTGCTCTAGTGGAGGATGCTCGCAGTTATATAAAGGAATTCACGAGGGGTCATTCGCCAAAAAGTACCTGAAAAGGTCAGCAGGAAGTCGGCCTCCGAAATATGGAAGGGGAGGTCCGTACAATGTCTTATAACGTACTGATCTCGTGGCTAGCATTATTAAAACTGAATGACATTCCTGATTCTTAGCCTACGCGTCCCCGGTGCACCAGGACTGGCCGATTTTAGAGAATGAGTTCCGCGGGGGGGCGGGGGGGGGGGTCCTTTACCTTGTTACTCTTGTTGGACATCAGACGTCTTTCCGTTAGCTTCCCCCGGAGGCTGACGTTCGTAAACCTTTATGAGCCACCTCAATTTCCGTCTACGATCTAGACATTCTGCCCCGTTTGTCTCACGCTCCCAGGAAGCTTTCTGGCAACGTCAATGGTTCAACCACTTGGCATTCCCGACGACGCACCACCCTTATCTAATATATCTATACAAATATAACATCCGAGAGAACGTTGGGTCGGCATGGCCGATTACACTTTTCTGCCTCATTCACATGCTTTTCATCATCCCTGGTATTTTTTACTTTTATCTTTTTTTTTTTTCTAGGCTACCTCCGTCCCCTTTGCATTTTCTGGAATCCCGCGCCATGAATTAAATCTACATTTTGAATTGTGGAATTTATCTTAGACTCTTACGAAGAAACGCTTCCCGTCGATGCTCTTACCTCATTTTCCTTCATCCACTTGACCTTCTTTAAAAGCAATGGATGTAATGATGAAAAAAATGAGGACTAAGAAGGATTGAATGAAAATGTGTTCCATGGTCCGTGAATGAAATTCATGTGTATAAGATGAATTTTGGGATGGAAAAATCTGTGCTTCCTGCTGGAGCTACTGAAAAATGTTACCTATATGCTCCTATAAATTATTCCTAATAGCACAAGCTGCTGACGTCGTCAGCAACTCCTACTCGGCTTATGCGTTCTGAATACTGGCGACCTGGACCAGTCTCTTCCCTTATAACGTCGACCCAAACGAAATGAACTCTCTCTTGGTCTGTCTTTTCCTCTCTTAGGTGCTCCTTTAATTCTTGCTATGTCACTCTCTTCCTTCCTCTCTCTCTCTCTCTCTTTCTCTTTCTAGCTACTCAGAGTACAGTAGCTGCATCCTTCATCTATGAAAGTTTTAAGTCTCGAAACACACTTTTCGAAATATAAACACAATTTCCAAAGAGACGCTGTGACGTCGGGACGCCTGTTAAATTTGTTAGTTCCTCAGAGCATGGCTAGTAAACTAGTTCACCGCCAGGATGAATCAATACATCTCACAAAGGACACTTTAATTAATGATAATAAGAAATATATCGTGATTCGTACTAATCCACATACATGTATATAATATATACATATATATATATGCACGCATGTGTATACGTTGAATTATAAAATGAGACGCTTACACGATTCTGGGCATTGATGTATTTTAAGAGATTTTTTTCCTTTTTGTGCATCTTTAATGCGGTTCCTATTGTTTAATATTAAATTGTATACTCTGTCAATGTACCAGAATATAAAAGGTCATAATGACGTATATATCCCATATGCATAGAAACGTGATAATGCTTGAGGATGTTGAAAATGGATGATTCGGTATAAAAAATTATTAATTTTCCAACAAAGCAGAAACCAGCACGTTATGAGAATCCTGGTACATCATTATATATTACATTTTTCATTCTTATGTTTAACAGAATATGCAGGAGGCCTGGACTCCATTATTTCCCGCGTAGCTAACGAGGCTCTCGCGAATCAATTTAAATGTCTGGTAATTAAAAGCGGTAAACCACGTAAACCCATGATTTTTTCCTTGGATTATACAGCTTATTAAGCCTTATTAATATCGTGCGAATGTCAAAGAGACAGGACGAGTATTACGTGTCCATGCGACGCGTTACTACCACGCCCCGTTAATTTTGTTTTCTTATAAAATATTTAAGTTCTTTTCTTATGGCTGCTCCATAACTACGTGTATTGGCTCTTATTGTTATCCGGTGTCTTATGAAATTTTGAGCACAGTGTCACCCTATATCTTGTTATCTACCGTAGGAAAGCTGGAGGTTGCTTTCAAGCGGTTTGATTTTTTTCTTTTATGAGGGATCTTGGACGCATCTGTCGCACCATCTTTGGCGCGATAACAATAACGCTCGGGCCAGAGCAGAAATGTGCCTTCCGGCAGTTTCTTTTAGTTGTTTCTACATTCTCTAATGTCCTTGGCAATTTCATAGATGGTAAAGCAAGCTAGTATCAGGATAGCAAATTTGAAAGGGAAAAAAAAGCCTGAAAGTAAATGAATTCGTACCGTTGCAATGTACCGGGTTATAAAGTGGTAGCATAATTGTGACTGTATTGTGATGGTGAAGCAGCATTCTAGGCACATCCTTTTCGTCCTCCTCCTTTTCCCTTTGGTCAAGTTACTGGACTTTCTTGCGGCTTGTCAAACTATAGACGAGCGATTTTCAGTTCAGCTCAAGTTCGCAGGTCCTGGGGGATATACCAACGTAAAGCATATAGATACCAACTGGGAGAGTTAGGTCGGAGGATGTCAAAGGTCGTAATCCTTGCCCTTCCTTTCATTTTTCTCTCCTTTTGTTTTCACTTTCTATCCCTTCAGCACTTTTACACGTACGGCCTTCGCACCCTAATTTAACCCTAATGGCATATCTTCTTTTTCTTCACAGGTCGAATAAGCTCAAGCCCTTCTGGCAGAGCGTGAACGAGCCACTTCCGGTATTGGAATACCTCTCCTCAGCGCTTCTGTCTTCCGAATATGAACGCGCTCTCGCACGAGCCCTGGCCATGCCAGAATGTCCTGTCGTGCCCTTTTTCGGAGCTTTTTTGCGTGAGCTACGCGAAGCCATTGCCTCGGCTTCAAAGGTGAGTTCACAAATGCCTAAAATTATAGGTCGCACATCAGTGTACTTATAGTGTATTCTGTGTAGTGTGTAGTAGGTGCTTCTTTTAATTTTTTTTTTCCGGAAAACACCATGACTTCCCTAGTGTGTTCAAACGTATCGGTGCGAACTCGAGGATGTTGGTAAGCGCGGAAAAAGTTCTGGGATCAAATAGGTTCACGGAGCGGTACACGAGCGATTTGGCAAACTACCAAGGAACTTCATCGCAAAATCCAGGCAGAGTTTCCCCCCAGGAAGCATTGAGGACGTATCCTGCCTGTTCGATGCAAAGAGAGAGGAGAAAGAGCGCGTCGGTTGGAAAAATAAAGAAATAGTACGGTAGAAGATGCAGAAACGAATCGGTATTGTCCCTTGAATCTTTCGTCGATATTTTCAACTCCTTTAAAAGGTTCCTTTCGTTTGATCCACTCGATTTCCCTTGGAACCGTCTACCCAGCCTGATAAATATTTACACCGTATATTTTTAAGGCCTCCAAGCTCAAGAATACCTTAGGTCCATGTATTACAACCTGACGGTAATCGATTGCGTCCTCGAGGAACGATTTCCCTGGGAAATTAAGTCAGTTTATTTATCCGACTTTGGGGTTAAACTAGAAGAAAGGAAAAAGAATTAATATTCTAGAGCTATTGCATCGACCAAGGAACCTACCAAAGGAAGAGATAATAGAATTGATAGAGAACGAAAGAAATACGATTGGTGCAGGGGTTTCTATCGGCCTCCAGCAGCTACGATCGTTGTAGGCCGGCGGAAACTACTTGCTCCTGTCGTTTAATATCATCGTCATCGTTCCTGCTCCTCGATATGCATATTCATAATAGGAGGACAAGGTGCTGCCATTGGACAAAGCCGTTCCGCTTTGTTCGACTCTTTTGAACACAAAGGCACCGAATCAAATTGCTTCTGACAATTGATATTGATCGGTTAAACTATCGACCGAGTCTGAGTTCATTTCTCTTCATTGAACGACACCCGTTAAGCTTGGAAGTACAAAATCATTTGATACTCTAAGAACTTTGCGTAACGTATAAGAAATAATAATTACATTTTTTTACCTACTTTCAGAGGAAAAAATGCTAAACTGTCATGTCACTCTAGATACGATTTTACTAATTTGGGAATTTCCTTAATTATGGTTAATGTGATTTTAATGAACAGCATCCATATAACTTACCTTCACTGTGATTGATAGTGAAAATGGTTGTCACGTACCTAGACAAAAAGCTGCAGATACACGGCGAATGTCGCAAGAGCTAGGATACCTTGTAAATGTAATTAACAACTTGGTAGCATCTTCGTGGCTCTTCTTGTTCCAGAAAGCAAAGTATCGCCATTTCGTATTCTTGTATACCGTGAACACAGTTGACTATACTATTTCGTCCACGTATACACATTCAGTACCGTTTCCCTCGGGAACTCCATTATCTTGATACTCGCACGCAATATCCTTTTTTTTTGTTCCATACTGGCAGCAAATAGATTGTAAAGATAAAGGGAGTTAGCATGCTAAGAGTAAACGAGGTCATAGACCTCCTGGTACACGTGAGGACTACATATCGTATAGACACAAGTTTCAAAGTTAAAAGAAACAGATCTGGAAAAGAAAGGAAAAGAAAATTAGAAACAATCGCATTTTATTTTCTAGCTTGAGCTTAACAGTTATCTCCAGGGAATTGTGACCACGCCAGACTCTGGACAAACCATCCCCATGTGTATGCAAGTAATATATAAACCAAGACCAAACTATCTGAATCTGGTGAACATCCTTCCTGGCTTGACCTCTCATAAAATCTCATTACGTCCATCTGGTCGAAAGTTATATAGCGAGTAACGCGATTTCACAGTTTATCCTCTAGGATGAAGCTACCGTGCTGATTGATTTTGTCATGGTTAAATTATCGACCATCGACTTCCAATCTTCATTCGATTAATAATCGCCCCCGGAATTTCGTAACCCATTGAAACAATTTTCCAATCATGTTTGTTATTTCTAATGGCATATACAATTTATTGTTTCAGTATCCGGCTGAGTGTAAAGAGACTTTGCATGCTAGCAGTAAGGATAAGGAGGGTGAAACCCTCGAAAACGTGCCTTCATCCTCGCCTGGCGCGAGGATCAGTTTGGAAAGTAATACGGAGGCACCATCAGGGTGGAGTTCGAGGGGTAGTTCCTTAAGGAGGCTGGACCCAGTGAACGTCAACGCGACCACGAGCAATGACACGAAAGCGGTTCTTGACAAAGTTGCCCGTTTCCATCAACATCATCATGCGAGGGGCAGGGACGCAAGTACTGGCTCCCTTCACCGTACACTGAGCATACACACCACAGCCCTGGAACAGACTTATATGGCTGAAGAATGCGATGAGAATGATTATCACCTTGACCTTGATACCTACAAGCCGGTTCAACCCCTAACCATTGACCATGGTGTCGCCCTATTTCCGGTTGCCGCTCCGCACACAGGAATGGATCTTCATCTCCTGCAGGTAACTTCATTGACCCCAGCCTTTGCTATCTGCTGTGTTTATACCGTCGCCATCAACTACTATTGACTTTGTTCATTATTGTTCAGGAATTTATTTTCTTTATTAATGTTATTATAGGGTCTATATTGTATTTATGTTCTTCATTGTATACACGGGGTTAGGTATTAAGGTTACAGAACTCTTTTGGGGATAAGAGCTGATGGTTTCCCGTCATTACCAGTAAATTCAGTAATGTGAAAAATTGTGAGGATAACGACGGACGTTTATCCTATTTCAGTCGCTTCGAATGTTCCTCTCCGTTATTTCGGAAGGTTCTGATACAAGTCCCTTTTGTGGCACAGCCCTTCCATTTCTTTCATCGTTTCTATAGATTGGTTGATTCATGATACTACCCTACAGAAGAATTGTATTATTGAGTTAGGGTGTCTATACCTCTGTGGATTAGTTTAAGGGATGATTGTTTCCAGGTATTACATCACGGCACAACCCTGGTTCACTGGGACTGCGAAAGTGGGACTTCCAGGACTGCCCTAGTTTTTGCCAGGATTGATAGAGCCTGCGGGACCTTTATCTGGGAGAAGCCTTCCTGGAGCCCTCTGAAGACTGCTGGTGTACCACCTACGTCTACCGAGTATTCGCTGACTACCAATCCGGAAGATACTGTACCAGCTGGTCTGATTGCCAAGTATGCTAGTCAGCAGTCCGACTGCGCCGCGGTCACCCTCGAGGATGGATATCTCGACCTCAGTTCCGTCAAAGAGGTCATGATCGGATGCTGTGAGAGAGATCGGGAGGCAGACTTACGGATGATATGCAAGAGATACGGACTACCTGGTTCTGATTCTTGCATTGGAATGATGTATGGCACCTCTATCTCTGATAATCGCCTCATCTTTCTACTCTGCCCTCCAGCCCTCAGCAAGTGAGTTGTTTCCTCAGACTTCGTTCCTTCATGTCGATACGACACAAATCGGTTCAACTTGTTGAGAGAAATCGCAAGAGCTGTCACACGCGTCCTTGCTTTCATTCCTGCTTTCTACTCAGTTATAGCTTAAGTCCAGTTGCCTTATCTTTCCATCAATTTGACGTTACAATTCTATTAGATACATAAAAGTTTGGTTGTTTTACAACGAAATTACATAATGGCTGTCATTAAAATGCAATACAACCTTAATGATGTCCGTTGCCCTTTCAATGCCTTATTAATTAAAACGAAATTGAATGTTTGTTTTATAGTGCATTTCCTATAATCTCTCTTGGGCCTCTCCTCTCTCTTTCTTGTTCTATTCCTCTTGCGTAACAGTAATCACTCTGTAAATCATATAGACTAACCATAATGAACTCTCATACATTATTTGCCACCCAGAAAGAAAATTTCCAGTGTGCATATCACGTTATTACGAGTACTCATATGATAATAATTATCTTGACTCTTTTATAAAAATTGCCATTGTATTTTGTATATCATCATGCAAAATATCCCACGAGAATAATGATATTGGTAGACGTGTCATTATTTCGTTTATTTTTTTAACAAAAAGAAAAAAGGTAGAAAAACGCACTGACCAATTTTATATTTTCTAACTAGAATTCCGCCTTTTCACGTGGATCACGATTTGGTGCACCTTTGGAAATGCTTTTGGCCCCATTCTACGAGGATCGATCAATAGTCCAAAACGATGTCCCACACAGTTTGTGCTATTCACGTGTTTCGTTGAATTCGTATAAAAAGAGAGTAAAATTGGAAAAATAATGAAATACATATCAAATAATATATTCAGTCAAAGGTAAAATCCCAAGAGCAGAATTTTTCCCGATAAAAAATTGAGCGGAGTTAACGCATCGCCAACGATCACCCCTTTTATCACATCCCTAATTCACATTTGATCGTTGATTTGATGATCTCTCTTGATGAAGGATTGGCGTGATATTATGTTACATTACATTATTAGTTTGCGTTATACGAATATATTGTACATGCGTTACAATCAAGATTATGTTAGCAGGAATCGGCGAACTTTACTCGGTTAAGTAGAAGAATGACAGAGTATGCAGGTTGCATGGTAATTAGTTAATGCATATAGAAGTGCAGTCATGCACAGATGAACTGCACATACGGGTGGGACGCATTCGAATCGATATGGCGCGCCGCCCTTTAAACATTCAAGGGATTAATCAGCCCTACCTACCCTTAATTTAAGAAATAATAAATATAACCAATATCATATGTGTCTTATACTTTTCACTCCAGGTGAATATTATTTTTTCATTTGAACCTCGTGATTAACTGTATCAACGAATGTATTTAAAAGGATTTTCTGTCTTGTAGAATATGGTACATGGGACTTTGTTGGATTCTACGAGGGTTGAAACGTCAACAACAACTTACTGATAGAAGATCACGTTGGCTCAAAGAAAAATATCTACAACTGTATTACGAGGAGGGTTGTCTTGAGCCAATGACAGCTGATGCCATTCGAGTCTTTGGCGGTCGCGACTGGTCGATGACTGACAGTGTTGGTACCTTGTCACCAACTGGTAGTGGGACATTTCGTCGTAGGAATGTAAAAGGAAAAAAAACCAAGTCTATTGGAAATATTCATGCTTTGACCAAGGTTAGACTTACCTTGGACCATCTGTACCTTTTCTTAGTTTTCTTGGGGTCTACATTCATTATTTTTATCTTGTGAAGGAACTGAGTTTTAAGCAGTACGATTCATCGTCGTCCGATGGCGGTTTAACGACGGCACCTATACGACATATTACTGGCAGTAGAGAATCCCTAACCAGAATCATACCAGCATCCCCAAGATCCAGCAGGGAGCGTGTACCACCACGAAGTCCACCAGGTTCAGCTGAAAGAATAGTTACTTCGAATTTACCATATTCTAGTTTACAGAGGTAATAGAAATTAAGATATTATTAAAAACTGTTAACTGTCCTGTCTGATTACCGTATAATAATCCGAGGGTAGTTTATTATGTGTTGCCAGAGAGAAGGACAGAAATGGATCAAGCGGGATGAGCGCTGGTCCTGAAGCTCCATGGCAAGTTAAGGCTCGTGCCACGTCAATCATGTATGAAACGCAATTGAACTTCGTTGAATTCGTTGCGCTCTTTCGTTCATTCAGTTTGAGAGCCAGGAAAGACCTGAGGGACCTCTTCGGACAGCTGGCTATCACATGTCGTAGTCAGAGCGATGGTTCCCTCAGGGATTTCAATGCTCGTCCATCCGTACTGCGACAAACAAGTGATGCAACTCCACAACGAATTGGTAAATAAAATATTTAATAAATTTTACACTATGTAATATAAATATGGAATTGATCCGATAATGGTTTTATTATCGTTATTGTCAGGTCTTCTCACGAGAAATAACTCTATAGACTCTCACGAATACAAAACCACCAGTAATTTACATAAAAAGCAAATATTTGACGCTGTTGCCGCAGCAAGTATAGTGAACAACTGTTCAGGAGTAGACACATCAAAGTCTCAAGTCATCACGTTAGCGACCTTCACAAAGTTCTTGGAGTCGCGACAACAGGAGAAGCTGACGGATGAGGAGATCAAAGCTCTGGTCAAGGTAAAAGGGTCTTTATTGGGTTGATCACGATTTCAATCTAGTGTCGCAGTTTCAGGCGAAGGGGGGAGGGGTATTAAATCGAACTAGTCGGTATATAGAAACAATTCTACAGGCAGATATAAAGTTTAATACAGTAAGACTCGTTTACTATCACTTCAGAGACACGAACCGGATCCAGCCCTACGTATACAGTGGTGTTTGTCTTTCGAGGGTTTTGCTCGGTACATGATGGACAAGGACAATTACGCCTTTTTGAATGAATACGCAACCCCTTCTGAGAGTGAGATGCAGCAGCCCTTATCCCAGTACTATATAGCAAGTTCACACAATACTTACCTGACCGGTCACCAACTCAAGGGTGAATCTTCGGTACAGCTATACTCGCAGGTACATAAGTTTACGACCGTTATCAGTTCCTCTACTATGGTGACTGAATAATCGAATTACACATTATCCAAGAGAAGTGAATTACGCAAGGCTAGACGTCTAAATATGGTCAGTCGTTTTTTAGTGGACCTGAATCCCAACTTCCCGATGCATTATAGAGCACTTAACGAAAAAGTATTCTATGGGTTTAATGAATGTTTGCATAGGTCCTTCTGACGGGATGTCGATGCGTAGAACTTGACTGTTGGGATGGCGACGACGGTTCTCCTCTGATTTATCATGGACATACATTCACGACGAAAATACCATTTAGATCAGTTGTCGAGGCAATTGATAGAAGCGCCTTCGTCACGTCCCCATATCCGGTTATCCTGTCGCTAGAGAATCATTGCTCGCAAAGTCAGCAGGCACGCATGGCGCAGATATTTCAGGTAAATTGATGGAATGAAAGTTCGATAACTCAATGGGGAACAGTCGAATGGAATTTATGAGGGCATTTAATTGAATTCCGAACTAATCGACTTAGTATAAACTTGATTAACGGTTGCAGACGGTTTTCGGAGAGAAGCTGGTAACAAAATTTCTTTTTGACACGGACTTTGGAGAAGACCCACAATTGCCTTCCCCATCGCAGTTACGCTATAGAATTCTTATAAAAAATAAGAAATTGATTGTCGATCCCGGTGGTCCCTTGGCTCATGCTCCACTTGTTCATCGTGGGAAAATGCTCATGACCGATCGTGCTTCCTCTATGAAACAGATGAGAACTGATATGAGTAGTACTTCAGTAGTGGAATACTTCAGCGAAGATGAGGACGACGAGGAAGATGATGACGAGGACGATAACGTGGATGGTTGGTATTTATATCATTGTAGGGTCCTATATGTTGGCTGAAATAAAAACTGTTGAGATATTATTGAATGTAGATAATTGTTTCGTTACAGACAATTCAATATCAAGCTATGAGAGATATCTGGGAGCTAGTCAACTTCCTCATGGTCGCCTAAAGTCTGATCCAGCAGTGGACGACAAATCGCAGAAGCAGAGTAGTCAAATAGCTAAGGAGTTGTCAGACTTGGTGATTTATCTTCAAGCAATTAAGTTTCGTGGTCTGAATACAACACTAGGAACATGTCCTACGGGAAGAACACGCCACTCGGGGCATACCGGACCTGGACAGAGGCACAGTATAGCTGGAATAGGTACCAGTGGAATAGCATCATCCTCAGGATCACCTCAGTCCTTATCTACGTCGACATCTATTGCCAGTGGAGGCAGTAATATTGAATACCTATTCAGGTCTACCCGTGGAGTACCAGCTTGCTTCCAGTGTTCATCCTTGAATGAGAGTGCTGCAAAGAAGATCTGTAGAAAGCAACCCTTAGGAGTAGTTGCTCATGCCGAAACCCAACTGATCCGCACCTACCCAGCGGGAATGCGCATTGACTCTTCGAATTTCAATCCCGTGATATTCTGGGCCTTTGGTATTCAGATGGTAGCTTTGAATTACCAAACGGACGATGCAGCGCTGCACTTGAATGCAGCCATGTTTGAACAGAATGGACAGTGCGGTTATGTAAGGAAACCGTCTGTAATGTGGGACAAGGGTCATATGATGTACAGAAGATTTAATCCTTGGGATAAGGAATTCGATGGGCTTCATTCGGCCCACTTAACCCTCTCCGTGGTCTCAGGACAGTATGTGTCACCGTCAAACCTTCTGACGAGCACCTACGTTGAGATAGAACTAGTAGGTATACCCATAGACTGTGCCAAACACAAAACCAAAGTGATCCAGAACAACGCGCTCAATCCAATTTGGAACGAGAAGTTCTGTTTCCAAGTAATGTTTAAGGATCTCGCATTTTTAAGATTTAGCATAGTCGAGGCAAGCTCTCATCATCTGATAGCTCAGAGGGTATTACCACTGAAGTGTCTTCGACCTGGATACAGACATGTGAGGTTACGCTCCTGCAAGAACAAACCCCTAGCCCTTTCGACGCTTTTCATATATTCTCGACTGGAGGAAGAAAGTCTGGACTACAACACGTGCTGTCGTGATCACAAGGAGTCCAAGAGGCCATCCTCCGGGAAAGAACCTGAAAAACTGAGTAGCGTAGATCCTGGACTCGGTGGAGTAACTCTGAAGAGAAGAATGTTCTTCCTGATGGTCTATCACGTAATACCGGAAGAGCCATATACAATACTCAAGGTCACCCAGGAGAGTTCCACGCAGGAAGTGATGCTACAAGCTCTGCAAAAAGCTGGGATATCCCCAGACCACGTTGACGACTATATACTCGTAGAAGAAGTATCGCGAGGATGGGAGAAGCGGGATCGCGAAGAACTGCCCACCCAAAGAGTCCTAGATCCGACCGAGCATCCTCTTCAAGCGCAGGCGTTGTGGAAAGGTCAAGGTCGGTTCCTTCTGAAACGCGTCGGGGATGATCCTAGTAGTAGAGCTTGGCTAGCCTCCATCAGGAGTACAGCAGGGCATTCGAAACTCAGCGATAATACTCCACGAGATCAATCAACCCACATATGGGATGAGGCTGACACCTTCCTCGTCTGCATATACAACGTTTCACCCGAGATTCCCTACGCCATATTGCGTGTACCAGTCAGTAGTTCAGCCCAGGATGTTCTAGCCCAAGCGCTGGTGAAAGCACGTAGAATGGAAGATCCTATGAAGTTCGCCCTGGTCGAGGAACTCGAATGGGGCGGTGCAGGTGCAGTAGGTAGTGGAAGTAGACAACTTAGGGTGTTACGAGACGATGAAAATGTATACAGTACTCAAGCTTTCTGGAAGACCCTGGGTAGATTTATCCTTAGGGAAAGAGAGCAGGCTATACCTAGACGACATCTTCTACCAGCTACCTTGGACAGGCTCAGTAAGGGCTTCTCGGTAGGCAGATCCGTATCTTTACCAGGATCAAGTAAAGAAAAGGTTCCTGTGGCTGAAGCTCTGTCCGATCCCACATCCCGGGGCCTGAGACATCGACTGCTATTACCCGGTCGCCGAAGAGAGGTTCACTCTGACGGAGAAGAGTCACGAGAATCGGATATCCTAAATGCCGCCCTACATCTAAAGAAAGTTTCTTTAAGAAGATTTCGTGTCTGGAGGTCTTAGTGGAGAACCTGGGGCTCGTCGATCTCCACTGTCTTTCTTATACAAAGAAATGAAGGATCGACGCAGCCGTGCACCAGCCAATCGCACGCCTTTCCATAATATCTTCATGACCAACGGAATTGCGTGCCTTTTCTCAAATAAATGGCACCGTATCGTCTTCGAGATTTAAATAACGAGATCTTACAATGAAGCATGTAACGTCCTTAACTTTCTGTCGATAAAAAAAAATCGATTAGAGATCTTTTACGAGTTAAGAAAAAACAACCAATATGGCTTCGCGCAGATAGAAAGATTCGAGGATTATCAATGATAAATCCGTAAAACAAGAAAATGAAGAAGCAATAAATTCTGTAAGTTTCGTACAATTATTTCGTATCAGTACAACTAAATAAGAGTCTTACGTGGTGACACGTGAGACAACGAAGGCATAAACTTTTGGCTTCACGTTATTTTTCTGCAACGAATAGACTACGAATATAGATATTCTCCATTCTTATTTTACCCGTTTTTAACGTCTCATTTTTTTTAGCATACAAAACGATCGCTGTGAATTCTAATCGAAGCCACGAAGATTTTATCCCAGTGTATGCGTGTCACACGCGGATACGAATAGTCACTTGAGGCATGTTATACATCGCCCGATGAGCCAATTACCAAAGAGATAAAGAAAATTTGTTAATTGACCTATAAAAAGAAAAAAGTATATGAGAAACTGGATATACCCTTGACAGAGGAGTACGTCGTCGCGACGTCTCTCGCTTAGCTAATCTAGTGCAAGATCTCATATAATTAACGATATCTTACTATTTAACGATCATATCTACCTTATATCGTTACACTAGAAAATAGATTAATGTATCGTTTCTCGTTTGACTTTGAACTGTTTTTTCTTTATTGGCCATACTTTATCACACTCTGAGAGTCCACATGGTGATACGTATCTATTATATATCTACGCAAGAGAAAAAGTTGAAGAAATTCGTGGCAGGGAATTAATATTATAAGAATTAGCCAATTACAGATATCCAGAGTGTGCAAGTCAAAATCGACCATAAGGTACAGACGGAAAGAAAGAAAACAAAGAGAATCCCTGTCGCGAATAATATCATTACATTCCGTCAAAATGGTTGATAATCGATATTTTTCTTCGAGTCGTGTTTCACTTTAAGCGAGAGGAAAGAAACTTTTAGAGGAAAAAAAATCGTTTTATTGCATTATAGGATAACAAGATAGTGCGATAAGATAACGAGAGAGTGTGGAGATTAAAAATAACAAGGAGGTTAAAACAGTATATGAAAGAAAACAAAATGGCAAACCTTTCATTATGATATTATTGTCAAAACTTTACTACTACTTTTAACATTTGGGACCATTCTCATAAGATTAACCGACCTCTTAATCAACCACGAGCAGTATTAAGTTTCAATTCTACATGAAGATTAAACGAGACACGAGAGAAAAATGGCGGCGGCAGTGGTGGTACGAGGTGGAGTAGCCGAAGCAAAGATTAAACATTAAGCCGAAGATTAAAAATAAAAAGAAGAAAGAAGAACGAGACGCCAAACGATACGAAAGTGATAAACGAGGTGATTACAAAGGATTAATTATTCAACTATCAATGAGAAACCGTCTGGACACATATTTCTTCTGTACATATCCGAGGATCTCTTTAGCATACATATGACATAACCTTACTAAACTATGCGTAAAGAAACATCACAGCATACATTTTATACGGGGTGACAGCCAAAGAAGTTTACGCCGTTTAGCCAGGCTGGCCAGGCTGCAGGCAACTTCATATTAATTACAAACAGACTTGACAACGGTGTCATCTCGATCATAGGACCATTTCAATTAAGGTTACTTGTAACGGTGACGTCACGAGTTCTGTAATCAATTGCGACATTTATTTTCGCATCTTCATTAATTTATCGCCAAAGGGACATAATGTTATCCTTACTGACGCCACGGGATGCAGGTATTCCTGGTTATAAGAATTTCTGTCTTCAATTCATTTGTACATAATGTCGCAATTTTATTATCAATTAGCCTCGTGTTATCCCACGTAACCAATTTTGTTTGTCGCGTCGGCAATATCGTAGATAGGATATGTATACTTGCGGGAACGTATTACGCTTTCGCAGGTCGACAGAAATCAGCGAAAGAGAGAAAATTTATCAAGGGATTTTATCGTCCGAATGACAATTTTATCGATTGTATCAAGAATTCGTTTTATAGGGATGTTGTCGTCCGTTGGGGATGATACTCCAAGTCCTGCGTTCTATGCGCGTGCGACAAAAGATCGATACGTATTATCTATGAGAATTCTTTGATATAGACGCGTCAGGGTGACGTATGTATATATACATTATATACGTGGCTCGTGAGATATCACATTTACATGTAGCATAGAAACTTTTTGGCGTAATTACACACGTAGACCCTTATTCGTTTTGAGGAACATCTAACCATAGCATGCGACTGCATAGATTACAAATTATTAATGATAATATTACCATTAACATTGTTGAAATATCTACATGTAAATAAACATAAAGAGGCGTTTTTTATAAATAATAATTACTATTGACTCATTCTGGCCTTGGAGACCTTATGAATTTATTTATTTAATCAACCTTCATATCCCATTGCGTCGAATTAGAATATTTTTCTTTAATAACATTCTAGATATTCAGTTCATTACCATTTTTTACACGAATCATTTCGGTATTCTATTAAACACGTTTCATATGTCAGACCGTGTACTTACAGGTTGTTCATCGTGCTTTTCAAAACAATGACAGGTTTCTGAAATTAATACACTTTGTAGATTGACAGTTTCTGCGTCGACTTGATAAATATTCTTGTTGACACCAATCGTCGCGAAAATGCATGGGTTATATGACATGAGGGATCGTCGGAATCTCGCGAAATATAAAATTTGATCGAACCTCAGAATTATTACGTAATGCCGAATTCAAAGTCACGAATATTTTATATAAGTAGGTTGACAGTGATGACGTCACGCAATGCAAACGCATAGGAGACTCCTCTCTCCCCGCTGCCCCCGCGGGAGACTTGGCCAATCTTAATCTGTCTCGTTATCACGAATAAATATTAAGTGCACACATCATCTTCATTGTTATCACTGAATCGAGAACTGCAACAGGCGTATCACGCAAGGTTAAAGTTACGGTACTACTATTTGCAACAAAATTCTGAGTAACTGATTTTCGTATGTTCATATATTTTCTATGGACAAGAAGCTGCAGTTATGACAGTAAGTAATATTATGCTAAAGTTCATTTAAAAGATAAAAAAATTAAAGTCTGATATAATCGTGACGTATGTTTCACAAGCGTTTAGTATATACGTTCAGAGGGTAAATCGTGCCAGTGTTAACGTCATTTAAGAATGACAGGTAATTCATGATTTTTTAAAAATTTTATCAAAAATAAAATAACTAACAACGAACCGTTTCCGGTATCCCCCTCCGATTTTGTTCACTTTGGGATATGTTATTTTCCATCGAAATCTAAGTAGCATGTATTTTTCTATTGGCGGAAAATCGGTTTCAAGGGGTGAAATAAAAATGACATATCCCAAAGTGAAGAAAATCGGAGGGGGACACCGCAAACGCTTTCATTGTAAGACATACGTATAGTTGCTATTTTTTAGCATAAGTTTAAATTTACCCGTAGTTCCCAAATATGCTGAGTACTTAAATAGTCAATTGATAAGTTAATTACGTCATATTAGTATTACTCTAGTTTGATAGTCTTTGTCAAAATAGTTAATTATGTGTCTGTAACGTGTTTAGTGAATGGAACTACTGGGGAAAGTATGAACATGTCAGTAACAGAAAAAAAAAAGATTTAGCGGAATCCTGGGTAAACGCTGTTAAAACAACCAAAGAGCATTAATTAATTGATGTTCATTATAATTTAAGTCATTGGACTGGCTAAGCTGGTTTCTACCTTTCTAACGTATGTTAACAAGTTTCGTATATCAACGCACAGTCATCTAATTCGCAACATCCATTTCACGTACGCACCTTTTGAATAAATGGTCACTACTTGGTCCGTTATGTCGCCACATGCTCCTCTAACTCAGCTCAATATTCTTGAATTTCTTTTTGCATGCGAATGGATGTTATTCAAAGAGAATAAACAAGATTGATATATGAAACAGTAAAGGATTGTATAGGTATAAATACGCATCATTGTAAAGGTCAGACTTATCAGCAGACTGTCTGAGACAAATAAAGATGTTTTTGTTGATCTGCACCAGTCTGTCTCTGACTGGCACTGGGACTCGATCTTAATTAAATCATCAGCAATCCACATTCAATTCTCTAGCCATGCCGGTAAACATAACGAAATAAAAATTCTTGTATGTTAAATTAATTATTTTCTCATTGTTATTCTTAATTCTTTTTACTAGCGCCTACCGTACACATTCAGAGGATACGTGGCACCGGTATTGACACCAATTACTGATGACAGGTAATGAGTAACGATATTATACAATATATGAGTTATTTTCATGTCTAATAATAATTCCATAGTGCGCGTACTTTGAATACTGATGTCATTCCGAAGTACGCACAGTATCTTGCTGATAATAGTGTCAAAGGTGTACTAGGTAAATATTTATGATTTATACAAGACATAAATAAAGGCTAAATGCATATATAAGTATTTTTGAAAATTTTAAGGAGCGTTGTAAAAATACTTACCTATATTAAAATCGTATATGTTATCAGATAACCATGATGTAATATCAATGTTAATAGCTTCTATCAATTTAAATTATACTGCGATAAAATTTATGCAATTTATCACTGATTTCTTAATTTTGTTTGTCATTTAATGAGCTTAGGTTTATTGTATTATGTTAATAATGTATTGTTGTTATCTAGTAAATGGAACAAGTGGCGAGGGTCCATCTTTGTCTATTGCTGAAAGAAAAATCATTACTGAGGCCTGGGCCACTGCAGTAAAATCTACTAAACAACACTTGATGATTCAAGTTGGCGGTGGTCCATTACCGCATGTCCTTGAACTGGTACGCCGTAGTCGTGTACAGAGAATTTGAGGAATCTCAAAATTTGGAAGAAGTATTTGAAGTAATCGGCCAGACTTCATGTTTCAGGCAAGACACGCTGAAAGTATCGGAGCGGATTCTCTTCTTTGTTTACCTGAACTTTACTTCAGACCTGCTAATTCTGAACAATTAGTAGAATACCTAACTTTAGTAGGGGAGGCAGCGCCTAAGACGCCCTTGCTGTACTATCATTTTCCAATGTATACCAATGTAAACAGTAAGTTCGGAAAGTGGACTGACGGTGATCGATACAATTATTCAATACAATTTTATAGTTCATATGGGACAATTCCTGGAATCGCTTGGAGATAGAATTCCATCATTTGTTGGTATTAAATTTACCAGCACAAATCTTGAGGAAGGAACTCAAGCTCTTCATGCTGATAATAATAAATATGTAATTTTCCTAGGTAGTGATCAGGTACGAATTCAAATTTTATATAGCTATTAATGATGTATTCGGTATATAGGCAATACTTGGACTATTGATTTCTTTCAGATATTTGCCGGCGCGTTAGCTTTAGGAATCGATTCTGCCATTACTACAAGTGTTAATATGTTTCCACGACTTGCAATGGAACTTTTGGATGCTGGACTTAAGGGCGACAGTATAAAGGCCAGAGAGAAGCAGCAACAACTCTCAAAGGCCATTAAAGTTATAGCGGTCGACGGTAAAATTATTTTACAGATGTGATTTTTTATTTTTTATATAACTAATTTCATACTTATGAACCGATTCAGGTACTTGGGTAGAGACCATGAAAGTCGCCATGAAACTTTTGACTCCAATCGATGTGGGACCACCTCGTCCACCTCTTCGACCTCTTCCTGCGGAAATTGTTGCTGCTATGAAGAGAGGTCTTAAAAATTTGGGTTACAATGTCTAATTTCGTTATCCTATAACTTCTATAACTTTTGTATTTCTAAACGAAAGATTTTTAGTTGAATTCTTACGTAAAAATATAAGTTACGGTTAAAGATTGAGTATATATTTTTTTTCATCCTGAGATATTGAAGAAAATCAAACATGGAGACATACTATTTACTGAAATAGAAAATTTTGTATCTTTTCTTTTTGGCTTTATCCAGTTGCATCCAGTTTGTCCTGACTACATATATGTGAATATGTGGCATCCATATCTAAAACCGTTGCTATATTTCATATAGTTACAGCTGCCTTTTTTATCAAAATCTCGCAAAAAATATGGAGTAGCTAAAAATTGAATTGAAATTGTAAAATATCGAAAATAAATTATGCTTAAATTAAAATATTAATATTAAGTTAAGTGTTTGGATTATTAAAATAATTAAGTAAATCAATAAAGTCAGATTTTAATATTTAGAAATAAGAAATTCTGGCCAAGAATATTTAAGTAGATCAACTGGAAGTTGCCCAAAATTGTGTGCGCGTAAATTCGTTTCCCTGGACTGGTCGCGTGGGCGGAAACCGGGCAGAAGGGGGATCGTTTAAGGCAATGCCTGGACTCGGAGCGCTCATTCTTCCTCGAGCCGGCCTATTGGAAGCACCCCTCTTATCTCTTGTGGCCACAACTTGGGCCCGACCCACTGAGCAAGCTCAGCGGATGAGGCGGAAGGGAAATCCCCGACACCATCGTCTATACGTGTAGCTGTTGTAACAGGGTGACTATTCTTATATGACTACTCGAATGAATATGCTCGACCCGACCAAAGAAATAGAACAAGCAAGACAAGCACAATGGAAACTGAGAGAGAACAGAGTGAAACGAGAAGACAGAAGGGAAGATAGACATTAAGAAATTAAGGAGTAAAAAAAGTAAGGAATAGGGGGTATAAAAGTAGATAAGAATTAAGGAAAGATATAAATCAAAAAGTATAGAATGAAGTATAAAGAAATAAGGAAGTAAAGAAGAAATAAATATAGAAATAGAAAAAGGTTAGAAATGTATATGACGGGTGCTTTCAAGAGACCGGTATAGGAAACCAGCTCAGACCAGCTCGAGGAAGAATAAGCGCTCGGAGTCCGGGTGCTGCCTCAAGCACTCCTCCCACTCTTCACTTGTTCCCACTCGCTGAGCTATGCGCGGCGAATTTGCGCGTTCTAAGGGTTGCTTTGGGAACCAGCGGTAAACAGCGGAGAACCTCTGCCCGCAAAGCTACACGTTCATGAAAGTCCTACTTCCAGACTCGCCGCTACGATTTAGCGCCATGTTTTTAGTATCGCCTGAAACCGTAGCGTTGAACATCTCCCTACTCATCTGTGCCTAAAGTCGTAGCGTTGTGCATCTCCCTACTCCTCTGTGACTAGATTCTTTGAGTTTTCCGCCAGGTTTTTTTCACACTTCTTGGTTGGTCTTATATCAAAGATGGCAGCCACTTCGAGCATGGATTGTGGCGATTTTTTAGAATTTCAGGTATTTCTCAGAATAAAACATAAGTAATTAGTGTACATTATACGTAAATGATTTATTACAGTATTGTGTCGATTTCGCGTGTCACTCGATGCCATATGGAACTTTTTGTAGTAATTGTCGAGATGTGATATTCACAGTTTACTTCCCGGCAAGGGAGAAAATTGTACTATCTTTTGAATAAATAGTGAATATTTAATGAAAATACTTCATCTATCGATTCAATCATTGTAGCATGTAAAGAATAATTTAATTTCAGAATATGGGACTTAATTGAAAGGTTATACAAGATTAGTCTATTCCATAATCGAATGTTTTTAGACATGATAATTCATTAGGCAATTTTCTTATTTTGAAATATTCATTTTCACGATCTTCGCATCAACAGTGCAGTTTATGTAAAATCATTTGTTAACTTACTTAACACACTCAGGAAGTTTGTCATATTTCTTTAACATCAGTGTTTTGTACAAAGTACAATGTTTTGATTTTCAGGATACTCTACAGAAAATGAGGCTTCTTGACGATAAAATAATTTACATGCTCAATACTTCAATACCAACGGAATCATTCAAAAGCCAAACAGACCCTGTTGTAAAATGTAAAGATTTATTTCAACAAATTCAGTCAGGGCATGCTCAAAGAGAAGTGGCCATCAAAAAATGTTTGAATGCTGCACGAGAAAGAGTGAAGCAATTAAAAGATCAGAAAGACGCTGGACAAGAAGATCCAACACTGCTTAAAAAATTAAGGAAAGAACAGAATACATTGCGCTTACTGCAATCAGAACTTAGTGTAGAGGAAGTAGTGAAAAAACGCACGACTCAAGTATATTATGAAAGATGTCGTGGGTACTACAAGCCACCAAATCTAGATTCATGAAATAAAGTTTATGTAATCCTTGGGGATCGCGATGAATATAAAATAGTAGTTCTGAAGGATTAACAAATCACACACCATGAATGTTAACTACTTTGAAAATATGACCTTTGGCATTCATAAATTGTACAAGAATGGAAAAGGATTATGGTACAATGAAAAAATTCATAACTTCAATAGCATCGGAGCTATCACATAACAATAGAAAGTATTATATAGGAAGAAACCATTTTTAAAACATTTAGAATATACATTTATTTCAATTAATAATATTGCAGACTGAATTATTATTCCTACATCTTTAGTTTTTATAATTACTTTCAAAATTCCGCAAAAAAATTTGATGTAACCAACCGACATTTAAAGTCAAACTAGTGACAATAAACTATGATGCGTGTTTAAGAATCATCAAATTTATGGAAATATTTTAAACGCTTCATTGTAAATATGATACATGGTTTGTTATGATTTGTACAGATTTGTTATATCATAATAATTGTCGTATTGTATAACAAGATGACAAAATATTAAAAATATATGCATTTAACAGCAAATAGTACAATTTTGTATTGATTCATAAGTACAGCCTATACTAAAAGAATATTAAATCTGGAACACATCTATGTTACCACTTTCTACACTAATTAAAAATTATGACATAAATTCTCCATTTTCTATGAGGAAATTACTTGAGAACATTAACAAGCTGCAATTTTATTTATTCCCCTGATTTTCTAAAGACTTTTTATGTTCTTCATTAATTTTCTGATGCCACTCTTGATTAATTTTAGTTAATGAAACGCCTTGTGCAGCTTCTCTTTTTCCACTGTATATCATAAAGATACACCCCAATGCAGTGAAAACTAGTAACATATTACTTGCCCGAATTCTTGCTTTAGATTGAGATTGTGTCAGGACCTCCGTACTGTATGAATAAAAATTTCATTTATTTTCAAACATGTAATAGCATCCAAACAATACTTGTTTTTCTTTATTGAATCCAATTCATTCATTAACTAGGAGAGAATTTCATATAAGTATAAACTGATTTTCACAAAAATTTTTACTTACGATATTTTGTCAGGGACATCTGCCATACTGGGGTACCTTCTAGCAAAGACTAGTACTCTCTTTTGAAAATTTGTTAATTTATGCATTTGTGGCCCTGAAACATAAATTGAAGAAAAATGAAATATGTTACGCTTATATTAATTATAGTTTAATCGATACCTATAAAATAACAATTACCAAAAACAGATGCACCTTCCTTCTGAGCAGATGTAGCGTTCACAGAAGATGGTTTTGCATCTCGTAGTATAACTGCACCACTAAACTTTCTTAATTGAACAATTAAGCCAGATCGCTGATATAAAAGATATAATGACATTTTTCTGAAACATGAAGAGAAAAGAAACTATATGAACACCATGTCAGTAATATTATTAAAAAAATATTTTTTGCAATAGGAAAAAAATTCTGTTTCGTCAATATTCTTTTATACTTCTTGCAGCTCGTGTACATTTTCTTAGTGTAGTTTATATAACAGATTTTAAGAATATGGTTAATCATACTAGATTGTAACAAGTAAAATGTCTACTAGCAATTTTTAATATTTAACACTCATTCTTTTCTCGGTATCAACGTTATTAAAAAAATAAAAATATGTTCCTATGAATGTATCTCCTCTACAAAGCTACGCACAAAAAGATAAAATATCAATTGCATACTATCAATAGACGGTACTGATCAGATATACATATGTAATATAAGTATAAAACGAGCACAATCTTACGAGAAATTATAAAACAAATCCAAAATTGTGTTCTACTTAGAAATTATAATCTACCCAGAATCTATACTGCAGAATATCACAGAATTCTTACAAATAGTAAAATCACGTTGGATGACAGCAGATGACAGTCTGTCCGACTAACACAAAGTAACAGTGACTTCGAAGTGCTGTTAATATAAGCTGCCCGTACGTAACTGAAGCTAAAAAAACATGTACCGACTAAACTATACTTAACATAGAACTCCCACTACAGTAAAGAACACCAGCCGAGAGAGATAGCATTCTTATAGTGGGATCCATCTTTTTCTAAGCGTTTCAGCCAATGAGGTGCCTGGATTTAGCGTCTCGTTTCCATAGATACCGTGACAGGCAGGAGTGTACATACCACCTTACCACCTATGATCCCTGAAGCGCACCCGTGTCCTTTGCATATGCTTTCCAGTTACAACTTACAATCAACACGTGATTAGTGAGGTTCGACCGTGGGTTAGACAATTTTTTTAAAATATGATATATCCACAAAAATGGTAAAATCTTGTTACATTAAGTTGTATAAGCAAGAATGGCGGCCCAACAGCACCCTTTCTTTTCGCAGGTAATGTGTGTCATAATATTATACAGAAAATAGTCGCGCTTTGTTGTAACCAAACATGTTATCTATAAAAAAATATTCTCTACTCGTTAAATTTTAGTTTCCCATTCAAAAAACCAGATATCTTAACCGCTTGGCTACATTCGATCCCGGGCGTCAGACGTCTTTATACGGCCCTGAAAAAGAAAGAGGTCGTCCACTATATCGGCCATCTCTCTCGGCTCGCGCTTTTACTACAGTGGACGCGTCCATGTTGAGTATAGTTTAGTTGTCATTACGTGCAGTTTGACTCGTCTGACAATTTCTCTGGTCGTTTGCACGAGAATATTCATCGGTAGTATGAGTGACATTTCGCTTAGGGCTGTATAATTAAATATGGTTTACCTAGTGAACGTGACTTCTCTCAGGCACTCTTATCTACATTTCTGCGAAACTTAATTTAAGTAATTTTTTGTAAATTTTATAATGAAGTTAAAATTCTTCTATGTATGATTCTTGTTATATTGTTGATACAACCTTATTTATGGATGAGCGCGTGACGAAATACTAGTGTGTATGTACAAATTTTTATTCTTATATTAATATATGTGATATATATTTTTATTATCATCACCACCCGCAACTTGGTAATTTTTTACTATTTTGTGTAGCAAAATGCCAGTTCTTAAATTAGTCGAAAATAAACGTTTTGTAAATTTTTATACCGTATTTCTAACTTTTTTTTAAGAACATCACGTTAAAAATATTATAATCTCTGGTACACTGACGCAATTTATTTATAAGAGTTAATACATGTTTTATGATATCTAAACATAGAATTAACGAGGGTGTTTTAATTACTTTACGAGGTAACTATTAAATATGTTAACTACTACTCTTTCAAGCAAAACTTTTTTCACAAAAACTTTGATGATCAGATAGTTAACGGTAAAATACGTTTCTGCAGATTGGACACGTGGACTTCTGACTTGTGTTGAACCATTTATACTGGAATGGGTAAATTTATAATTATACAAATATAGTAAAATTGTGTGCCTAAGACAAAAGGAGCTTCTATGTCTTACCAAGCAGGATGTGTGGAATTTCTTTCTACATGTTCGGCAAGAGAGTTTTGGAATAGCATAAGTACTGCTATGACATATACTGAAACAAATACAACATTCCTCAGCACCCGAGAATCTCTTATCCAAATTTGTTTTCCAAAGTAGAAGACCATCCCAAATCGAGCCATTCTATAACATAAAAATTTGTCATTATACAATCTTTTTGTAATGTCAAATCACACAATACAAGAGCTGAGATATGAGTATACTTGATGCGTGAGGAACATGGAGAGCTGCATGTGACAATTTCGTAAATTGGCAGAACTGCCAATGTGATGGCTGGGTTCTACCGTAACAGCTCCCAGCGGATGATTTTTAGGGAGCACCATACTTAATTCAAGCTTATTTTCTTCCACTTGATACACAGCTACTACTTCACGAGCTGCTGGATGTACCCTTACCTAAATTCAGTCAGCATTCACAGACTTTATTCATTCTCTTTTCTATAAAACTTAGGTATCAACATTGTTTTAAGTACCTGCATATTTTCTACATTTTTCAGTCTATTGGTAAATAATTCTTCCTGGCAAAGCATAGGGCTAACATAGAATGTAGTAATTTTGTCTACGGTAGCACCAACTCTACTATCAGCTATACTCCACCATTGCCGCACAAGTACTGGCAAATGTCTCAAAGTATTTGCATAGAGCCAACAGACTATATGATCCAATCTTTCCTCAGTCCAACTCTCTAAAAAATATCCCAAATTATACATGTTTCCTGAATCTAGTGGCAAGACAGGAAATATCGCAAAACTTATTGTACCTCTAAAGTTGAGAGACGGAGATGTACGGAAAGTTTCAATCAATTTTGTTGCTTTGTTTTTGTTATCTTGAAATACTTCAACAGGCATCAATCTGAATAGATTATTCAATAGGCATGTGAAGGGATCATTTCTAGAAAGAGATAAATTTCATTATACTTGATCAATTAATTAAACTTTTTTTAAATTAATTATTTTAAACTGTGTATTGAGTTTATAATGGAAATTTACTTCAGTACTTCAGCATATTGATAACGCAATTCTGCATGTGCATTGGAACACATATCAAGAACAATAGCCCATGCCAATAAGTATCCTACAGTATAAGTGTAGGAATCAGTATATGGTTGAATAGTGCAGCTTATGGTTTCACATAATCTGTTGATGATATGAAAATATATGTTATTTAACAAGATGTAATAATTGTTAAGAAATTCAAACAACTAGTTAAAACAGTGTGCCTTACTTGAAATCCATAAGCATGGTGTTCACTATATTTTGCATAGATAAAAGTACACCTTCAAATTTCTTTATATTCAACGTGTCAGGGTTGAAATTTTCCGCTTCGATTATCACTTTATCACGCTCTACGAATTCCGGAATTATATGTTTCGACGCATGATAAGCGCCCAGCTGTAAATTTGGAACTGGAGATTGCAACAATTTCAATGACAGTTTGATGATCTGATCAGACGTGATTGATTGCACTTGAGTACTATTAAGTTTCCTTGAAAGTATTCCACTATCAACATTCCGCATGGCCTCACCCAAATAATCCAAAGGAATGACAAATGTGAAAGAAAGATCCTTTTTGTTTGATAAATCTAAAATTCATTAAATCATTATCAATAATGTATCATTGAAAAATAGAATAGATAACTTGATTAAGACTTGCATGAATATACCTGCATATAGCATCCAAGCTGATGTGATGCCAACATGCATGTCATCAGCAAAAACATTTTTCCATTCATCCAATAATGTTGGTGGTAATTCTTCAATTGGGTCAGCTTCATGTTTACACATTAAATTTTGAACTGCACAATATAATTCACTGACAGCAATTGTCAATGCTATTGCCTGCAGATGAATAGTTGTTGAATTAAACATTTAAAAATTTTAAGGACTAGCAAAAAAAAGTTTGTTTTGGTACGAACATTAAAATCATTATAGTAACGTTGTGACTTATTTACAGACAGTTGCCAAGACGTAAGAGATATTAGAACAAAATCCCAGTGAGCGAATGTTAATTTTGTGGGAATTGTTTTGACTAATTTGGTGAATAGCCGAATAAGTTCCAGCGGTGTTGTTAATTCTTCCCAAGGCACTTGATAGACGTTACTGTAAATTGCACAAAATATATATTTATTACATAACTGCTAATAGGTTTTTAATATTTGTATAAAATCAAAGTCATAATACACAAACCAATCAAACTGTAAGAACTTCGGATTTTCTTGAGATCGCTTTATTACTCTGTCCAATATATTCAGAAATGGTGTATAATCTTCCACTTTCGTCAACATACTTCTTGCAATAATCATTGCATTTAAATCATCTTCCATGGATAAAGGAACGTCTTCAAATTTTAAATGTGTTGACAAAATCTTAAAAATTACTGATTAATGTATTTCACAGGCAGATTAGCAGGTTGAACATGAATAAGTTATAATTACCTGGATGCCTTGAAGACAAGCTTCTACAGCATCTTTGTTATCGGCAATAGAAATAGTATTGCTATTATAATTAGAGAAATATTCTGCAGGATTACCACTGTGCCAAGATTCTGTACAGCAAAGTTGAAGTACATGTGGATAAATACCAACGTGCGACATTGGTGGACTGAAAAGAAATTTGTTTTTAAGTTATATAAATTTATAACATTCAGTGATATTTCTCCAATATATAAATTTAAGATCGCTTACTTTTCGAATTGTGAGAAAGCCCGGTTATATGTTTCTTGTAAGTGTGGAGACGTGGTGACGTATGCTTGTAAGTTTATGATCTCTTCTTTGAGAGACGACAGTAGTTCATTTATATTATTATAATTTTCCGTCTGTAATAAAAATAGTATAATAATTATTTTTGCACGTATTAAAACTTTTTTTTCATAACTATTTGCTGTCTTACAGATTTATAGTAATTTCCGTATAAATGTCCTAGTGTAACAATGTATACAATATCTGTCAATGTTTCTTCAATGGCTGGAAAAGTGTTTTGGGTCATACAATATTTCTCTTGTAAATTGCCATCTTCAGCATTGTATAATTCATCATTTTCATCATCATTACAGTCATCTTCAGATATATTTGACAGTAATTTATTCTGAAGTCTTGCACTGAATAAAGCCCATCTCAAAGAATTCTCAACGTTATTCGAGAAAGCTTCCGTACGGAAATCTATAGATACAAGTTCCTGGCCAATTCGCACTTTTTGCACGAGTTGTGATACGTACAAATTACCAGACATAATTTCTCCGTGCAAAACTATTTTTGTAAAATCAGTTATACATTCTTTGATGTTAGACGCAGTTAAAAATGTCAAGATTATGTCTTTGACATCATTAAGCTGATAATTACAACTATTGTTGACTACAACCTCTACAAAATCTGTAGCTGCATCGACCAAAATATCTGTAAACTGATTCTCTTCACTGAAAATAATATTAGATACCATTTTACCTCTTAAATAAATTGTGCAATAAATATGTTTTATTTGAATGAAAATCAACTTACGAGTTAAAAACTTTTTGCCAGATAACGTTGGCAAATCTCTTTGCAAGATCAGTAAATCTAGTCAAGGAAATTTTTTTGGAAATTTCAACAAGACCTTTTTTCCACGTTAATCGTAAATTTTCCAGCGAAACTGATGAGCTATCAGAAAAGGTATGTCTGGTAGTTAGTTCGAATATGGATTCCAACATTCGAATGGCACCAGCTTCGGGCTTTTTGTGTGTCCACATAAGCGATAAAAGTTGTGATACTAATTCAGCAAGATTCGTTATATCAGACTGAGTATTTTCATTGAATGAATCACATAATATATTACACATGTGATTCGTAACTTCTTCATTAATTAACAATTCTGAAACAATGTGTAATATTAATATATAACATACATTAATGAAGTGCTGCACTCATATACAATTGCACATACCACCATCGTCTGAAGTTTCAAAAACTAGCATTAAAATTTTCGTGTTAATATCTGAGTCAGTAGGATCATTGGAGGCTATTTGTTTGGCAATATCAATCAGAAGAGTCGTCACGTTAGATCTTGCACACCATTCTTTCACAATAGTGTCAGTACAATCCTTTTTCGATAATGCACAATGTACAGCGTGTTTTAATACCTTGTCATTGTTCAACTAAATATAAAATAAATACATTTTATATGTCGAATAATCGTCCTAATTTAATTTTGATAATACCAACCACTTTCGTACCTCTATTAGTGAAGTTAAAACTTCATTTTTGCTAGGCAAATCCATATGTCTAATTAAACTGAATACAAATTCGATGATAGTTTCTATTTCATCAGGCTTCTCAATCAACCAATCTTTCAAATTATCCTTATAAAAGTCAAAGAGATCTGCATCCGCATCATATAGTTTAGCCAGTGCTATAAAAAGATCCTTGCTTTCAAAATTAGACATAAGTTTGTTCAGGTACCCTATGTTTTGTCGGAAGCTATTAGCATCTATCTTGCTGTAATATGTTACACAGATTTTGTTTACGAACTCATTAAGTTCTTTCTGGAACATTATGTCATCTTCCGCTTTGGATTTACTGTCTTGAGATAGAGTTTCCACAAATTTTTCTCTGTCAGAAAACTTGACTCTTAAGTTTTTACGATTTTGAACGGGTGCGTTTTTCAGAGTCAAGAGTAAATCAATTTGAGAATTGCGTATGTTGACTGTAAAACTAGTATCGAAATTTTCATTGGCATCGTCCATTAGTTTGTTAAACATTAATTCCAGGTATTGCCAAAACTCTTGTACTAAATAAGAATATAATTTGTATTCTGGATTATCACGATTCTTACTCCAATATCGAACCAACTGAGTGATTTGGCTAAATAAAATTGATTTAATTGGAGTATTTTCTTTTGCACAAAATTCTATCATTGTAATCAGCTGAAAGTAATATAAATTTACTGTTAGCTGTATGTAGTTATTTAATATACTGATATTGTTTATTTTACTAAAGTGAAATACGTTGTTGCAAGTACCTGTTCTTGAAGAAGTTTCTGACATAACTCTTTATCGTTGCTGTTAAGATGTATTACGTAACGTAAACATTCAGTAAAGGATGTAGTCACTGCCAATATTTCTGAGCGACTCAGAAGCACACTCTTTGCTGAGAATCTGATGGAATATATTATGTAAGTGAGGAGTCGTAAAATATCTGATTTTTCAAAAGTATGACTGTATTAAAGTTACCCTTCGCGCATATTGTCGAAGAAATTTTTATACAGGTTTGTCTTGGGAACGTTAAGCTTTGGAAATTGACTAAGAAAAGGTAACAAGTTTGGATAAACAACAGTGGCACAGCACTGACCACCACTTCTTAATACTCTCCATAGTTTTGGTAGAACAAGCTTTTCCATATTTACTACTGCATGCCAATCCTTAAATAAAAAAAATATATAGCAGTTAGGATAATTTTTAATCTACTTTGATTCTAGCGTATCAAATAGTGAACAACAAATTAGTTCTTACTTCTATTTTATTAATGGCTACGAGAACTGATTCCCATACTGCAGATAAAAGTCCAGGTTCTGTTTCATCCAGACTATTCATGATAGCAGTTATAGTTTTCTTTTTTTCATCATTCAATAACTCACTAGCATACTCAATTATGGATGTAAGTACATTGAAGAATGCTGTCTTAATAAGTGGTACCTCATGCTTGGCTAGCTTCCAAAATTTATTACTGCTGATAATTTTCAAGTGTATTTCTTTTGTCTTTTCTATTTGACGTGGTGGAACTGATTTGAAATAGAGACAGTAGCCTTGTAAACTCGAGACTAAAACCCTCTGATATCTTGCCTCTATTTCTTCAGCAGTGAAAGTCCTTTTAAGAGAAATAATTTGTTAAATTGCAATTATACTTTGGAGAATAAGTATTATAACACGTACTTGTGTGTATTCAACGATTGTGCCGTTTGAACAGTAATATTGTCACAAATGTACGACAATATTTCATACTGGCAATGAACAATTGCATCAGTGATTTTGTTTGGTGGAAATGTTTCCTGAAAATAATATTTACGATTTTTAAAGTGCTTCCAAAGAGTAAAGTATAATCAATATAGAAGAATCAAAAGACACTAAAGAAGCAGCTTACATGGAAACAATTTGTGGCTGCAGAAGCTGCTGGAGGATAGGTGTCATACTGTGAGGTAAACCAAGGTCCAGCCAGCTGTTTTAAATAAATAGCTATATTTTTTCCAACACGCCTAATAACAGCTGCATGAGCTAAATGGGCAGCCTCCCGTACTCTGTGTTCGACATCAACGACTAGGAGACAATATAAATGAGGCCAAAACGGCAACATGGTTTCAACGTCTGCTAATGCTGAAGTACGACATAATTCAGCAAACTCTTGTAAGCCCTGTGAAACACAAAATCTGAATCATTCTTCTATATTTCAAATAAACCATTTCACATGAGGTATTGTACACACCTTCAGTCTCGTTGTCGCATCTTTTTTGTTCATCTTTTTCAGAACTAATTGAAAATTAGAGTCAATGTTATTAATTTCCACTTCGTTTGTACTTAAAGAAAGGCCTGGTAGAACAGGTACATAGCCTCCATCCTTGACTGCTGAAAAACCAACAAATGTTGGCATAGAAGTTCCAAGGAGTTCTGCGCTGCGACCACTGCTGGATGGCTAAGGATAGTTATATATATGAAATTTTTAAGTAACATTCGTAATGATATGATTACATTATAGTAAAGTAATAATACTACACATGTTAGTTAACTGATGTCAGAAATCATATGTCAGAAGGAAACGTTTGAATTTGTAGGTTAACAATGGATTGTTGCATGCAGTACTTTTCACCATGTACTTAAATTTGTACTTACCCTTGCATTATTCTTGGTACGCTGAGCTTGCTTATTCTTTCCCATGATATGAATGTTTCACTAACTGGAGCGCGATCTAATGCACTTCAAATCATATATATTTAAAATGTTTCAATAGAGGAAATTACGCTAGATTACGCTATATTCGACGACGTCAACATCTGACATTGCTGTAGCTAAGTTTTGCAATGCATGGGGAAAAAGTAATATTTAGAATTGTTTAATTATCTTTCAATGCAAGCTCAAAACAAATATTATTAATAAATGTATCAGCACAGTATTTTGATTAAATTTTGCAAAAGAATTTTATAAAATTTCCGGTAGAAGACAACGTGAGATATATTAATATATTACATTAGTAATGTGAGTATTCAATTTTTTTTTTCATTTTCATTGTGACAACATATTACTTGAATTAAAATTTTGACTCTGCTATTTATTCTATTAATGAATGTCAACCATAAAAGCTTTATATACATTGATAAATAAATAAATGAACAATGTTAATTTTAGAGAGTATTTGTTTATAACCAAGTGCTTTTAGATTGAGTTGCACAGAAAAGTATTTTTTTGTAATTTTGCAAAATAAGCTTGTAAGCATCTTTTCTGTAAACTACAATATTGTTTGTTATTTATTGCTCATAAGATTTAAACTATTTTTTTTAGATTGTACCACATTAAAATGGGATATGATAATGCCTTAGGGAATCGACTGCTGTTGTTCTACTGCTCCTTCACTTGCATCTATTTCCCTGGCATCCTGATACTATTAAAATTCAATAACAACTTGTACAACGTGGGAACCTATAAATTTATTCCAATTCTGATAATACTAATGTTTGCAGAAGTCATTAAGCTCTCTTTCTCTTTATTGCAAGCAGATCATATAACTTTAGGCAAGAATGAATCACGATTTTTGTCGAGGTCCAAGAGATCTTGGACAAAGAATCTTAGGGGAATCTTTAAATTTGTTATCGCTGTGATAACATTATCTGTCATTTACTTCATTGTTATTATATTATTCGGTGCTCCTTTATTGACTCATCATGAAGAAACAATTATGCTTGCCCTTACTTTGACGGCATTAACATTTATTCCAACTAGTTTGCACTTAGGTATTGATAACGCACTGGCACTTTTAACTGGAGCACAGCCTCAAAATGCAGGTTTACTATTAGAAGCTATGAAAACTAATGTGAAAGCTACATTACTCGGTACATGGCTAGGTGCTATTGTGATTCCATTGGATTGGGATCGACCATGGCAGGCTTGGCCAATTTCATGTATAACAGGTGCTCTAGTTGGATATATGATGGCCCATTTTATTACACTGATAAGAACACTTCCAGTTTTAAAACTAAATAAGAAATTGCACCGCTAGCACATTAAATAAAATGAATTTATTGACTGAATGTGCTGAATAAACATTTAAGTTAATAAATTATAATTTCAGAGTAAACCATAAATTTGTTGGGAGCAATGAACAAACGTATTTAAAATAATTGAGTAACATTGATATTGCTATTACAAAATTTTATCAGTTCACCTCCATGAACTTTCTGCTGTTTTTATTCCCTTGAATTCAATCATTTCAAACTACTGAGTTTAGGTATGAATATTACACTGCCAAATTAAAATAATTATTTAAGGCACTTATGTTATACAGAATTAAAGTTTATTAATTCTTCAGAAATAGATCTGAATAAAATTCTAATAAAATTATCTTAGACTATATAAACAATTTGCATGATTAATATATATGTATATATATTATTGTGTCAAAATTTTTTGATACATCTGTATCACATACAAAATCATCATGAAATGTCAAATATATAATGTACTTATAAAAAAAGGATCATTTTTTTATTTTGTACGCTTATATAATATAAAGTAATGGTTTCTTTATCATATAACATCATCACACGTATATCTAATTTGTTACATTCATACGTTTATTAGATTGCATTTAATCAGTGTGATGAAATTCTTTTTATTTATCTTGAAAGTTTTGAGATACTTGGAATGGTACATTAAAGAATATCTTTTCTATAATATTTAATACTCAAAACGATATTTTTTTTTCGTAAATAATTCAAGAATCTCATTGCTGTATCTCTACAGATTTTTCAAATACGTTATCTTGTTTTTCTTCGACTTTATCCCATATTGGCGAAGTATGTAATAGCGTTGTAGTAAATATGTTTTAATATGGTAAGCATTCATTAGTTATTATAGTCGAACAAAAATTGTTCTCTAGATTTATGAAATAGATGAACTTAAATCTATACTATATGTTAGTGGCAGCATCCAATTTTGTCTAATTCAAATGTTATTTGGATTTATTTTAAACTATCTTTTAAATATGCCATTTAGTTTATCTGGCAGCAACAAGATGTCCTTGTCATCGTTATTATACTGTGTGCAATTTGTGACCTTGAATTGCCTTGAATACATTGAGCTTAATCAACATTAGCAAGCCAATAATCCAAAAAGTTTATAGTTCAATCGGATCAGTGACAATTCATTTTTCTTCTGCTCCTGTTACTGTGCAGAGATTCTCTTCTTCTCGATTTTACAGTATGGCTGATACTGCTGGAAAGGCATGTATTCCTTTTTTATTTTTCATTTGAATTATAGGAGTAACTACTGTGCATACTATTCGTTGAACATTAACTGTAATCAAATATATTGTTTATCAAATATTTTATGTATCTTGTATTTTAAAGCAATGTACAGTTAAATCTTGACATTTTATTATATAGTTGCAGGAACTGTTTTATAGCATCTAGGATACAATAATGATAGTTAATTTCATAAGTTTGTAAATGCAATAAAAATTCGATCATTTATACACGATACTCATTGATTTCAACAGATTAAAGTGCATATTATAAAATATGATTGATAATCCATTTGTGGTCTAGGAAGAAAAATTATCTTTTGTGTCCAGGTTATCAAGTGTCGTGCAGCTGTAGCATGGAAGGAAAAGCAGCCACTGACTATAGAGGAAATTGAAGTGGCACCGCCAAAGGCACATGAAGTACGAATTAAGATTACTGCCACTGCTCTCTGTCATACTGATGCTTATACTTTGGATGGTCTTGATCCTGAGGGAATTTTCCCTAGTATTTTGGGGCACGAGGGTGGTGGTATTGTAGAAAGCATTGGAGAAGGTGTAACTGAATTCCAGCCTGGTAAGAAATATTTTAACAGAAAATAATCTACTACGATACTAAGTGGCATATGATAATATTTAATGTTCCTTTGTCAGGTGATCATGTTGTCCCGCTGTACATTCCTCAGTGTGGAGATTGCAAATTTTGTAAATCTCCAAAAACTAATCTTTGCAGCAAGATCCGTGTTACCCAAGGTAAAGGACTTATGCCTGATGGTACCTCGCGGTTTACTTGCAAGGGGAAAACACTGGCTCACTTCATGGGTTGCTCTACATTCTCAGAATACACTGTTGTAGCTGACATTTCCCTTGCCAAGGTAATGTATGCATATATAATTAAGAATTTCCAGAGAAAGATGATTCTCATTTAATTAAGACCGTAGATCGAGCCCTCAGCCCCATTGGATAAAGTTTGTTTACTCGGATGTGGTGTATCAACCGGTTACGGTGCTGCCCTTAATACCGCCAAGGTAGAACCTGGAAGCACATGCGCCATTTGGGGATTAGGTGCTGTTGGTTTGGCTGTAGCGCTTGGTTGCAAAGCAGCCGGTGCTTCCCGAATTATTGGCATTGATGTGAACCCGGCGAAATTCGAGCAAGGTATACGTTTACATCATATTTTTACCATATAACGGTATCGATAATCGGCTTAGCAATATTTATTTTATTTACGCATTAAGTTATTTAAATCATTCGATATACATTAATCCTCTCCTTCCTGTGCTATAATTTTGACCTCAATACATTTTAAATGGTACTGATAAGAATTCTCCGTTTCATATATAGCCAAAACTTTTGGCTGCACTGAATTCGTAAATCCAAAGGATCACGACAGACCCATTCAGGAGGTCCTAATCGAGCTTACTGATGGTGGACTCGATTACACTTTTGAGTGTGTTGGAAATGTCAATACGATGGTGAATAAATCCTATCAATATACTTATGTTTATTTTCTAAAATGTAGATTGAGCGACACAATTAATTGTTTTGTTTATCTTTATCACTTCAGAGAGCAGCTTTAGAGGCCTGCCATAAGGGTTGGGGAACTTCCGTAATCGTTGGCGTGGCTGCTGCCGGACAGGAAATTAGTACACGTCCGTTCCAGCTGGTAACAGGACGAGTCTGGAAAGGGACTGCTTTTGGAGGATGGAAATCCAAGGAAAGCGTACCAAAACTTGTCAAGGAGTATCAATCAAAGAAACTTCTTCTGGACGAGTTCATTACGCACAATATGCCATTTGAGAAGATTAACGAAGGATTCGATTTATTGCATTCGGGCAATGCGTAAGTATATAATAAATTGCAAATAATTAAAAAAAAAAATAATTGAAATTTTTTTTTTTTTTATCTGTTTCAGTCTAAGAGCAGTCTTGCACTACTAAAGACAGAATATATTTCCTTTTCTTTGCATGTAACACATGATTGTGACAGATACTTCAATAAAAAGTAATTTTTTCAAATATCAGTCTTGTTACTTCACGCCCTTTCGCATTTAACGTAATGTCCAGAGTATGGTATCCTGGTTATGTGAAAGTAAATCGAATCCACGTGTCCACTACGAAAGAAATGCAAAAAAATTCTAAAACAATCTTTATTCATAAAGAATTCTTATAGCCACATGTACAATACCAAACGGATGAGATGTCTACGGTAGCCTCGAAATTAGGTAAAAATTCTTTACGCTTCGATCCGGAGCATATTTTATAAAAATCATTATGGTACGAAGGTCATAGGCGATGATTTTTCATTTTTGTTTTCTTCCTTTATTGTATATAATTATATACAATATGCAAGACGTAACGATAGAGGGTGTATTCACTTTATCCGGGAATTACGTTAATTAATCTAGATTGATAATATAATTGAGGCGGAATGCATAATACGTTATGTCTGTCGTAGGCATGGGATACGTAGTACAGATTCCTTGTGAATGATCTTTTCGTTATCGGTTAAATGGCATGTGGATATATCACTATGTAATTATATCTACGCAGTTAGATGCCCGAAAAGGGACACGTCATGTTTATTAAAAGATCCTATATTACTAGTAGCCATATTGATTTACACATAACTACAGAAGCGATACACGCGCCATTTTTTTTTGTGAGACTCGAATCAAATAATCGAAGCCAAATTGGTATCGAATTCGGTGCCACTAATTGTAAGTCACAATGCCTAGCTTATTAATATTAACTGGGCACCAAAATAATAATCGACGACGTTTCACGAGCGCGTACATCACACATACATCTATTAAATTATGGCAATCATTAAAAGAAAAAGAAAGATAAAATTATATCCATCACAATCTCGCGTGAGCAAGGTCTACTGCCACGCATTAGGAAGTAATTAATTAATTCGGCATACAAATTCTGGACTTTTGCAAGCAATTTAATAACGTTCTTATCGTGATTTTTGACGAAGCGAGCGGCTTACGTCGCGCTAAATCAATATGGTACACATGAATCTTCTTTAGCCTTTAATCATTTTATACCTCCAGAAGGCTCTTCAAGTTCATGCACACGAGTTTTCAAGTACACCAAGTGTATCACTAAGTTTCGTGACCCTTCCAAAGACGTGAAGTAGGTAATGGAAGAGTTAATGATAAGTTTGTAAATACTTGCTGCAAGTTATCCATTCTCGTGTTACTTCCGCGTGGTGCATTTACATAGTGACCAAGGATCTCTCACTACCGGTTACAATATTATTATAAATACCTAAAGTGTACCACATACTCGTTAAGTAAAAGACGTAAGTAAAAATTCTCACCGTTACCGGAAGGGTAGACAAAACGCAATGTCGACGTTAAACTTAAACCCTTACTGTTGGATCAACAGCATTCCGAATATCATACGTTTTTTAATGAAGATATTATGAAATTTTGAATTGGATGGTACTTTCTTTCTTAATTCTCTTTCATATGAAAATACACGTGGACACGGGGCAGTGGCATTGAGATTTGACTGCGGCATCGGTATCGGTGAACACGAAGTAGGTCATTCATCTTTATGCGGTGTATCTTAGACTAATTTCATAGGATTAAAATGGCTGCGAGAGAAATGAGATGCTATTAGCGCGAGACCCTGCTTCACGATCCAATAAATAATATCAATAATGAGAATGTACCTGGTGTTTCAATTTTTTTTCATATTGGCAACGAACCGTTGATTAAGTACGGTCAATTAAAACTAACGTAACACGTAATAATAAACTATCTAAACGTAACTACACAATAAATTGCGAAATCCCCCTTTAGGCTATCTTAGAAGGTCTTCATCCCTCGTAGACTCTTATCATTCCTCAAACTTGCGTCATTCCAATTTTCTCTCGTAGCCATCCTTAATGTATACGGCTGGTATTATCATAAGTCATAGACAGTATTACGCTTAGATATATCAGTAAGTCTAAATGGTTAGAAATTATACATATAGAGTATTCTTTATACTAGGTATTAATTTGTATGTGTCGTGGAGTGTGTACGCCATACTTTGCCAATGCAGTAGTGAGTGTTCTCTCTACGTTAACTATTCCATCCTCTTCGTTCTTTTTATTTCCTCTTTATATGCATAACTAGTTTGTAATTATATTATTTATAAGTGAGTTGCGCTTGGAGGTACCTCAGTTTAAAATGGTTATATATATACGTAGAGAGTAGGACGCGACGCTTCTCTCGGTATCAGAAGACACTCTTCTACTTTATGGAGTAACTTTTTCATGGACATCTCTTTAGTTACTACTTATTACAGTCAAGTTCTGGACAAGCCGATCGATCGTCTTATAGATTATCCGATTAATGAGCAGGATCTTACATAGACAAGAAACAAGCTGAAGAGTTTCCACAGTATTAACTTTCTTTACCGGCGCAACAATGGACATCCTCATTCTTCTTAATTATTGGGGAAAAAAAGGATAAACAAGTTTATCACTCCCTTATCTTCTTCTTCACGGTACTGAATGACTGTGTAACTGTATAGGATCCGACGTATAGCGATATTATCGTCAAGGAAACTTTAGTTAGATCTTGTGAGACACCTCCAATCACAACGACGACGCACGAGGCCAGCAGGCGATGAAACACTCCTTTTACAGTATCTCTCGAAAAGGATGCTTTCCATAGCTGTACTTGCTTAGCGAGGTGTTTCTTTGTAAGATACCTAGAAGTCCAGAGGTTGATCAGCAGATCCTTCAAGATCCTGCGCCGAATCCGTACCCCCGTCTTCGTCGTCGTCATCCAGATCCACGCTGTTCGTCTTGAGGCCACCGCTAGTTATCTTGTTGACTATTGCGTCTAGAAGAAAAGTCAAGAATGATCTCTTAACTTGTCAGAATTCTTCAATACGTTGCATTGAATTTATTTTACTCACCGCAATCGGGTTTGGTACCACGAGTTCTGGTACCGGCGAACTCGACACCGTGAGGATCGACGCACCAGCATAGACCAAGACCTCGATGACACTGGGTACTTCGATAATAACCATGAGAATCGCAGGCTGGAGCTACTTCCGGTGAAGATCGTCTACGAACAGCAGCGCATGGTCTTTCAGCTTTGGAGAAGCATCCGCACCACTCTGGTCCGCTCACAAAGATGTCACTGAGGGAGACAGAAAGATTACACAAGCGTTATGCGATCTGATTGTTTAACGTATGTATGGTCTAAGGCAACGGATCCGATCCCATGAACGTTGCTCAAGAAAGTAAACCACCAGGATAAACAAGTGGGATCGCGTAAACAAGTAAACAAGTAAATGTACCCGTCGGTATCGCAAGCGTCTAGGAATGGCTTGAGGCATGGTTCGTTCTGATCGTGTTCCAATCCGTAGAGTTCAGAAAGTGAAATACGACCATCGGCATCGGTGTCGAGATGTCCAAACATCCACCTAACCTCACTTTGACATCCAGCAGGGAAGTGACCTTATTAAAAAAGACAAAGAGAAGAGTTACGTTAATACCCAAATTAATAATATATAAAATTTATCAATCTCAATAACCACCTAAAGATTACTGATTACCGTAGTACTGTCATTGAACCATCTCACAAAAATTAAATCGTTAATGCAAACCACGTATTATTACTGTCTGTGCAAAATGGCCGTGAATTCTTCAAAAGCTTTTGCTCTCTGCTCAGGTATTTAATTTTCTCAATTATTCGCTGTTACCTTTTGATTTGGAATGTTGACGTCGATGTTTAGCGTCCGCCATTACAACCGAGAACCAATCCAAAAGTCGATTCGCCATTGCGGGTTTCGATGACGGGGGACAGTCGGCATTCCTCGTCGTCGATTGAGAATTGTAAGTGGAACGACCTGTCGAGGATGTCTTTTCCGAAACTTCGTTATTCATCAGATGCTTGTCATCGTAGCCGTTACCGGAAGCCAGTGCCTGAAGGAAATAATGTCAAGAGGAGTCATGATCAATACGGCTGACAGCTTTGATACGGTATTTAATTATAAAAATGGAAGCCATGTTACAGCGTGATTTACAAGTGGTCGAGGGGTCATAGATAGACACACATACATATATCGGTAACATATTGAACCACAGAGAGCGGTTGAAGAGATAGAATTTAATATCGGTCCGTTAGCATATGTGCAATGCGTGCTTACCCAATAGCCTCGCTGATTGGCTAGCCGCTAAACTGCCTCAATGATTTCCGCAAATTGTACCATAGTGGACGTTTAACATAAAGAACCATAATCGTCAATAATTCCATAACGCTTTATCCCGCTAGGTGCGTTAATAATTATATCTATATATATGGCTAATTACAATAAACGTACCAGCTGAAGGTGGTTTCTACCATAAAAATTGAATGGACAGTCTAACTTCAGGTGGAGCATTTGTCGTGAATGACCATGTATATCAATAAGTACGCTCTGTAAATCTTTGACGAGCATAGCAGACACTCGAAATACATCATCTGTCTTACAATTAGATTACATCTCTTACTCTTTTTCAGCTTTTCTTTATTCGGTCCTATCTCCAAATTTGAGGTATTCACCACTATATATTTAATCTCTAAACGTATTTCCTGAATATAAGGATCGCCAAACTCCATCCGACGCATTATCATCCCCGTGAAAGATTCCACGGGAAATAAGCATCTGCTCGGTTAGGGCGAGAAAAGTAGGAGAAGAAAAATTCTCAAAGTCTTTATCTCCCTCGGATGAAAGAAAAGTCGAACAGCTTTGCGAAATGAATGGCGAACTTGGCCACGAGTTCGTACAGAAGAGATCGGACGTCTTGAATCTAATTGCTGTACAGACGTAATGGGCTACGCTATAGAACTAAGTATAAGTAAAAGCATTGAACGACGGAATTTATCCTTGTCAATAACAGAAAGATTAGCGATCCTGGATTTCGCATTGCAATGAAAACGGTGTCGTCCCGCGGGTTAATTAATTCTCGGGTACCTGGATGCTGTCGTTAGATATATATGCATATATATATTCTCGAAGGCATCTACACTTAGAAATACGTAGGTCACAGGCGTCAAATCCTAAGCCGTGTTTCGAAGGATCCAATTAGCAGGTTATATGACACCTAAACCCTCGAGTTCTCCGTAGCTGGTACATACGTATATGTATACTTTTAGTTATCTATATCTACCTTATGTACCATATTTACATACCACCTAGCATTCACTCCTCACCCAGTATTACGTATCTAAACTATATACCTATATACACAGGTATAATAGCTCCAGCCTCTTCCTGTTACTTGAATCCTTTATTTCCTTTTTCATTAAGTTCTTACTTCATCTCACCTAATCCCTGGCGAGTCGTCGTAGTAAATTTTCCTTTTTTTTCGATTTCAAATATTTTAACAAATTTTTATTCAGTCAGTATCAGATACTCGGGTGCCCGTATCGCACTCGACGCACTACTTCAGACGATTGAGACACGGACCAGTGCAAAGAGAGAGTAGCTGCTACCCGTCGCTTATGTTGGACTTATCCTATCGAGATTCCGGAAAGCGAGACGCCCTGGCATCGATCCGATGTACTACGTGCCGGCGATGCTAGACTGGAGATAATACTAAAATGACGTATAATCTTAGAGAGGGCTGATACGCGACGTGGTAGGTAATACGGGGTAGCGAGTATGGGGTGTATAGACGGTTTCAAGAGAAATGGAGTATGTGAGAGTCAAAATGAATATTATTATGTTGATACTGTTAGATATGGGTATTATCTGCGTGAGCCGTACGTAACGTGGAAGAACGAGACATCGGGAGGTTGTTTTCGAGAATGTAAAATCGAAAAATTCTTAGGGATTTATGACGGAAGCCATATTGGAGCTAGAGACTGGCATAGGCTTTAGAAAAGTTATCCTGGCAGTTGCTGTCGAGTGTAAAGTTTTGAAGAATATCGCTTCTTGACTGTTTCTAGTCGACGGGCTGCGAGTTATCTTCTTCCAGAGGGTGGCGGGAGGAGGGGGGTTGCTGTTGGGACTTGACAAGGAAGATTTTATTTGTTTCTCCACTCCGTTGAGTTGTTATTGATACTTTATGAAAATTGCGATTAGAAGTAATGGGGGTGGTGGAATTTTCTATTTGTTTCCGCTAGGGGTGGATTTTATATATCCAAGGCATAGATACGAGGAGACGAGTAGGTACTCGAGAGAGAAATCTATCTTCGGGATGTGCAGGAGGAGTTTTCATTCGAAAAATTGCATCTTTTATCCCTCGCGAGGTAAAGAATTTTAGAACGGGATATATACCGTGAGAGTTATAAAAATAGATCAAGAAAGCGAACGCTTCGATTTTGTTGTCCGGGCAAAGTGGTAGCTTCCACGGAGTTTCCGTATAGCCTCTAGGAAATCAAGGGATGTTTGGATAGATGGGAAAGGTGGAAAGAGGGTTTCGGAGATAGAGACACTATATACATACGCGACATAGCAGTACCACGGAGAAAGGTTGATGCTGTGAAACTTCTTAAACAGAAAACTGCACGTCAGAAAATAAAAATACAGTGCGTTGCGCGCCGCGAGTTAGGAGATGAAAAATGAAAAATTGCATCTAGTGGTCAATAATAGGTATCAGTCCCTTTCGATACGTATATAAAAATTTTAACTCCAGTTTCGTCTCTGTAGTTCGTAACACTTTTTCAGTCAGTCAACCGGCAAGCTCATCCAGTCAACTATAAATAGAATTGCTCTCTACGTGTTATCAGCGAACTTGTTATTGTGAGATAAGCTTCTGAGATTCTGGCGCGTGTAACGAGATGGCCGATCGCGCGTCAATCCATGAGTTGTTGGAGAGGCGCGTGCGTGAACTACCTGAAATAAATATGCGTGTCTGGCGCGTGAGATCGATTACCGATAATTCTCTGCTTAGTGTCTTGCTGAACGAATTTGCTCCTAGGACCAACAACTTGGTCCATGGTGGATTGTTGGGTTCTGAGGGTTTTGTTGTGCAAACGTGGAAAAAGATTTTCTTACATTTTTTTTTAACGAGATTCTCTACTTCTTCACTACCGAGTTTCTTTTTCTTTTTTTGGTCCTTTAGAGTTTCTAGGTCTCCGGTTTTGTTTGTGCTTTTTCTATAGGTACGAGGATCTCTTGTAATGAAAATGAAGAAAATTAGGAAAAAGTTAAGAACCGGTAACGACGACGAAAGCCATCGTTTTTACCATTGACATTATGGGAATTCGTAATTGCAGCTTGTAATCTTGTGGAAGAAATAGAAAATTCATCGTTACGCCAATGGAGCTTGAATGGAAGTTGATATTATAAAGTGCCAGTGACGAATCGTTGGATGAGAATTTGTGCTTTTGCGAAGGTAGAGATAAATCAAGAGAGAGTAGAAAAGGGATTAGGGGGAGGGGGGGAGAAGAAAAAGATCAAGAGACAAAAAAAGAGACTGAGATTGAACCCTCTACTCTGCAGAAGTGAGAGGTAAGTATAGATCAACTTTGAAGGTAAAAAAGGAAAAGAATGCCGAAAATAGGAAACGGCGACTACTGGAGCTTTATCGGGACGCAGTCGGAGGAACTTTTTTTTCCACGGGTAATTCCCGCCAATCTTCAATTCAATCCGACTTAAGAGTGTAGATTTTCCTTTGCAGTTTCCCTGCGCATCCACCGACCGTAAGACTTCCTCCTCCTCTCTTCCTCTTCATTTTGAGCGTAATTCCTTCCTTTGTTTTTTTTTTTTTTTTTTTTTCGTATGCTCCACCTTTTCTCGTTCCTCCCATTTGCATCGTGTCCAATAAATCCTATGTAATAAAGGCACCGTCCTTTAAAGTCTACTCTTATTTACGTTTATTTAGCTCTAATTTCACTGGGCACTCGCTGTATTCATTCTTATAATCCCGAGCCTGTCTTTGCGAGATAGCAGAGTCCCCGTTTTAACATGACGGCGGGAGCGTTAACGCGGAGAAAATGAGAACGAATGGGCGCTCCAGGTACGAGGCACGGAATAAAAAAAAAACAAGGAAGAATCCAATATATAAAAAGATGCTGGAGAAGTGCCGGCAAAGCCGATAGGAAATCGAACTAGAAAGGCATTGGTATATGGGGGGAAAAGAAAAAAAGTCACGCCAGGAAGCAAGTAGAAAGGAAGTCGTGCGAGAACGTTCGGTGAATATCAAGAGTAAATTAGACGAAATGTGCAGCAACCATATAAAAATGTATGAAAGACGATTCCGATACTCTTTCGGACTTTTCTACTTTGCCATTTGCTATATATCTATAGACATAACCTACATACATAGATTCATAGTCCCGTCGATAAAGTATTATACGAATTTGATTTTTGTCAAGTGGCCCTATAATGTCACCGGAAGTTTCGTGAAAACGTTTTCGACGGCAATGGCTAAGATACGGAGCAGCCCTAAGCAGCCTCCCTCCCTCCCTCTCTCTCTCTCTCTTTCTATACATTCATCTGTCTGTCTCTCTCCCCCCCCCTCTCTATATATATATATATATATATTTAATCGTAGACCTTCCGGATGGATTTCATGGAAATGGGAAAACTAGACGAGGCATCGTCGAAAACTTAAATTACTTATCCGTCAAAACTTTGAATGGTCGTTGAACGATCTCGGCTAGGAAAACAGGAGGCGAAGGAGGGACGAGATAAAAAACAGTAACGTTAAAAGAAAGATAAACCGACTTTGAGAGGTACAGTAAATACGCGTAATTGGAGGGCAAGACGATCTCTTTAAGCGGCATCAGAAGTGCTACAGCTACTGAAATTCGTGAAAGTCAAGATTTTCTCACCGAAAACAGATTCCGGATTTTTCTTTAAGGGACTTTCGTAAGTGATTCGTATATTTATAATATTGTAGGCATACTAGTGTAATATAGGTTAAATACCACAGAGACCGTTTACTTTTCGCATTGGAGGCTTCGACGAAAATTAGTCTTTTGGATTTTTACTCAAAGCCAGTTGCAACGTATGCAGAGAACCTGAGAAATGCACGTGCCAGTAGTTATCCACGTATATCTTCCTTCCGAGTGCATGGTGGCTGCTAAGTTATACGTTGATTTAATTAAGTTGACGACAAGACGTAGGATTTAGCGAAGTCGCGGGCGTCCTTCCTTCCTTCCTCGGTTCCCCCGACCTCCCATCGTCTCGTACCGTCGCCGAGCTCTGCAATCTCTCCCGATTAGCCCAGCTGTCTGCTGCTTTAAGGCTTTTCCTGGGTTAAGCTTGATGCGCTCTCGGCACAACGGTAACCGTCAACCCTTCTAGCCATCCTTTGGTATATCCAACGCTAGAGTCATAGTTGTATTTTACTGCAGTATCCGGTGCAGCAATATATTATATACACGTTTTACGAGAGAATTTCAATTGTAATAAGAACATTAATTTACTTGCTGTTTTATCGCAAGCGACTGAGACGGACGAGCGAACCACTTGGTTACGTTTTTAATTTAAAATTAAATATATATATATATATATGTACATAGAGACGATTTAACAAACGTCACGAGGTAGTCAGTGACGCGAAAGTTTTTCTTGAAATACCTAGAGACATAACCTACAACTTCTTATTTCTTCTGCGCTCCACCTTATTCCACTTTCCGCAGTGGAACCTTACGCCTTTCCAAGTCCGTAAGGACTTTCTATGTATATGATGCCAAAAAAAGTTTCGAGCTTCTCGGGTCGTATTATGACCTGGCAAGTGTATTTCTATGGTTTCTCCCATTGCCAGTTAAAATGGCGGATGAAACGATTTTTCAAGTAAATTTCTCGAAATTGCCTTTTCACGTTTCTAGTGAACGTCCCATATTTCGACGACTCGGCAATAAGGGTTGTAAGTATATACTTATATAATGGTGATATGGGAATCTTTTTATTGGAATCTGATGGTCAGATTGTTAGGAGTGCGGGAAAGATATGGTCGTGTTAAATTTAAGAGGGTGTAGAAAAGAAATCGGTCAAACCGCTATGATTTGTGCAAACGTTTTCCTGGAGGACGAGAGGGACGGAAACTGGTCTCTCTACTCGTAAATATGATACGTGGACACTCCGTTTCTTTCTCGTGGAAATGGCGGAAGAAGAAAAAACAAACGACCACCCCTCAACCACTGATACATACATACAGCACGTACGTGCTGCCGGGATGATGGGGATCAGAAAAGAAGTTCTGGACCCCTCTTAGCACTTTGGTAAAATCAGAAATACGAGCTTTTACTGTGAAATCCTTTTATAAGAATGTCTCTCGTGCCGTAAGGATCAATTGTGACATCCGTGACTCACCTTGGCGCGTTTCGTGTACTTCAAGTACTGATAATGATGATTGTCGTAATTGAAGTCGCGCGGAGTGAGAGTGATATCGCGATTACGATTGGATTTTCCCATCAGTGACTTCTGACGATGTAGCTGTAGCTTTTTCATGAGAACGCTGACGTCAGATCCTGCTGCAGGTGGACAGAAAGAAAATGATATTAAATATTATTTTATTTTATAATCATAAATTCAAAGGTAAATTGATAACGGAATATTTATACTCGATCTGACCTGAAGTAAGACGTATCGATTTTTGGATTAAAATCCCGAACTTTTGTACAGTCATTGTCAGATGCAACGAGAGGGTGAAGGGGAGGAACCGTCAGCGATCTTTTTAAAGCCCCTTGTACCCGATTCACATATGCACTTATACCGCAAGGCAATGGTGGCGTCAATTTTGATTGATAAAACGCAATTACCGCTGTTTGTTCAATGGCCAACAGTTTAAATGCTCAACAGCGCTGTGGATTTTATTAGCCATTCGTGACTATGAAAATTTTCGCCGTGCAATCACTCGATTAAAAAATGCCCGTCAATTTGACGTCCCATCGTTACACTGGCTATGGATGATATGATTGTCATCGATTTACCTTTTTTTTTTCAAACCTAAAAAACTAACGGGGTCGAGGTAATTTTTTTTCAAAAGCACATCTATATGCATATCCTCGTAGTAGAGCTAGGATACCAAGCTAAATGGCAGAAGCTGGTCTGAATGCGATACTGCTCGTTTGGCACATACACAATTCGATGTGCTGTGCTTTGAAAAAAAATTTTTTGTTGAGCAAAAAATCGAAGGAATTCATTGCGATAAAAATAAAGCAGCTACCACACTGCAACGAGGGATGCACTTTAGCAGGATGGCTAGCTACTTTTTTTTTTAACTAACCCTGTAATTTCCTGTAATATTTTGTCCCTTCTTTTAGGACAAGTAGGTCGTCTATTGATTAACGTTCGATGGTCATAGAAATTTATTGGGCACGGCCGCGCGGTCTTTGACGAATACATATGTTTCCAACACGTTCGGCAAACCATGGTTCGATTCTTTACATATATAGTTATACACGAGTCGTGTATACATAAAGTACTCGTACGGGAAATGCAATTACACGTGTACGGGCGCACGTGTGTTATCGTAACCCGTCCGAATTATTTGCCATACTCATCAGTTATCATGTAAATATTGCGGCTATTTGCCTTTAAATTTCTGCCTGAAAAGTTTGCAGCGTTCTGCTAAATGGAGGGTCTATCCAAAGGGGAGATGACAGAGGGCTATACGTCTGCACGCAACTTACGTGTAAACGCAATAACTGCGAATACAGCAATTTCTCGGGATAAATTTTCAACCCGACCTATAAAACCAGTCGGAAGATATTCCGGTACAGTACAGTACAAAAGTAAATATAAAATTAAGATAAAAATAACCCACGTGTTAACGAGATCTGAAAAAGCTAACCTAAAGAAAATATTGACCATACACCAATGAGAATTCCTAGCTATCTCCGGGAACTCCAACTCGTACGAATAGAAAAACTTTACAATCCACTCTGGTTGGACGGTAAACGCAATTAAATTCCAGCTCGATTGAGAATGTCCGATCGAAACTTTTACAGCCGTCGGAATTCTCTTGAAATTATAAAGTTTCCAACTGTCCACCATGGACAATCAGCATCCGCAACACGGACAGGTACAAACTTCAAGTCTTACCAGTGGAATCTAACAATTTGAAATTTACCATCTGAGATGTATAAATCTTCCAAGATTCTATATGTATATCGAGTGCATCCAATCCCACGGGCTGTCTCTTATCAGACAATGCGCCAATCACCGTGATCGGTTCCTATCGGCGTTATCGAGAAAACTTTATCGGTCCATTCGAAACTTGGCCGGATTTTCCGAGACTAACATAAGAAAAACACTCGGTCACCCATCGTACTCCCCTCCCCCTCTTATCCCCCTCCTTCACCCCCTTCTCATCCAGGTCCTACCCTACGTAACGTATAGCTCCGAGGGAAGTTCACGGTGTAAAAATCAGGACTCGGTATTGATCTTCCTTCAGCGAAGCAATACACTTTTTTTTACGTGCCTCTACTACATATATATATATACATATATGCACACACTAGGTTGCTACCACGTTCCATACTAGCCAGCTATTCCCATCCACTCGCTCGATCCATTAAACTGAATAGCTCGATAACTCTCACCTTTGCATGGGCAGAATCCTTTGCAGGTGATGTGTACTGAGGTGTGATGAATGCAATTGTGGTACTCCAAACGGCAGGGTGAGCTGTACGTTCGGTTGTCGGCGCCGCAAAGGAATGTCGGCTTCACCACGGGGCATTCCTGACACCTGAAGCCAATTAATAGTTTGTTTAAGCTCTACCACCAATAACCACATAATCTAAGTAGAACTGAGACACCAGTTATATATACACATACGTATATGTAGAAAAACTTATCAACGCATCTATACGTGATGTAGGTCTCTGTACGTCTCGCGCACGTTGCGAAGATGTACGTCTCTGATCCGTGTACGTAACGATGCAATGTATTTCGCACTGAACTGGACCTGCCGAGATCCGGTAAGTTGCAAGATAAAGAACGGAGACATTCCTTTCTCCTAGGTAAGTTAACCAGTGGAGATGGCCATAACATTTTTTGCGGTATTTCCAGATATTGTGCATGGGCGTTAATACGTAGGTATACGTGAAGATATCTCAAGTGACGTCACTTATGATTTCTATGAGGATATTCTTTAGGTAGAGTCGCGTACATCGGCGGGCACGTGAGCTGACGCGAATTCAGCGGGATCGCAGTCCACGCAAGAAATGGACATTTCCTGGCTATTACACCCGGTGCACGAGCACGTCGACCGAGAACCGCTGAGCGATGTTCTTTTATTGGGATGGTGGAATACGTGGAGAAGCGAGCGAGAAAAAGCTCTCGTATATATACGTTTTATCCCAGTGACACCTTCTGCAGGTACAGGCCTTTCACTTTGAAGGTTTCTTTTATACTTTGATCTTAAAAAGGGATAATACGCGTTCTAATGCATCAGCCGATTTTACCTGCATTTTAGGTCTATACTTGAATGTCTATATGCACGGGCTTTCATTACTTTCAGGATTCCGTCGTTGCCGGGCTTGGGTAAGTATGTCGCGTTTTATTGTTTCGTATGAAAAAAAAAGAAAGGGGGCGTGATGAAAGAAAATGAATTCATAGTTATATAGTAAAGGTATTACTAAATTGATCAAATACGTCGTTATTTAATATAAGGCTGCACGCACGTTACTCGTTTAATCGTAAACACGCAATTCCACATGTCCATCGACCGGGAAGAAAATTTCAAAATGGCCGCGCAAGGAAAACCGGTCCATTAAGAAGAGATTTTTTATATCGAGGTTTTATATAGAGGTTCCTGCAAGAGCTTACCGGAAAATACTGGCTGTAATTTCGCGAGTTAGTAGACGGATAAACCAAGCCGAATTGGTACTACCAGGAAGCTCTCGGCAACAACGCGAATCGCCAACGACGACGTTGCCGTCGCGACTCTGATAAAGGCGTTAAATTTACCTTAATTACTGTTGCGAGGGTTTAAACTAATTACGCATTCACACATAATCGCAATTTCCCTGGAAACTCCAACTGCAGCTATTGCACGATGTTCGCGCGGACTCGTAACTTCCGTTAGGGTCCAATAGTTTACGTAGGAAAGTCCCAAAGTCATTTTACACCCGTTATGTATCCTCATGCGATCCATACATCGGTTTAGAGCTCCCATAGCTTCCACAAGTGCAGCGATTAGCATCTTCAATTACCCGTAGATAATGCAAGTCCCTTGCGTAATTATAGGAAATGGACAAAATTATGTGACAAAAATATACTTCATCCATTTTTCACCTAAACCAAATACAGTCTTAACTATACCTTCGGTACCATGGAATATACTCATTGTGCATACAGACACGCTGCATATATAATATTCGCTCTTGATACACGTTCGGATGTGCGTATATATGCACGTGTAGTTTAAAGGACATAATTTAATTTTATTACAAAGTCGCAACGACAGGGCAACATAATTTCGTGAAAAGCACTTCCTAGAAACATAGGTTGGACCCCTTTACCATATAACCATATAAAATCAACGTACGAAAGACACCAACCGTGTTCATTATTCAAGTCTACAATGAACCCATAGTTTATATATATATATATATATATATATATATATACCGGTTATATAACATATAGCGCCACGTGTCGTTATGCTGAGATATATCACAAAACCAGACCTAAATTTACACAGGAGCATAACATATTCCACTAGGCAACGTATGATATACGATAAGTACCAACAGTAGGTACATTATAGACATAATTACCTAAATAAATATATAACATTCGTTAATAAATAATAATTTGTATTTTTCGTACAACTCAGTTAGATTCCCATTTACGTATAAAGAAATGAAGCGTTAAACGGATGACTGACAATACACTTGGTCGACCGAAGGAACACACGTGGGCAGGACTCAAGCCTGGCTGCAGGGCAATAATATAGGTATATGTCGATTTTGGCCAGGACAGCTCAGAATGGCATACTGCGAATCCGAATGGTACTGCAAGTGACAGGTCAATCAACGATAGCTGCGTCAAAGCGTATTTCACAAGGGTGACGACATCTCTCGCAAATTTACGGTACCCATCCAGTTATACCCATCCAGCATCCACACTGGAGTATGGCTTTTCTGCAGGTCTGATAATATATATATATATACACAGATATACATAAGTAAGCATTCATGAGAAGATAAATAACAACTAAAGTACATACGTGGATCAGTGTACTCGGATGCTCATACGTTATATACTGATTACATTTCTAAGGTATATTTGCTTTTGCATGGACGGTCAGTGCTAAGGGAGGTGGGTACCTACCTAGATACGTATTTAGGTATCCTACCTTACGTATCTATATATATAGAATGTACCTATTGCTTTCTTGTATGCTTGTCGATTTGCTTGTACACCATGTTGCCCGAGGGCGAATGGAGGGAATAGCAAAGTATTTGAATGGGACTGGCAAAACGGGTGTCTACAGTATCTATGTACATACAGAGGATAGAAGTGAATTGTACTGGCGACAGTGACCAGTCCTGAATCTCATGTGAATGCATATACAAAAGTTAAAGAAGTCAAGCACGTATATACATATATACATATATAGTATATGGTTATGTACGAAAGAGGTAGTACAGTAATCGTTGAAAGTCACGTAGGTTCAGTTGAAGAATGTACGATGGAATTTATATAACGTTTAGCAATGCCGTGTAAGTTGATAACGGGACAAAGTAAGCATATTAGATAAAGCAAGGGTAATAATAATAAAAAAAAAAAAAGAAGAAGAGAAAAGTGAAATCCCGTACCGTTGGTACACGTAAACGTCACGAGACTCAAGAGCATTGATTTACGTCCGTCGATGGAATTCCATGAATGCGAAATGTAATCTCCGAGGGGAAAACTTTATATTTCAATCGCATTTTTGTGCCGTAACAAATGCTCCCTGCCAATGGGAAATGATATTTTTCTAGGGAGTTTAGCGCGACGGCGAGTATCAAATATAGGTAGACAGCGAATAAGAGAGGGAGAGGGGGAGAGAGAGGGGGGAGTGAGAGAGAGGAGAGAGAGAGAGAGAAACGTACACCAGTCGAAGGAAATAGAGAGAGAAAACGGAAAAAAATAGTATCACACTTTTCACGTGCTGCAGACTGGACACGATTTTTCGGTAGGGATGCGTGAGATCGTTACTATCGCTAACGGGCTATATATTCTCGAATACACGTGGTACGAAAAAACATCGTGTATCTGCTAGACATTGAGAATACAGGGATTTTTTCCGGGTGGTGAGATGTGGTCGTGCCAACAGCCTCCCCCCCCCCCCCGAACCATCCGACGACTGACAGAAGTCATTTCCGGCGAAATAAACCTGCACATCCGTGGGGTACTTTCTCTTCTCTCTTTATCTTTTTTGCATCCCTTTCCGATCAACTTGACGCGCATCTATCCCGTATCCGACTATTCTACCGTCACTTCTCTCGTCTTCTTCTCAAAACCATCCCCTCTATTCTGATCGTACCACTGCGCGGTACCAATCGATTTTATACGTCTAGGCTCCTCCGTGAAAGGATCATGATGGATGATGTCACGGTCAGCGCATTGTTCGTTACAATAGCATGCTTTTCCCTGTCAAGAATTTTCACTGGGATCACATCGAGCCGTCATCCCTACAGAGCACGTGGCTTCTTGATGGTTAATAAGAATAGCTTGGACTCTCGTGCAATTTCGTATAGTTATACAGAAAAGGTATAGATAAATTCTGTCAAAAAAAATTATATATACATGTATATTCCTTTGAAGATAAAATACCCTAGGGCTTCGGTACTGTTATATTTTTATTAACGCTTAAGAATAATTCTATATCTTATACTTTCTCTCGGTGATAAGTAACATCGTTTTTGAAAGGGGTACACTTTTGTGTAAAACTGTATCTATTGAAGATCTGCTAATTATTGTAAATTCATAATCCAAGCAATCGACGTGAGTGATCTAACCTCAACTGAAAACGAGGGTCGTAGGTCAAGGACGAGATGTTTTGAGACTCTCGTATGTCTGACTCTATACAGTAGTTAATCCACCGGAGATGCAGCGGTTCGACGTTTTAATCAATGGAAGCCAAATATATCCACGACTATTATAACCCGATGGAGATTGAATCCGATCTGAAATCATTTCGAAAACAGTATTGCAACTGGTAAAACCATATAGCGGTTATCGAGTGGAAACTTTCAACAATTAATAATCAGCATCAGATTCCGTTGGTCCAGAATCGAAAGAGCAGAATCTGGGAGATCGTGATAGCCTGGGAGCCTTTTGCCTATTGTCTAGTACATTACACATTAGATGCAGTTTGCTAGTAACTTTACTCCATGATAGTAACCGGAAATTGGAACATAGCAGAAATCATAGTAAAGGACGAACGCCCGGCGTTACTCTACGTTCCAATGGATTCGTAATCCGTTCACGATGGCCGCAGAGAAGCGTGATATTAATTGGATTTCGATACTATCTTCTATATTTACACGAGCGATTTCTCCTATCGAATAAACCCATATATACCACGTACCAAGCCCATGTATTGTGACGTGATTTTTCAACTCACGGTCACAAGGCGACTCCGGTTACCGATACAGATAACGCTCTCGTTTCCGGCTCCCTTCGGGTCGCCACCCT
>JARQSW010000427.1:1564267-1617349 GCA_030142375.1 Calameuta pallipes
AAGGGTGGACGGACGAAGGTAACGTAGGTTGGATCTCGCAGATTATCGTTCTCGGATTTTCGCTATCGGTATCGGGTAAAGAAAAAAATACGTTACAGTATATAAGTAAGTACACACGTGACCCAACGAGATTTCATCCGTACGTAACGAAAACGAAAAAGAACCGATCACGGCAAACGAGAATGCACTTTTCCGGCAAAGTGCATTGGGCCGAGATACAAAAAAGTGCATCATCGAGATAAATAAGAAAAGTAGTATCATCAGTCTCTAACGGTTGGTTTCTCGGCAATTCGTCGAATGGCCGTCGTCATTCGTAAAGATTTTCTATCAGACCGACATATATATATATATATATATGTATGTGTATGGTACAACTTTTATCAGCAGCCTCAGGAGTATACTGGAGAGATAGAGAGCAGATATGGAGAGAGACAGAGCGATAAGGGAGAAATAAATAAAAGTAGAGATAGAGAGAGAGAGAGAGAGAGGTAAATATATAAATACGGAAAGAGAAAAAAAAAGAGAGAAAAGACAAAGGGTCCATGACTTATCGATTTTTCCCACTGTCTAACGAGCTTGAACCTCTTGGGGTTATACAGCGCCACGTACTCCTATAGTAGCTTCAAGATTGTTCCGGATGTAATAAAGGTAGAAAAAAATGAAGTACGAATGCACGTATGTCACACACAACGTAAGAGTCTCTTACCCGTTTAAAGTCGTAGTAGTTTGACACAATTCCTCACAAAAGACGTAAGGCTCGTTATACATCAAACGTCGGCGAAAAATATGAAGACGCCTTTCGACACACGTTTTTCAGCCGAGATCTCTTTTTTTCTCGGTACCCTTTATTCTTTTACCCGAAGAGACAAAAAAAAAATCACAACAGAAGACCTTGCACCGGGAGCTCTCTCCTCCAGGTTGGTTTGACATAACCTCGAATATCTTTTGTACACTGTCGCCCTCTTTGAGCCCTTTTACAACACAACGTCAATTTCCCTGCCAGTTAAAACGAACCATGGGGTAGAGCCTGCACCTCCATTGCTAATTACAATGCCATTGCTTCCCTCAAACTTTGTCCCTCGTCTGGAAAGCACTTTGCACTTTAACCCGGTTGGCTTCGCTGGCATTAAATTCAAGAGTGCAAGAGGCGTTGGTTTTCAGTGTGAATCCACTAAAGCAATTTTCTTACTATATTCCGGTATATCTGTTACCTGTATAATCGTACAAGACCGCACGAGGCGTAAGGATTAAGAGGGAGTAGCTCAGACAAATCTTAATGGAAATACACAAAGAAACTGTTTCACAAGTGCCCAATCATATACCAAGTGACGAAACGGAAACGCAGGAGAATATTTTCGTAAGTGCTGACCGGACACTTCCAACATATTCCTGTCATATCTCGGGGTTACACGCGAATCCCTGGGATTTTTCTATTCGTCCAAAACTTGTCGACGTCCCTTCCTTACTAAATGGAGGTACATTTTTTTATTTCTATTCCCCTTTTCCATCCGCTCCATCCTTCACCACCTCCCGCTCCACCGCCCCTTGTACCCTACCGTCCTGAACTTCCATGGCCTATATACCTCGCGCAAGCTAATGCGATGATAGATGAGCATAAGGGAATCCCTTTTGGTATCAAACTACCCCTTGTGTGTCCTTCGGTCGCTCGTGAGCGTCGGACCGTGTCTATTGCTGAGTAAGCCCTCTCTTTACGTGTTTCTACGGTTCAACCGTCAGAGCATATAGTAGAGAAGCGTCGGCGAGCGTTAAGACATCGAAAGAAAGACGAAAACGTTATCGGTATATCGGAGGACGTCAACTTTCATATCAGCGTATAGGGGATGAACGTGAAATTGATTGGGTTGATGTATTTGAATGGAAAAAAATATCAATCAATAAAAACATACCCAGATGGTTCCAAATCGATGTCGCAGGACAGATAACGTATCCGTCGTCACGTCGTTTCACGGAAAGAAAGAAGTTTTAATTCGTTGAGTGTTCAAGCGCACCGTTAATTATAAGCAAACACAGACGCTTCGGTCGTGCAATTAAAATACGTAATGGCGGGGCTCCTGAGCTTCTAAGCTGCTTCCGCATAGAGTTGAGTCTCCAACTTATTACAGCTTGAAGCTACGGCATACGAGGGAAATGTTTGACGTTCATTACGAGCGCTTTGGTTCCTCTAGTTCGTTTTCTCGCGTGCTTCCTCTATCTGTATATCTTCCTCTTATCCTCTTCGACATGTCAAATCTTTATGGCCGGCGACTTCCACTCGCGATCTTTCCACGATTTTACTTCACGTTTACACACCACTTTCGTAGCCATTCTCCCCTCTCCTTCTCTCTCGCACTTGCCCCTTCGCGAAATGTTTGTCTGGCATGTACATATATATGTGTATATATATATATATATATATATATACCCGAGAAGCTTGCGAGCTTTATTTCCTCATGTAAATTTAATCCAGAATGGGCTCAAGGCCCAGAGCGTTTGTCGAATCGATCGCTTTTCATGAAGACGGGACTTGAATGGATACAAGACCTATGAGAATGCTCACAAAAAATCGTATTTGACTCGTTCTCGAATTTTCACGAGTATAAAAATGGGACGTTACTCAGAGGGTACCCACCGTGCTATATCCTTTATAAAGATTACGACAAAAGCCCTTTTCACAGTCTATGGTCCTTTAATGCTATGACAAAGCAGACAATGTCCCTGGTAGGACGTTATCGCGATTAATTATTCCCTCCAAAGTCCACGTGGATCTTCATCCTAGGATTTTAAGCTGCCTGAAAAAGAAGTCATTGTCGCATCGTGTCCTCTCCTTTTCTTGTTGGAAAATTTTCGTTCGACAAGATGCCATTAGCAGCTATAGCTGCGTTCATCCACGCATAGATACGCGCGACTTTACACACGGTGCAGTGCAAACCAGCCTGTCGACGGAACCAATTTTCCAGTACTTCTCTCGGAAGATGTATAATGCAATTTAAGGCTCCATCTTTAGACCCTCTTCTACGTATCGTTTGTGCTTCCTCGGACGTGCTGAATTTTCGTTCGCTTGCTCTTGGAGACATTTCCCTTTTTTTTTTACACATCCTTACTTGTATCTCTCTCAACGTTACCCCACAGAAGGGACGCCATTTTCCGACCTCTTTAACATTCAAATTTATGCTCATCCGTTTCAAGTCGTATCCGCCTCGTGTATATATATGGGAATGACGAAAACAAGCGAGTGACTACTGTACAGTCGTAGGCATCTGCGTATGTACTAGTACTGTTCTATGGGCCACTTGCAATCTACTCGGATGCAGATATACCTCCATACCTGACATATGCACATGAATAGTAGGTACGGCGAAGAGCTGCTTACCACCCAGAGAAAGCTCCACTCCTAAGCGCAAAACTGCACCACCTCGAGACAGACGCCTTAGAAGAGAAGGAAGCCTCACGGGTCGCTGAGACGAGAGAGGAAAGAGTAAGAAGAAAAAGAAAGAAAAAAGAGGAGGTCGGTATGCAGCTATGTTCCTTTTAGTTATCTCACTTGGCTTCGGAGTAACGAACTTTGGCCACCCCGAGGTACTTCAGACGTTTCCCTTATATTTTTCACAGTCCTTCACCCATATTTGACATGCACCAAGTACGTATGTATACATACATGTACCAAAATACGTATACGTGGGGTTCAAGTAAAAGCATTCAATTCCCAAATTGGTTAGTTCATCTGTCAAGTAATTCCGTGTGTACAGACCCACAATGTTGATATACGTACAGTGACTATACCTGACTACACCACCAACATGGCAATTCCTCCTGTCTGTCCAATCAGAGGCATTTCCCTTGCAGATGACTTGTACAACTGTAGGTAAATTTCGTAGAGTTTTCACGTAACGATGAAGCCTTTATTAATACCCGCGAAAACGAAATTCGCATATCGATATACCTCCTGGTGGATCAGACGGTCAAAGTATATCGACTGTGTGCAGGGGTAGACCCGAACTTTGAATTAAACATGAGGGTAGCTCCCGTGTCGGTTGATGGCGACAGTTCAGGACATGTCGGACCGTCCAGGCAAAATGGTTTACACATACAGCATCGACATAAAATTTCTTTTCTCGTTTCATCAATTTATAGTGGGTTACGGATATGCGCGGCTTCAACTACAATCGTAAAGTAACCGTAAGCTACTCCTTTTAACGAACGTATGTATATATGTATATGAAGTGAATTTCCCAGTGGTATACGTTTATCTCCCTACTAGCAAACCAATACAAGAAATGGACTCCATTTGTTACATTAACGAACCGTACCGGTAGAATTTTGACTTTATCGTCGAAACTCTATTCCGTCCGCAGTGTATGCGCATACACTGTGTTAACTATTCATTTGATTCAGTAGTCGTCCGCTAGGAGACACCACTGAGCGATCAAGCGCGCCACTGCGCATGCGCGGCTTGTAAACACGGATGACAGAAGGACAATGGACTGATATAGGGAACGAAGTCGTTAACCGGCATCGATTTTAATACCTTCGTTAACGGTCCTTTTCTTTCTCAAGGAGCTAAAGAGTTCGGCTAATGCTTAATTCTCGTTCAACCACTCACTTTGACTCGTCCTGATCCTCGTCGTCGTCCTCGGAGTCGAAGAAAGCATCGTCGTCCTCGGCGTCGACCGATGTCTCCGTTCTCATACGTCGCTGCTGAACAGCTCGAGATTTTGGTATAATCACGTCTCTGAAAAATATAATTAATTGTATCCATGCTTTAAGATGGCAACAGTCGAGACTGAATGTGTATAGAATTATTGAAAATATTATTGCCGGAATCAATATTATCAACTAAACGTTTATTTGGCGAGTCTCCGGTATATCGTATAGGGTATTGATTTTTCAAACTGATTTGAAACGTGATGCGATCCATTAGGTGGAAATCGAACAACGAAAGGCAATTACGTAACGAGAAACGTTTATACTGACCCTTTAACGATCATTCAAGCACTTTGTTACGGATTAATGGAATTAATGACGTTTACCGATACTATACGATCGGCTACCGGTCAAACCCATATTAACCGCTAATACTGCGTCGATCCAGACATTTACCCAGCACGATTAAACTGTTTCAACGTTATTACTGGGGATCAAAACAGTTAATAAGGTAAACTGAGGGGCATATGATTATACAAAAAAAAAATTAATTAAACACGACATGAAGCAAGTCGCCGTCAGATAGAATACATTTACTGACACAGTCAACATCAGAAAAAAATTTATTAAAAAATATAACTATTCTTAATTAAATGTTACATTTTCGTCAAGATCACGAGATAGCTAATTACTAATAATTCCCTGACAATTGATGGTTTGTTTCGGAATGACTAATAGGATAATTACCAGGTTAATAGGAAAAAATGGATACTTCAAGACCTGTAAACTTCTGGAATTGATTGTACAGGCAAGTAACGATATAGAAGAGACGGTAACTCGTTTATTCTTCGTCGTCCCCGTGTTTCGCTTCATTGTCCAGCAAAGCAGCCAACTTTCACAGCAGTATTCGTAATCTCTGATTTCGCTGCTGCTCTTATCTACTGTTCTTATATGTATACCGTTATGCTGCCGCTATAGGAGCAAAGTTATAATGTTGGTTCTTAGAAATATCGAGCGAAATAGGGGAGAGGGCTCTAGCTATATGACACGGGGTGTCGTAATTAGCCAACGAAGAAGCTGGGGAATGTTTGAACGTTACGAAGCATCGCCACGAAATACAATTCGGTCGAGGGTTGCTCTCGCGTTTGACAATGGCAATCTCGTCGGTTCGAAAGCGGCGCAAAATTAAATTAATGCGGTGCTTCCGCACGCGAAGTGTCCGCCCGAGGGTGCGGAGCTTCTGTAACGACAGATGCTGCTTCATCGAAATGCAAATGCCCAACGAGCGTTGTTTGTCAGTTTCAGAAGTATAACGAACGAGGGATACTGGAGAAGGGGAAAGAGAAATATTTAAAAAAAAAAAAAAAGAAAGAAATACCCATGAATCGGTATTGCCTGTTTGTCATTCGGTGGAATGTCTGAGGGAGGAGAAAAAAGGCGGGGAAAAAAATTAATATCGATGAGAACGTGTCTCGGCTGTGGAAGTGGGAAATAAATGCGTTTATTGAGAAATAAGTCCCTAGGGATGAAGTAACGTGAATGTATCTGCTTGTGAAATTAATCGATTTCGAATTTGTATTTACTTTGCTACCATGTATATCAATGTTTTTATTGAGAAAAGAACGAGTGCATACGAGATTTATGTATGAATAAGAGTATTTCACGAAATTATTGGTAAGTATGGTAGGGACCTGGTTAACAAAATGAATGTAACGATTTTTTAATCATTTTTGCAAAAATCAATGAAAATTCGTCGATCAACGTGAAACAGTGACTGGAAATGGCAGGTGTGTGAGAATTTAGAGTTTTATTTGCTTCTGTCTGTTTTGATGATCGAGAAGTTGATTTTTCAGAATTTCAGCATGACATTACATAACCTCAAAATTCACTTTCAGCCTTTAAGTAATATACGAAGAAAGTGCTTATTAAACATAAATTTTGAGACACCCTGTACATAGTTAATTTTCTTGATACCCAGCCGAAAGTACATGATCGACGCATCGATTTCAACGCAGAAAGTCTTGGATTCTCCAATAGGGGTCTCCAATAGTTACACAGCAAAGATCCAAGGCTTTCTGCACTGAAATCGATACGTTGATCATGTACTTTCGGCTGGGGATCAAGAAAAATAGTATACACCACACGGGCAGTAAACTGAGCACCCGGGACTGCTCGATAGAAGGCCCGAGGCGAAGCCAAGGGCATTCTATCGAGCAGTGCCGAAAGCTCAGTTTTCTGCCCTTGTAGTGTAATATACTATTTGTATTCTACTGAAGCTGTCGAAATGACTAACATAGATATATTATAAATAATCATTGAATTAGTCAAAATCAAGTATCAAAGTACTCACCCTGACTTGTGTAGTTCCTTTTTCGAGACGCAAACTGCCGTGAAGGTATCCTCGAGCAAACAAAGTTCCTTCTTCTTGCAATTAAGTGGACGACACAGTTCACCTAGGAAGGGAGCAAAAGAAAACATTGAGAGGTTGATACGTGGACAGTCGGTACTAAAAATAACAACGAACGGAACAATTGGAACTTCAGTAGAATCAAAACCTCCACGTATTTGCCAAGAGTCAAAATACCTGAAACAACTGTACAAGCACGAGAGAGAAACACACGTAAAACTAAATCAGATAAGAGAGAGAGAGAGAGAGAGAGAGTGAGATGGGGATAGATAAAACAGATATATACACCATAAGAAGAAACAACGAAAACCAAGCGTCTCAGAGAGTAAGACAAGGATCAAGATAAAAAAGGAAATATAACGTAAGACAAAGATAAAGCCATAATCCTTTTGGGACTTGACAGACGGCTGCCCGTTCAAGTTTTCCAATTTGTTTGAGATTTGCGAAATCGAATCCAAGCGAATAAATAAGCTCGCGCGAAGAAGGGCAGAGCCTGGAAACTTAATTGAGCCATTCGCGAGACTCGTGGAAGGGGCTTTGGTAAGAACCACGAAGGGATGAACGGCGAACGATGAACAGAGGGTAAGTGTATAGTATAGAACCTCGATATCGAAGTCTCACAGAGGGACGGTTGATTCGCTTAATCTCTCAAGCGTCCTATGGCCATCGGTTTCCACTATCCATCCTGCCGCCCGCCCCATTCTGCCAGCGTCGTGCCGTCACCGTTTTATCTCTCGCTTTTACCTTGAATGACAGTAGAGGATAGGGAAAGGAATTGGCACGAGGAAAGGAGACATAGCCGGTGGGGTTATGGATCGATGCCTGAAGATATAGTAATCGCCAATCTTCCTCTTACTGCTTTATTACTGCTAGGAACCGTGAAATTAACTTTTCCGAGCAGCTCTTTCATTTCTGTTCTCTTCGTTTCGAGTCGCCGTCACGCCTTTGTCTATCATTGGGTTACAAGTCGTCTGGGACCGTTACGTCTAGACGGGGAGAGAGTGCGCTTGCATATACAGGGTTATTCGGAACTATTCTACCACCTGAAGATGGTTCTGTTCATTTCATTTCAATTAAAACTCATGGTAGAACCAACGGTGGTACAATGGTGGTACAATAGTCCTGAATAACTATGGATATCTATTGTATATATTATACGATGTCTCGGACCCTATATATACACGTCATTATTTATAGTCACGTAACTGACACACGTTATTTTCGGTAAGAGCGTTTACCTAGGTCTTACACAATGGCTTCCTATAGGTGTACCGAGACTCACTACTGGGACTTGGTTCCTTGTGATTTGTGCAAATCGAATGTAAATTCCCACGAGCAAGGCTATTCTCCGAGTTTGACGGAAATTCTCGAGTAATCGCAAAAATGAATTGTCCGACTACGCGAACACTGCTGTACGTGAAAATGTCAAAGTTCAAGTCCACGCCGCGCGAAATTTTTGAACGGACGAAAGTAAGCGTGTCTTGGATTATTTTTCTGAAAACTTACCCTACGGATGTAGCATCGAGCGACCGACTAGAGAACTGGTCTTTATATGTATATTCGATCGTTGCTGATTCCCTATTATCTATACCTATTTACATTCTTTATACGTGGAAGAAGGTTTTACTTAATTTCAATAATATATCCTTTTATGATGTCATCGTTGAGCGTATGTACCACTCGTGTCAACGTCATCGACAGGATTCTATTTTGATAGCCTCTTAGATATTCATTTTCAACAAGCCCACGTTAGATCCTGTTATCAATATCGAAAATATGAGGTCAACGTATATATGAATATTATAACAGTAGATCGCAAAAACGTCCAACGATCTAACACACACGAATTGATCGTTTGCGTCTTATCATTGAAAAATGAACACACCGGTGATTATTAATACGAGTACATTTATTAGCGTACGTGTAATTTTCTGCACACCCCCAGGCTGTCTCCGGGTCACATTTGCACTGGGCGTAATACCTAACTTCCATCTACTGGACACATTTACATTTTTATCGGGATTCCGCACCAGTGAAATGCATGAGGCTCACGCCATTCGAAATAGATATTTTTTATATCTTTCTCGCGCACGCGTCACCGCTAATCTTTTAGGTAGATTTTCGATATTTGCTCGTTATATTTTTTATAACCATACAATGTGAGCAATTGGAGCGAATATTTTACGAGCACGACTTTTGCTCCTTCCGTTTACCTATAAATATGTAATATCGAGGTCGTACAAAATGACGAAAAAAATCCAGTGCAGATACGCGAGACGTCATTATAAACTAAGTCAAAAAGCTTCAGATGAGATTTGAAAAAAAAAAGTCATGAAAGGGGTGACCTCAATCTTTTTTTTAAGAAAGTCAACGTGCAAAAAATGGTACAAACAGACAGAGAAAAATAAAAATAATATATCGCAGGGGCACGAAATTCTTAATGAGACACGCAACCGCGACATGCAGCCACCCACCTTGGTGGGTGGTACTATAATTATTATAAAATGACCTCTTAGAAAATTATAATCGGATGCTAGAAACGAGCTTAGAATCCTTTTATCGCGAGATGCATTTGCCCTTGTCATTATATATATATACTATAGTATATACTATACATATATATGATGGCTACAAGTGAATCATCGACAAGAGAGTAATTTGTTGATATTAACGAGCAGAAAGCCAGTTGCTCATAGTAGAGAACCAGTTTGCTCTACTGTAACGAAGAGAACGGGAAATAGTTCACTTTCCATGAGTATAATGCAAAGTCGTTCGTCGGGCAGAAACTACTTGAGACCAGCAAAGCCTTCCGGTTGGTGATGTCAAAGTTTCGCAACTCCTTGGTTAAACGGTGTCCCATCCGCTTCGGAGTTATTGTGCAATCAAAAGCATCGAACTGTCCAGAAACTGCAACTGATAATCGCGGCAGACGATTTCTAGTAAGCATTGGAAAATTTCTGAAAATAAAATCAAGTGCCGTGAATTACTATAGGTAGCCAGTATTTTAAAAAAGAACGACGTTATGAGAATAAAAAAAAATCTGAATCGGTTTGACAACCGAGGATGGAGGATCCGAAAATTAATTTCTGAGCCGTGATCCGACACCCAACCAGTCGGGTGCTAGCGGTTTTTTGACCCCCCCCCCCCCCCCGTAATTCCGAACTCTCTGAGGCACAAACGAAAATCAAAGTAGTGCAAAGAGGTACAAACGGGGTAAAATCGAATCGCGTTTTGAAAATTAAAATATTTTTAAGTCGGGTGCCAGGTTCACATAGGTCAGATTTCACATAAAAATGCACATAGAGCGGGGATGCAGAAAAGTTAAAATTTGCACGAGACGTTGACAGTTTTTCCAGCCTGATATTTCATATCGCTTCTCCAACTTCGTATATACCGTATACAGTAATATATCTATTACAGGCAGTTTTTCGTTTAAGCGTTCATCCAAATGAAGCCAAGTACCAAGATAAAACAAAACAAAAATTGAATTCCAATATTAAAATGGCAAAAAGGAAAAAAAACTGAAGGCAGATACAGAGGTCTAGTCTTAAGTATAAAGGAACTAATTATCCAGGAATAATTTTTACGGAGCTTCTACTTTCGCTTCCAAGACCATTATAAAGTTAGTAAATGTTTTACTTCTTTATTCTCGCCCCCAGAAATAAATTCTTCAAGATGGCCGCCTCGGCGTCGCATTCGATAAGTTTTCTCTACTTGTCGTTGCGAATCCCCAGAATTCTCATCCATTTCATCAAAATCGTTAACAATGGATTGTATACAGTGAATGGTCCGTGTATATCGACAGCCTCTCCCAGTCATCCAGCAAGATAGCAATGGCTGCTTATCATCGTAGAAAAGCACCAGAGATAAATAGCTGGCAAGTTAGAAGACCTGTATTAGACTCGGTAGCAGATTAAGAGCTTAGCAATTTGGGAAATGGCTGCCGGGTCTACGCGAATCCAGAACACACTAAGGACTGTCGTTGATCTTGATGGATGGATACACTTCAATGGTATAAATCCGCCGTAACGTCCGACCGTTCTGACGTATCAACCCTTAGACCTGCATCGGGCGTTTCCATGTGTCGTTTCGAAATTCATCAGACCAACCCAGAATGCGAGGACCTAACAATGACTATAACCTCCTGACAATTCAATGTCTGACCGACTACTGACTAATCTACTTGTGTCTCGATATATCCCAAGCCCACGTGGGAACGCAACTAGAAACTCGACTAGAGTTCCTACAGGGTTGCCTGAATACTTGAATTTTCTTAATTACAGGAATGCTGAGTTGCCGTAGTGTGGTTAGTCATTTTTCATGGCATTTCGTCAAAATCTCTCTCTATAAGCGACCCTCCGTACAAGGCCAAATAAAGCGAAACGTGTCGTGCCTAGAGGGAGGAATCAGAAATGACATTGAATGGCGTCAAGTGATGTTTGGTCGATTTAGCAAGTTCGCCCCGGAATTTTAACACGTTAAAAGAATACAGGCTCGTGACGTGGTTTTTTTTTCTCGTTTTCGCAATTTACATAGATATTACGAAAGCCAGTAGCACTCATAACGAGTGTCGTGCATGCATGCGGGTTATTTTGACCTGGGTGTACAATTTCCAAGGTAATACAGGAGGGTGTAATAAAAGGGTTGAATAATAGAAAAAAATGGGCAATAAAATTTTACAAATTCCTGTCTCCGTCGATCTGTCATCTAATTTCTTTTTTAATAAAAAAAATTTGCATCTGCGATAGTTCTACACTTGCTTAATAAGTCTTGACAAAAAACTTGAGTCAATCGATGCAAAAATATCATAACTAACGAAATAAGACGATACTTTCGCAAAGACGACATTCCTTATACAGGGTAACTATACATATATTAACATAGAATAAATCGTAATCCAAGCTGCTAAATTGAGGTTAAATTGTTTCATCAAGTTCATCAGGGTTCGCCACGCTTGGACAATGTACTTGGCGCCAATTCGAAATTCACAATGAACTTCGGTACAACAATCGCTTGATGTATTCGTAGATCGTATTGAAGCTCTGTAATGCTAATGCCCAAGGATTGACAAGCGTTATCGATTATTCTCCCCCGATAATTCGGTCACACAGAGTTAGATATAGAAACAAGCAGTAGCAATTCCGTGCCTGAGTGCCTCTAAGCTGCCGCATCACTAAGGGACAATTTGATCAGTCGAGATCACGTCGCTAATTAAGAAAAAAAAATTCAATCATTTCCAACACTGACTGTACACCCATTGTTCCCTGTACAGTCGTGACAAAAAATAAAGATGATTTCGACCAAATTCGTAATAATTCATCGGCATTCAAACTCCGTATAAGAGCATACGAATTTATATACGAGGTAGGTAGGTAGATAGGCGGAGGTACGTATGTACACGTACATAGCGCAACCACGTTTGAAAAACGAGGACCCACGAATAATTCATGCTCAATCAAAATTTTACGGTCATTCGTTTCACGGTTATATGGTACGAAAACAAAAAAATATTTCAAATATTTATAATCCACACCTGTGGATGATGCATTTCGTGCACGTTAATATGAACGACTCCCGTGCGGTACGAAAGGTCGCGTATAAAATTTCATGCTTTAACTGCCATACAGGATGACGTGTTCTATGTAGGTATACTTAGTACATACACAGTACCAACTTACGACTGATGGAGACGATCTTGGCATACGTAGAGTGAGGATCGACTCGAGCAATTCGACGACATAGAAACATGGCACGTGATACCGCTGTGACTGGTATGTGAAAATATTGACGAGCCGAGAGGATATTAAACGTACGTGACATATATGATATTAAGTATTCGAAATCAGAAAGGATGGAAATGCATGGAAGCAGCATGTGAGTTAATTGTTCAAGCATGTTGACAATAAAAAAAAAACTTGTAACGTGTTACACGTCAGTGAACAAACGTCAATGAAATTCACTGTAGACTACGTGCCATATGTATACGCACATATGAGCAATGTATAAAAAATAAGCTAGAAAATTTCTTCGAGTATTAAAAGCCGCTAGAAGCATGAAGATCCAGAGCCCCTAAAAAAAGGTGGAAATGGGAAATAAGGCAGAAACAAAGAAAAAGAGAAATTGTTACAGTGTGTTGAAAAGGGTAGAATGGAAAAGAAAAGAAAATAGGGTAAGGAAGAGCTGAGCAAGGATATTTGCATATAGAGACACGCGCGGGATTATTTGTCTCAAGGGTTGAAAGAGGGTTGTTTTCTTTGCTGGTATTACTCGAGCGACCATATCCTCGTAAGGCAATCGTAGGCGTATTGTGTGTGTATGTGTATATGTATAGGGTTGAATTAAAAATGTATATTCTTCGCGCACCCCCGAGGACATGATTCACAATAAGGTCGTGGATCAGGTCAGTTTCGCAGGTATGGGGTATTAAATACGTGACCTGACTATGAGGATATTTTCGCTATTGGCACGTCGATTGTGCGATTCCCGTAATCTATTGTGTTATGAGAAAGATATAGGACTTTCACCTCTTGACCTTAAAGGGGTTGTTAAATAATTGCTCGAAACCCCCGAGGAATCGCGATATCCATCTTATCCGGTTCTTGCGCCATATGGTATACTCTTGAGTAGGTATACCAGGCATATATGCTGTAGAGATACTACACAGAATTCATGCTACTACGGATACTATATTGCTACTGTGGTACTTTGCTACTATATGACATATATATATGCCTTCGATGAATCTTGCAAGACGCGGAAGCGATTTCTCGTTGCCAGGAAAGTTTTCCGAAACGAAATTATATAGTTTCGAAAGCTGGGTTCAGCATTGTCTCGGGGAACTATGCAATCTCGCGGAGCTTTTAAGTACCGCTTTCGTCGGATGGACCAGAAAGAAAGGACGTGGCAAAAAAAAAGTAGAAGGGAAAAGCAGGAAGGTTTCTTGGGGTTCTCGTCTATCGTAGATTACATATTTATGCGTTTGCCATATCTAAAAGAACAATTCAACGAGAAAAGTAGCCAAGTTACGCGAAGGTAGTTTTCGCGTGATTCGGGAAAATTGTGCAATTTAAAAAAAATGTAAAAGCCATACAAAAAAGTATCCATGGCTTTTCTTTCTTTAGTTTATAAAAATTCCCCCTATACCTATACCACTGCAGGTATACCATACCGATTCCCATGTTGTGATATACCTGTAGCGAATAATATATATTCTTGAAGAATGCAAAAATTCTTAATTACATCGACACTGTAGCATGCGACCGGATATATTACGCAAGAGAAAAGAATGTCAAGAATTTATGTTCGCGTTTATGAGAATAATGATTTTGAGGTAAACTCACTGTTCGGGTCGTGTATCCATCTCTTCTTATCGCCAACCTTCGTAATGCGGGTGTCGTCCTGAAAGAAGAAGAAAAGAAAATAATGTTGAGCGCACGAGAAATGGAGAACTCGCCAGCTTTCACGTATAATAATCGAATAAACAGTCCCATCCGTCCGTTGTTCTCTATCTCGGCGGGCATGTAAATCAACGTGTAAGATTGTTACAATCATCCGCGAGCAATTCACGAACTTCCGTCTCTCCTCCATGTATTTTAAACTAAGTGAGTCATTCTCTCAGTAGATCCATTGTGTAATCGTCGTTTCCATTGTAGTCCCGCCCTGAGAAAAGCTACGCGAAAAACGCTTGGTGCTTGAATCCCAACCTTATGCGTAAGCACGTCAAGAAGAGTATGCGAATAAAGACATATGTATAAAATACGTATACCTATATACCCATAAGAAAAGGTTAGGGCCAGCTAAAAGTAGAAACCTGAACGTAGTTACATATCCATATCGATGAGAGGGTGCAAGTTCAGGATAGTCCGTGAATTTAAATCGAGGTCGATTCCAAGACAAGGATATATAGGAAATTGCAGAATATGCAGTTAAACAATAAGTTACAGCTCGCGTGATAGTTCAGTAGGTAAACCGAGGAGGCAACTATCAATCGATTTGTATCCCGAAGTAGAAAATTACTGAAAAAAAAAAAAAAGTATTATTGAGAAATAAACAAAATTTTTAAGAATCAAACAAATAACACTTCGTGTTACGTAAGCCGATCGAATAAACGGTTGGACAAGTTTAATTTCCGTGAATACGCCGGCAGTCCTCGGAAGAAAAATGCAATATACAAAGCCAATAGGGGATGACGCGCTGGAAACCCGTGGGAATGCAATTACTCTGAGTTTGATCGTTCGATCGAGTCCCGCGATTTTACTCATAGAAATCCCACGCAATCCTAGATCGTATAGCGACATAGTCGCAAGAGGATTTCCATGAGTTGAATAGAGCCGTTGGACGCTTAGAGGACGTATACGGGAATGTACACAAGGCTTTAGCTAAAACAGGTTAGAATAGCATCTGTCTGAATAACTATATTTGGAGTGATGTACGAAGGTACACGCCAAGTACGTAATACCAGTAATAGCAATGATAAAATACTAATGCCGTAGGGTTGGAAGCTGTTGGTATCGGTACTGGATGGTTTCGTTAGATTTACCTGTTTTTATCGTAAAACCGCGTCTGGCTGGGAATTATATCTAAAAGCCTAGGCGAGAATTGTCGCGAAACGTGGCGGCTTTAATCTTATAAAAATAAAAAAGAAAAGGACAAATTGTTCACCCGGATGACAAAAAAATAAAGTGGTATAACCGCAAGGCGGTACGGCATGAAGTGGGCGGCGGTTGAAAGACTGTAGGATCGCGAAAACCGTCGGAGGGTCCGAAAGGACGAAAACTTTCCCGTTTCAAGACGAGGAAGGATAAAGGTTCGTTCGCACGTAAGAGCAGATAGTATATATATATAGGAAAAGGAGATACGGGTAAAGGAAGGAAGGAGAAAAAAATGGAAAAAGGCTCGACCACAAATCTAATTTTCAACTCGTTGCGTGAATCCGAGCGGAATCGTAGATGTAGGTTAATCGGTAGGCTTGCACCGTTGCACCGTTACACCGGGTATATATCCACGGCCGCTTGAAATGCAGCCAAGGCCTTAAGTCAACCGATGCGAAAATTACGAGAGCTTCTATGGATGCGACGCGCGGCCACGGTTTTTATTCGATTAGCTAGGAATTATTCGCTGAAACGAGACGAGGCTACGTTATCGCCGAAGCTTCTTATCTTAATGTACCGATACAGTGTGTACAAGTGTGCAAGGCATTTTATGCCATTCTGCCTCTTACCACTGCTGGTATTAATACCTACTCTCTTATCTACCCATATATCCTTGTACCTAAGGTAACCCTTTTACGTGGTATCTTGAAACACGTGAAACTTCTAACAAGAGTTCGACGTGCCCATGACGTTTCCTGCATTTTCCGGATGCTGTAGATATACATACATTGTGGATGGAGCTTTAACAAGCTTCCCCTTGTCGATTGTTATTTCAACGTAGAATGATAGCGAGGAACGTATATATACATATATATATATGTGTGTATATATATATATACACACATATATATATATATATTTGTATATCATAGGAGAGAAGTAGATATCATATGCAGCGCATCCATCCTGCGACGTGAAGTTTACGAGAATCACTTGTGGCAATGAAATATTTAGAAACGTGCTTAACCATGGAATCGGGACGTCGCCTCGTTACGGGAAATCTGGCTACAAAATGTATTATAAACGAGATACATTCGTTAATGAGCAAAAGAGACACGAACATCACACGGAAAACACGAAATGGACCTTTTTTCTTGCATCTTGAATGAGAATATTTTTCATGTTTTATTTTTCATCTTTTTTTTTCTACTTACTTATGACGTAGCGATAGTGGAGGTCAGGTAAGGTGCAATCATGATTCTATGTGTTAGCTGATAATAGGTAATTAAAGTGCTAGTTAATTCGATGATGCAGAATGAACCGATAGAAGATAATGCTTACGGAAACATCGTGCAGGCGATACGGATTGGCGAATGGGCGATACGTCCGGCCAGTTTCACGGCTTCGACGATGCAAGTCCTACTCGTCGAATTATTGACGGTAATTAAGCTGTGTGGATCACTGCCTCGCGGCAAATCATTGCGCAACCGAGCCTACTGCTGGTTGTTGGCTAACGAAGCCTCTCGACCGGATCGTCGATCGTACAGAAAACACGATTATCGTCGTTAAGAGGACCCTCTTGTGACGAAGAAGAACGTCCACGTGATATTTCGAGATTCAAACTACTTTTTAAATGGCAGCAAATAATCGAGGTACTTCCGGTTGGTTGAAATTCTTCGTTGTGTACTTGAAGAATTGTATTGTAAAACGGTTGCTGATTTATTTATTTATTATATATGTACCTATATACATATATTTCAAGTTTACCTATTTAACCAAAAAAATGCATGACAATGATTGAAATTCTTATCAGAGGTCCAGTGTCACAATGACGTTATTTAACGAGAACGAAGGAAAATGCCCATGAAAATTTTCGTTAAGAAGAAAACACTGAGAAAATCAGATCGAACCGTTCTCATGGAAACGCCCCAGACTCTGAGGTCTTTCGATTGAATCGGATGTCTTGGTGAAAATCGTATCCAGCACGCTCCGCTACATTTTCCTCGTAAAATATAGGGAAGATAATTGATCCAGGGTTTCCGAGGGTTTTTCACGATATTACGTAAAATCGTAAATGAGAATCACAAAGCAATTTGCATGTACCATTTCCGAATTCATTCAAGTAAAAAAAGAAAAAAAAAACAATTATTACCACCATATCAAATCGAATTTGTCAAGTAGTAAGCTAGTCGTTTTACAATTTCCCTAAGACAATAGCGTCTAGCACGCCTAAATAGAGTATTATCGTAAGCCATAAGTGTTTTTCAAGATTTCACCTTTTTCGTGAAAGATAGCAAAGATTTTTCATTTCGAGACGAGAGAAGAATATCGATTTTACGTCAAGCTTAGGATACTATTCCTCTTTTTTTTTCTTTTTCTTTCTCCGTCCTCCGTTTCATTCTCTCTCGGCACCGCTTCCGGGTATTATACCAGGAGGACATTGTGATTGAGAGTAACGAGAAGTTCTGATCAGTCTAATTTACTTTCTCTCCATTACCCTATCACTCCTAACTAGTTCGTCATCCATTATCATCCTAGGTGTATCTATACATGCAGAGCTCTATACGGCTACAGTACGAACTGTCCTCGAGGAACCCGAAAGAGGACGCCATTACCGATGTCGGGCGCCATTTCAATCGATTATTCGAATGGCTATCTCCGATGGAAATCCTACCGCATGATAAGACTCCCAGGTTACAAGCACCAGGAGCTTTTACTCATCTACTAAAGCTCCTCCTTTGGCAAGGACCCTATCGTAGTCCATCGCTCTGTACGCCCTTAGGTTTCCAACCGATAGCTATACGTATAAACTACTCAAATCCATACACACACACGCACACGAGAGTCTATTATCTATAAAGCGCTAAAGAAATTTGCTCGATCCAGGTAATACGATAGAAACTTCCAATTTCCTTTCTTTTTTTCTTTTCTCTACAATGATCCAATTTATTGGGCCAACTGACTCTTATATGGTTTTCAACATAAATATACTAAAGTCACAGTTATATCTATTCCCTATAGTACGTGCGAGCTAACATTTCTGTAATGTTCAATGTACATGCGTTAAGTGACGTAAAGAATTTTATACATATGAAATATATATATATATATATATCGAGATAACCGTGAAGTACAGAGTCAGGAGGTTAAACGCAGAACGTCACGAGCTGCGAACCACGTTATTGCTTTACATTCTGTGAATGTTGCGGCCAATGCGGAACGCGTGTCGGAGAAGGAACGTGAAATATTTGTTATGGTTTATAAGAGCCCCGTATACAGTAGGGCCCATATATCCTTGTGCGTCCTAGGGGTTGGCGAAACGTCACGAGCCTCCGATATACGTGTATAGTAAAACTATATATGCATACATATATAATAAGTGCACAAATCCATAATTTGTCATAATGATAATACAAAAGACTCATACAAAGCACATATACAGTGAATTGAGTTAGACGTACGACGGGTCGGACAGACTGTCGCCGCGCATCGAGATGACAGTGAAACGGGCTTAATAGTGAACTCGGGCAAGGCTGGCTAAAGCGGATGGAGTGTTTGGCTTCTGGAAATCGGAGCAAAATAACCTCAGGCACTGGGACGACACACTTCAGCGAATGGTGCTTCGGTGTATTTGCTTGCGTAACATCGTCGGGCGCGACTCCACCTACGTATTTTGAAAATATTCTTATAGATGAAAAACCGCGAGGTCGAGGTTGACTTTTTTTTATTATTTATTTTACCGAAAAATTCGTCGCTTTCATATTTTATTCACGAGGCTTGCTTTCACGGCGAAGAATCGAGGCTGATTTTTTTTAGGATTAAACGAAATTTCAACATCTTCAATGCCACTCGGTTACGCAACTCGTGTACTTGGAAACGAGGGTCGATCGAGTTTTAAATGTTGCTATTGCGGTACGTTCTACAGTTTAAGGTACGACTACTTGGTTTTTATATTAAAATATGGTCCGCCACTTGTTTATGAATTAAACCGTTTCGTTAACCAAGGATGACATTTCTCTTGTATACGTGTTCCCGTCTCTCTTTCTTTCTTTCTTTCTTTCCTCGTTTCTTTTCTCTCTCCTTCTCTTACTCTCCTTATTGCTCTCGTCGGCCAAAATTTGACGCCAAAGACTTTCGCTATGTATTTATATATGTTACTTGCCACGAAGCAAATTCTTTGCATTTCGATGTCATTTTACTGCTTAACGAATAAGATTTTCTTGGATAGCTATATCTATACGTGGCTCGATATAATATTTGTATATACCCAGTGTAATTCAGGTTACAAGACTTGGTAATAGTTTAAAATCTCAATTGACCATACAGCCATGATACTAGGTAACGTATTGGGGGACGGGGGGGAAAGGGGGTTAATTTCGAAACAGCTATCTTATATAGTGTAGTGTAAAATTTGTATCACTTACAATTAAATGTGTAAATTTACTGTACGGAAGCTTCTCTATGTAGACCGAAGGAACTTTGGCACGATATATATTTGTGTTTCGGTAATGGTGAATCGGCTTGGTTTAAAATTCATTGATATATTCATATTTATGTATAATTCTGCTACTGATACTGGATATCGTTTTGAACCACCCAAGGGTGGAGAAAAAAAAAGTATATTATTTCCTTGGCACAATTTTCATCCGGATGCCACGGCAGTGTGATTGGTATAAAAAGAAATGCTTAGCAATTTCATTGATCTGCAGGATACGTGAATGCGCATGAGAACGACCTTTATTATGATGAAATCAGGTTGATCGTATATATGGAAAGAGACTGAAATCTTTCTACGTGGGGATTTGACTATTGGCATATATTTCTTGGTAAGTTACGTCATGATTTTCAGTGGAAAGAAGAAAGTGATGTTGGCAAAGTAGGATTTGGAATTTCGTAAAAAAAATTTTTTATATATGAAAAAGAATTTGGGTTAACTTACAATAAATAGGGCTATATTGATCTTCGGGGAAGGCAAAATAGATTGAAAAATTGGTGAAAGTCGAAGCAATATATCTAACTTTGTTTCTTCGACAAGTTTCCGTATCTAAATTTATCTGGTTGAAGAAAAAGACGTCAAATCTGCGAGAAAAGATATTTTCGTCTAATTCCCCAAAATTCTCAGGGAGGTCTACAAATCCTCGGAAAGATCTGTCCAGAGTGACGAGGACTGTAAAAAAAAAATGAAAAAAAAAAAAAAAATTTATCAGAGGCCACCACTTCCGGTTTAACCAAACGTCATCTCAATTTAGGAAATACGCGCGTATACCATGAAATTATATCGAAGCGAGTCCCGAGGCCTTTTCAATTTCGCGAATATGAGCTTCTGGACTGATAATACAAGACGCATGATATACACGTAGATAACAACCTCTGATAAGCTGTAAGCAAAGATGTCTTAGCCTCTCATATTTTACATAAAACTCGTTAACTATATGATAACCATAAATTCAGATAAATGAATGAAAATTTCAACATAAACGTTGGCATCATCCCATCATGAAAATTTGCTATTGATATTGAAAGGTTGAAAAATATTGTTGAAAAAAAAATATAATTCAGTAAAGAAATTACAAGTTTCGAAATAAAATTCAAAGTAATTTCCGATACTCGCTTTACAGGCGTAAATGGAAAAATAATCCGAAGCGTTCAAAGGATTTCTGAAGTAAGCGATTACGATGGCGATCTAACCAAAGCTCCCGTGTACGAAAGAGGTCGATGGGAAAACATGAATAGACGAAAGAAAAGTCCGGTCAAAGAGAACGCAGAATCAATTTCCTACCGTACAAAGGAACAAGTAACCGTCAGAGGAAGGAATAGAACAATTCATTGAAATAGAGAATGAACTAGTGAGTTGATCCTAGCGATGACCTCCTGAACCCTGAAGAAATCATTCCCCATCCACATGCTCGTCGCGATTAAATTTTACCTGGACCAGAGGTCGTTCGAGGCACCTGGGGTAACGAGAATCGCTCTGGATATACATAGATACTCTACGTATTCCAAACCAGCCATTACTTTAGTTCAGAGCCTTTGCTGACCTAGGTAAGATCGTGACATTTTTCTTTAATTCCTCCATAGATCCAGCTAGACAGATACACAGAGGTAAGCTAGCTGGTTCCCTTCTGGACCCATCTTAAAAGAAATAATCGGGTACGGAGATACCTAATGTCGAAGGTAACGGTACCAATATGAAACGTCAATTTATAGTGAATTCTCACAGGATAAAACAGTTTTCCAAGAAGGTTCGAGTCCTGGCTAATATTCGAAGCTGACAGTTTTGGTAAAGGGGATCCTAGTCGATTCCCAGGAAGTAAACTGAATATCCGTTGATATCTGACGAAGGAAATGAGGTGGGGACGAATGGACGACGAGTGAAACATAACTCTGGTAAAGCTACAAATATCACGTGTGATCGTGAGAGTCTGGTGAATTTAGGAGATTTCCGTATTATTTATCTGTACCTTCAAGATATCGTGGATCATGTACGATATGAGTATGTATAGTCAGTTATACTAAAGCCATGTACCTAAATATTACATAACAGTATGAGGGTATGTAATACGCCGTGAGAGAATACGTCCCGCTATTCTTGTAGCAATTTGAGCAACCACTCCCGCGAGAATGTAATTAAAACAAGAGCACGTACTGAACGACTGGTAAAAGTTGGCAAGTCCAGAGACCGATATTCCCCGGGGCGTAAATTCAAATTACAACAATTAAGAGAAGAGCTCGCCGTGTCGTGAAAAATCCAAGGAAAACCAGTGAGTGTTTGACTAAGCACACTGGGACGAAGTAATTTTCTCACGTTTTTGAGGTTAGGCGTGCCATTAAATACCTGGTTAACCTGCTGCGGAGGAAAATGTTTATATTTTGGTTTTCTTCTCTCTTTTTTTTTAACAAACAAAAAAAATGTCTTTTTTTCAAACGCACGAATCGCACGAAGCGGTTATCGTGTCGAAATCCCGAGATGGGAGTGGTAAGAGCTTTAGTAAAAGTTGTCGAACCTAACCTTAAAATGAGAAAGGCCGTGTATAAAAGTCGCGAAAAAAAAGTAACTGGCAGCATAACGATATGGCATTAGGGGTCTCGGACGGGATAAGTAGAGCAAGCAAGTCGTATTACGCCGGAAGGTCGACCCAGCCATTAGTTGAACAAACGAGGGTTAAGTTCTGCTAGATAGATGGTGGCGGCGCCCTCGTTCCACTGCCTCCTAGGCTTCTACGGCATCCCGGTGAGAGAGAGAGAGAAGAGAGAGCACACAAGTGTAGAGACTCCAAGTCCGCAGGATAAACGTGTGTAAAGGACGTAAGAAGAAGGCAGTGGTATTGGTAGGGGCGAAGAAGAACGTACGAGAAAATGTAGATGGCAGCTCTGTAGTCCTCATATACATTCCATAGCCACAAGCAGCGTCGCGTTAAGACCAGGAGGAAGCGTAGCATAGGAAACCGTTACGTATGTATGACACGAGGGTGAAGCTGGCGGAACGACGGAATACAGTCAATTATAAATGAGTAAGTCGTTCCCGTCGTCTTTCTGGAATTTAACCGGTACGAGAGTAAACTTTCAAAGGTAGGGTGATGTAACGAATCCCATTTTCACTACTATAATTGCGAAAGAACATTCCCTCTCCTATGCCACTCGTATATTTATCTTGGCCTGATAACAATTAAACCGAGTTTAAGAAAGTATAGTGTGTCCAACCTGAATATAGCCAGGATCCCTCCCAAGTCCCGTTTACCTTATAGCAAAGCATAATGGTAATGGCTCTGAAACGACGTAAGGAAACAATGCCCCCGAAATTTTCACGTTCCCAATGGGGGTTACTATAATACGGTTCCCTGTACTTTTCCCTCTAGTGCGGTTCCTTGTTGACGTGCTGAATCAACCATCCCCCGCTCCCATTCAAACCTCATCGTACCAGGGACAATGACATCCCTTTGAGTTTTCCTATTTTTCCTAGTTTTCCAAGAGACCCAGACGTTCCGGGAACGACTCTCCATATATACGTTGACCCAAAGGAAATTCTTTCTACAGTGGAACCTCTTTGTAACGTTCGATCGCACCGGATACTAACGGTTGGATTCGCTTCGTTCCTCCTACATGATATCCCGGCTTCTCTTGACACTCGTGATTCTCCTTTAGTTCCCCAGTCCGCAAACATCTCCAGGACGAGAAGTAATGCTTCTCGTGGTATAACACCGGTCGCCATTGGGATCCAGGGAGAGCTTTTCTCATATTCCACCAGTTTCCAACCCTCTCGATGCCGTGCTCGTGTCCAACCCCCTCAGGAGCGTAGAAACGATGAAATTTATGCCCGCTCTCGAGAATTCTGACAATCGGTATACGAGCTTTCGGAGTTTTACAAGTCCCCAAATAACATGGGCCACTGTGCATGTATCCAAGTCACACGGGATACCGTCCTACAGCTACCCTTTTGGGCTGGTTACAATTTATTCATCCGCTATAGCTACCCTTCTTCTCTCGAGTCGACTTTACCCTCAGTGTCTTCCTGATTAAACGAAGAACCTGACATATACACTGTACGACATTCACTCTACGTTAGTACATATTCCAAGGTGCCCATCAGCCATCCTCCTAAATTATGGAGCGTTTAAACGTCGTTAAAAAAAAATTCGAGAAATCAAAAAACCTTACGAAATATCATAACGTTTCATATGTTTATAAGTACCAGCTTAGAGAGCCAGCATATCTCGTAATCGATTAAAAAATTATTTCATTTTTTTTATATTTCTAAAGTAATCGCAATCTGTAAAAATTGACCTACGTGCCGTGAACGCGTATGCAAACCAAGGAATTCATACGCATTGAACGACGATACCGACGATCAATCGGCATCGCGAAAAGTGACGACAGAATTTCAAGTTATTTTCGATAGACGATACGTTAACTTACTCTTAAGGGACTACATGATCTTATGCTAAAGGGATTTTACGATACAAAATATGTTATGTAAAAAGAATTTAATCTTGATATATATATATATATATATATATATATACTAATAAAATTCAATGTGAACTAGGCTGAATGTATTAACAGACGCATTGAATGCCGATGCAATGCCCGAAATACGAGAGAATTAATGAAACGGTTTTACTGGAACAGATACCGCATTAGCTGAATCCAGTATATAAAGCGACAGTAATATGCTCGAATTAACGAAGCAAATGACGTGGCTCTCGTATAACGCTTTGCGAAATGAAAGTCGTAAGCAGCGCGAAAGCACTAACCCTTTATTATTCATTTCGATGTATGTAACTCCAATTTAACGTAAACTTTTTAAGGCAACGTAATATGAATACATATAGCTACGAACTCCACGCAGAGATACCTCCTGTAGTCAATAAACCTTGAGACTCTCGCAGTCAGGAAAGAAAAGCTGCATTTCTCTAGTGTCCAAAATAAAGATCTACGCGAGTGCAGTTGCCGCGACTTATATCGGCAAAGAATCTTCCCGAAGATCGTTTCCCGTCCAGGAGACTCCTGGAGAACAAGAGGATCGGCGAATCCTAAAAGGAATAGATATAATACGAAAACTCGAACGACAGATCAGCTTGACGAGCTGAAGGAACACGAAAGGGACAGGAGCGAGATAATAATGGAGAGAGAGAGAGAGAAAGAGAGAGAGAGAGGGGGGAGGGGGGAGGAATAGCGTACTGCACAGAGTACTCAAGGTTCAAAGTGCTAGCGCTGCTATATAGCATAATGTCACTTTCAGCAGAGTTCCTACGTCAGCCACGAAGAAACGAGAAGCGAAGTAAAATTCCAACGAGGTGGCTCAGGGGAGTTCGGTGCTCTTGGTACTTTCGTTCAATATTCCGAAACCTTTACTATGTATTTGCTTCGCAACAATATTACCCCATTTAACTTCATTGAAATTAGAGCCCGGCCATTTCGACTTGGCGTAATTAACCGATCCTTTTCTCAGAGTTGTTTGTCTTTCCGAAGCAAAGCAATGGGCAAACGATATCACCGGGCTCTGTTTATCGGAAGAAGGTAAATATTGTTCAGTTATGTATACAATTATTTTATATAGTTATTTAAGAGTCCTGCGAATACACAGAGCAACAGCGAGCAGTGAGAGCTCATAATTTCGTGACGAATCGTTAAAGATTCTTCGCTGTCTCTAAAGATGGCGCAACGCGCTCGGATAACGTTGGTCCAGGCTAATTGATATTTACCCGTGAAACTTCCCTTCGAGTTGGTAGTGTGGCACTTTACGAGGGAACTTTTACGGAACGAAATCAGCCAACGGGATGCAAGAGGTCAGGACTAGGTACGCGTGGTGGGTGTACCCGAAGGCTCGTGCACTCGCGGCTGCAATTAGATTTGTTAATTTTCCACGTTGGTACGAGAAGAAGAAAAAAAATATGTAAATCTTTTACATAAAAACGTGACTTCCTTAGACGACACTTTCAGGGGGGTTGTTATCTCAGGACTTCGAGGTACAACAAAAGTCTACCGTTATCGCTCCAACGTTATACCCGGTGGCAGATTCGTTTAACGATCGTCGGCACTAGGTCGAAGCACGTAGGGAATGTGGATGAGCATGTAAGCAAACTCGACGAAGGCAGGAAACATCGTTCTAAACGGTTTTCCGATACAATGACCGTTCGGTATTACGGCATGGAAATCGTCATTCTATGTACCTATAACGTGCTAGGGGGAAAGAGGGGGTCGAACGCAGAGTGAAATTCCAGGAACTCAGCCACGACCCACATATCCCTAAAGCTATTTCATTTAACGCGAACGTGCAGTACACACCCTGTAGATACCTAGCTAGAAAGGTGTCCAAGGTCAGGCGGAAACGGATCAATACTGAATAAGAGAACAGTGGGTTCTTTTGGCAGACTGTTTTTTTAACCCCAAAATCAGCCCCCAGGTATCTGCGATACCGGCGATTTTATTCCTTCGTGAAATAAGAGACGGTCCAGCGTTCTTACGCAAGGACACGTACGGCCCGTGTACCGGTGTTGCGCAATACCATAACGCAATTCAACGAAGATTGAATTGCACTTCACTGTCTAACTATTTCACTCACGACTCTCATATTTTGTATTTTTGCATGTGTACGATTTAGGTTAGGAACGTGTCGATTGTTATATCGATATGATCGATATAGACCAAGGACTGTAATGTCGTTAATAATCGTGTCTCGACTTACTTCACGGGGATTCCTCTTACGATACGTATACCGTTAGGTATCGTACTTCAGGGCTAACTAGATTCTAAATATATACGTATAACGAAATATTGAAGTACCTTCGTAGTCGCGTATCAGGAAGGCTCATTCTTGATATCGGGATACTGAGTCAGAGCTTTCCCCTTCGTGAAAATCGTAATTAATGTGCGATTCGTGAAAATCCACTCAGAGAATTGAGGGAGAGGAGCCCGAGGTAGAGGGTTAGGTTAAAAGAACAAGAAAGAAGGGGGGGAGAGAGAGAGAGAGAGAGAGAGAGAGAAGAGAGAGCTTTTAGGGCCTCTGGTCCTGCGGTTTACCACAATTCCGAATGAATTCCAGGGTTCCTTTTGAAACTGTACGTTATAACTGATATCGAGAAGATCCGAGTTTAAAGGTTTCATCTGGAAAGCCGCGCAGTGGCCGCTGGCATGCATTCGACTTTCATTAAACCGACCAATGCGAGAAAGCCCAGGGCCGTAGTAACAGAGAAGTCTTTGCGTTCAGCCCCCTCTGCCGATGGGAGGAAGCTAATTTTTCCGCTTTCATGATTTTGTAATAACCGTTCTAGAAACGTGAAATGTAAAGCCGTACGTGAATACAGCCACGTTGCGCATTGTGCCTAGAGATAAATTTTTTTAATAAAAAAGAAAAAGATGAAAAACTAAAAGTATACAAAAAGAAAACGTAAGGGAATACGAGGGACCTGTCGGACTCGTCGGGTATTCCTGTATGCATGTATACATCCCATTATACAGATATAGACATTATAATGCAAAACCGATGCCAAGGTTTTACAAGCAATGCATATCCTATACGTAAATCACGAAAGATTTGAATCTTACGATAATTTCCGTACCTCAGTTACCGAAGACGAAAAACCACTGGTTTACGTGGAGAAAATAAAAAAAAAAAAAGGTATGATGATCCAAGAAGATCTTACCGTCATTTTCTATGACACCTCGTTCGAGTAACGTCACTTGTAACTCAAGACCCTCGTCAGCGAGACGGAGTCGGTCGTTTAAAACATTTAGCCCTTAACACATTTCTTAACCACACTGGAAATTACCGTCGACTCCCGAGGACTTCGCACGATTTACCTTAATCTCGTAATATTACGAGGCGAATTCATTTTTCGCAGCACTGCAATGACGCGTACACGTTCGTCAAGAAGTCCATTGTGCGTGTTACGGCAGTGTGAAAATTTAATTCCCATACGAAAATTGATCGCGACGACGTTAAACATGAATCTAGTCGACCTCGGCCTTTGTCAAGTAACAGGATTCAACACGGGGAACGAGTGGAGCATTGCGCCAGATACGTAACGTCGAAAAATCTAAACGCGATATACCTGCGGATACACAACTTCCTCGATATGATTTTCCAAGCTGACGATTATAGGGTAGTTACCCCTCGGTTACTTACGCACACGAATAAGCTCGGACGGATAGTCAAAATGAGTGGAAAAATTATAGCGAACAGTCGATAACACAAGACAAAACCTGTGTAGGAGGGAATTGCTGAATGGAATCGGACCGGTCTGCGGGCGAGATGGGATTGACGAGTAAACGAAGAAAATAGTTAAAGGGGCTGGCGCGGCGGATGGGGTCGCATCCCCTTGCGAATTGGCGCAGGAAACGATAGAAGACGGTTAGGTGTTAGCCGAGAAGGAAGGTGGAAATTGGTCTAGGAAAATCTTTATCGAGGAAACGACCACGAGAAACTCGCATCTCACGATATAATAAGCCAGAAGGGATGGAGGGTAGCAAGGAGGGTATAAAGGGGGAGATGTGTACCAATATCTAGAGTACCAGCGGAGGAAAGAGGATTGGGGGGGAGATCGGGAAAACTTCGAGAGTAAGAAACGCCGGAGCGGATAGAAGTGAAAAACAAAAAAGGGACACAAAAAAGGGAAGAAGCTAAGGGAGGAAACAGAAGGGTCCTGGGATTGACGGAAAGCCAGGGCGCTAAGGGTGATATCTCAGAAATCAGGGTTTGTGATGGATTGCGTTCGATCCCTTCGTTTCGGCAGTCAGTCCAACCCCTCTTAATCCCCCTGTACCCCCGAGTACCACCAGTCCTCTTTTGCCCTTTTATCCAGTCCGCGGGTGCACACTGGGGCGCTTGGTTCGCCTCAACTCCAGTGGACGGTGATAGTGACCGCGAGGGTATCACCGGGGGGGTGGAAGTATCATAATCTCGTATAAATTACCAAACGACTGGCGTGCGGAACAACCCTCAGTTTGCTGGGGTGAAAAAACGACTCTTCGGAGTCGCACGGTTAAGACCAACTTTTATAGATAACAACTTTTGCGGATACGTTCGCAATATGTATACATACCTATATGTGCGGATAACACAATAGGTAAGTCATACGCATATATGCATTATTTTACTTGCACTACGAAGGACAACGTGTACAGAGGCTGCTGCACACTGTCGCCACCCTAGAATAAGGAACGAACCGCCGGTAGTGGGTCGAGGCATGCTCTGTTACATTAAGGGTCGGAATTCCTTCCGTTGGAATCAATACTATAGGAGGGTTGGAGAACACGAACCCCTGAACCCCATGGATTAATATAATCTATTCAGAAATAACAAGGTCAAATTTATCGGCACTTACAGTTTCCTAATTGATCGGCGGATAGAAAGCACAATATATGTATATGTATATATATACGCACACATATACACACACCCACATCATATCACTGCTCATGTTAGTCGATGATCCCAAGGTACAACTAATTCGTTCATGGCTCCGACCAATCGTTATCACCATATAGAGTTAACACATCCGTTTCATTCTATTTCAAAATCCTCCAGACGTTACGAGCAAAATACATTCTACTTTAGTCCGTGGTCTCTAGAATCCCTTAAACGACCCATATTCCACATACGTCCACCGGACACTACCGCACGAGCCATTATTTTAATTACATGTATCGGAGCTCAACTCCCGTACCATATCCTTATACGGATACCCATGTGACATACCTATGTATTATTCACACATGTTTACAACACACAGGCCTCAGTTTACGCGTATAGAAAAATATTAAAAAAAAAAGAAAGACAGGGAATATGTTTCTAAATATATAATAAAACGTCAAAGAGAAAGACACGCGTTACGCCAGCGTGAAATGTCCCACCTTCTGCTAGAGTCAACACGCGGTATGTGTTCATGACATATATGCATCTTTCAGATCCCTCGCGTAACAGTGTAAACCATCGAGGGAGAATCGATCAGTTTTCTAAAATTAAGGGAAACACAAGTTTTTACTCGCGTAACCCGGCGGATAATATTATTCCCCGCTCGCTGGCCAACTGGTAATCAATCAGCGTCACCGACATGCTTCCGAGCGACTCACCGCGCTAACTCCTGCCCGACCGCGAACAAAACCACTTGGTGAGCCAAGTGCTGCTCGAGCGGCGTCCCGGCAGTGCTGGTTGCTCTATGGTTATACATATGTACATAACCTATGCACATATGTATACAACGTCTAGAAGAGATGCTGAGGTTAGCTCGGCTGCGTGGGAATCGGATAGGCGTATGTACCAGGAAGAGGAGGCTGGTGGATAAGAGGATAATAACCCTACATAGTGAGAGGGGTAGTAACAGGGATTAAGGGGGAGACGCGAGTATGAAATTTCAGAAGAAAAAAAAAAAAGAAACGACAGAAAAGACCATTTTCCCGAAAAGGCAAATTAAGTCGAACGAAACGAGAAATTATTGTAAGGCGGGAAGAAGGGTGGAAAAAAATTAATCACGAAGCCACCCTACGCTACGCAAGGGCTACAGCTGTGCCCCCTCTCTTTTGTTCTCCGTGTAAAATTTTCTTCCGACCTTCCTTTTACTAATAATGATAATAACGGGGCATATCGCCGTGCACAGAACCCACAGAACTGAGGCCGCGTTTTGAGCGGGCGACGCGCGCGTCCCTGTCGCCCTTCTATTTTCTTTCGTAAAATACGTCACCCGAACGATAATTAATTTAATTCACATAGACGAACCCGGCTCGTTTGACTCTGACTACGCGCGACGAGTTTCCATGAGAATATTATTTTTCAGAAACGATAAGAGGTTTGTCCTTTCTATTTGCAGCCCTTTATTCTTCTTACACCCTTACCGCGTCCATTTACTCTTTTGCCATCTCGCTAACAAGTTATCGGTGGATAAAGATTTTGCGCGGCTTGTGCTGAGTTCATTGAAGCAGACGCCGTCTTTGGTCCTAGCGTAACTGAAAGGGTAGAAATTTCGTCTCGCAAGAAATAATAAAGGAAAAAAAAATGTTCGTATAGCAACCCTTACGTGAGAGTTGGATGTCGATAGAGAGAGAAAAAAAAAAATAATGAAAAATTGAAATTTTTATAACCCGTGTAAACACCCGATTCGAATAAGCGTCTCGGAAGACCGCGAATGAGTATCGTTAATTCGAATTCCTCTGAGACAATGAAGATACAAGACGTAATAAGTAAAAAGAAATTCCAGAAATTTCAATATCTTGAAATTAGCCCCAAGGGAGTATTATAGCGCGTGGCCCCCTGAAACCCCTAGGACAATTTGAGCATAGAGCTTTATATGAAAACGTAAAAATTTTAAGTGAAAGTAAGGTTAGAGCAATACGGGGGTACCTATAGGTCACGATGATCTTCTTCACTCTCACCACTGTGTATATACGCGTGGTGGTATAAGGATGAAGCCTTAATGTATATAAGGGTGGTAAGGGCCAGCGGGTGGTTCGCGAAGGAAACTTAATCGGCAGTCTTCGTTCTCGTTTGCCGGAGTTGGCCGCTCGTTTAGGTCCGCTTCGATGTGATGGCAGGAGATTAATCTTCGCAAGCAGATAAGCAACAGCAACAGACTATCGAGTGAAAAGGTGAAAGGGGCATAAACGAGCGCTTTAAGGTTTTTTTTTTTTTTTTTCACTACACCCAAGGGTGTACTAGCATGTAGGTCGGCGATGAATAAACAAAGAGGGTCGTTAGCGTATAGAATAAAGAAAGATATCCAGAGCACGACTTTCGAACGTAAAAAAACTAGAGGAGTGATGAGCATTACGTATACACCCCTCCAGAGTGACTGCAGCCGTCAATGACGAAGGTGAAGTCCCGGGTGACCCAAGTAGAAGGAAGACGGGCGAAGCCAAATTGCGAGTAGCCGTATATACCCAGGTAGCTTGCGAATGAATAAACAAAAGGCCATTAGAGCCTTGAATAAGGCTCCTCGGCAAACCCTTAAGGACGTCGTAGGCTAAAGTAACGGAGCGAAAGAGAAAGTAGGTAGTAGCCCGACATAGGCCAGACAGACGGTGTCCCAGACTGCCGTAGTAGCCAGGCGAACAAAAGTATCCCGGACCCCTTTGATTCCGTTACCACTGTTACTGGAATTTTCGTAGCTTGAGTATCGGGAAGAAGGAAAAGATAAAAAAAAAAAGAAGTCAGAGAAGGACACAGTGGCTACGTGGGCAAACCCGCGAGACAAGAACGCCAAATGAGGACGGAGAGCGGCAGTGAGACGCCGCCTGGATAAAACAGAGCTTAATAAGACGATTCTTATGCAATCCTGAAGCTTGAAACCCTCGAGTGGTAACTGCGCCGAAAGTAACCTCAAAGAGATGCAAAAGGCGTTACCCTTTAGGAGCGACGGGGGGAAGAGCAGAAGGGGGGCACGGTTCCACGTAGTATAGCTCGTATCTCTATAGCGTTCCAATTGCTCGTAGCCGTCGTGCGACCGCGCGGTGACGACATTGCGAACCCGACCGCGCCCTGGCAAATTCAATTCTGAAGAGTAATAACCGTAATGCGAGCGACTTTTACTTTACATATTATACGCGCGAGAACGCGTCCAAAGCAAGAAAGGAAAAGAGTCGTTGTAGCCCTTCCTATGTAGTATCTATATGTATACATACACCGTTATATATATATTCTTATAAATGTATATTCTACTATGGTATCACTTCTCCTCACTTTGGTAGCCATTTTTTCTCCAGCGCGCACCCTTTTCATGCTATTTCACGAGGGCGGATTATACGTCGTGCCGTTCCTCATTGTTTTGCTGTTGTCAAAATTGTCGTTTTCGTTGAATTTTCTGCGCCGCGTGACGACTGACGGGAACCGATGAAATCCCCGCGGCATCATTCGGTGGGACGATTCCCTCGCCCCACACCGCCCGGGGATGTGGGGCCAAGACGCGAAGTGGGAGAGTTATACCACGTTGACGAACGCGAGGGTAGAGAGAGAGAGAGAGAGAGAGAGAGAGAGAGAGAGAGAGAAAGAGAGAGAGAGAGAGAGAGAGAGAAAGAGAGAGAGAGAGAGAGAGAGACAAAGGAACATAAAATAGACAACGGCGGTAATGTTTCCCGGTAAATGAATTCGTAGCGTAGACACGCTAGACGTCGAAGTGAGTGGTTTTGATTTCGAAGTGCCATCCACTCTTTTGCCGTAACCGTTGAAATCAAGGGAAAGGGGAGTATCGTGAAACGACCTTAAGCGGATGAAGCTTAAAAGCACTATACCTGCACTCTTGACTTTTCTCTTCATTCTTATTTTTTCCCAATCTCAACCCCTTTACCGACATCTTTTTTCTTGTCAAGTATCTACCCAAAACGAAAATCTATACGGATTTATACGCAACACCCCCCCCCCCTCTTCGCTATCACCGTATCATCCCTTAATAAATTTCACTCATGCATCGGCTATACATCCCTTGCTCTACTATACCTCATATATACATATATATATTCCTACCACCATTGGTACTGATAATCATAGCTAGCGTGTATACCATATCTGCCCCTAACTTGCTCATTCAGGGAGTGACTTTGTGATGCCCGACCTGTATTATACCGGCCGCAAACCGACTCATTAAATGCCGAGTGAAGGTTTCCCGGTGCTCGGAGTTTCAGCATAATGATAATTACTTCATAATACCGTGAGTGCCGCGGAGGAGATGGTTAATTATTTCGGGTCAAAGGTACAATGCCGAGGATCTTTGTGTATAGTGCCTATACATTATAAGCTACTCCTCGATAGCGTCACGTGAAGGAGGATCGTGAGAAGACGATATTTCTCGAGCCACCCAAACCGTTCGTCGCTCTGCGAGAATCAATGCGAGTCAGCCGCAATAAAAATGTCCAGGAATAACCTAGCGGGTCACGACGAAAGGATCGGAGGCGCGTTGGCTTATTCCGTGACAATAGCCGAAAAAGGCAATCCTCTTTTGACAGGGAAGAAGGAGGGTTAAAGTAAAATGCAAACATCGGCCATTCGACCCGAGCCATTCTAACCGAGTCGCGCAAAAGACTTTAGCTTGATGAAACGTGGAAATTTTACCGTGCGAATGAAAGAGCCCCGTAACATGAATATCCTAAGGGATTCTTACGAGGCAGAATAATTTACAAAATTCTGTAAACGTAACGGACAAAGATATATATATACATATACACGGGCGCGCGTACGTCTACGTATGGACCAAATAATGGTCCAGTAACGAATTGCATCCCCAGGCGTCTAATCGCCGTTTTTCACGTCGTCGGCGGATATCTGCTTCTGAGATAGTCTAATATGGAGTTCGAAATCGCAAGGAGGTAAACTTCGGACATTTACAGGGAGGGGGTGGTGGTTGTAAAGACAGGCAGACGGCGTTTACAGAGACGGAGTGAAACTTTAATTTTTCTAGTCTCCTCTCTCTCTTTCTTTGCCTCCCTCCGACCCTCCATCTCTCGCGGCATTGGAACTTTTGCTGGCTAATCGCACGAAAGCCCAAGGCTTCGGCAGACCAATGATGGCGAGGGAGAAAGGATGTAGATGTATACATACGTTTATGGGTACAAGGAAGTAAAGGAGAAAGGCCAAGGAGAGTCAAAAGGACGAGTGCAGACGAAAGGATTCTCGTACAGGAGCGGGAAAGGAATGGAATAAAGGAAATATATATATACAAACCTATATATATATATATATATATATATATATATATTGTGTATAAGAAATGTTACTGAAAAGGGAGTGAAAAGGGACTGGAAGGAGAACCGAGTCGTTACTGACTACAAGCATTCTAGATACACGTACATTCTGGGAAACGTAGGATGTTAGGTAGATATACCCAGAAGCAATGTAACCTCGAAGAGGCTTCACTTGGTACGAGCACTGCAAGGATTATCCTACCGCGACGTTGAGGTTGTATGGCTGCCGGCGTTTTCAACCCTAATCGAATTTAAGGGTGGCAGCATGCTGTCAAACGTATACGTACTAAAAGTCTTTAGTCTCTTTGAATGGAGTCGCGGCCAGCCTTTCAGTCGTTACATTTATGGCTGTATATATACATATATTTCAGTTAAAAGTATACTTTGGGGGGGACACTTTGAATTATGCAACGTATAGTTTGAGAACAAATGTATACTTTGGGAACCGTCCTCAAACAATTTGCAGCGTAATGACTGCTTTGAGGGACCATAAAACGGACTGTCGCATCAAATTTATTTACTTTTTTTTTTTCCAATGCCAGGCATTCAGATTAGCACGAAACTCCAAAGCTGTGATGTCCCAAGGTAGTAAAGTTTTTGAAGAAAAACCCATTAGCTCGCTATTGGCGAATGCCCCTAAATTTTTCGTCTCTTCAAACTATACCTTTGACAAGTCTTTAACTATTCTCTGTATGTGCACGTATATATTACGGATATAAGTGTGACGTGAGTATTTAGCAGGCAGCCTACTTTGAAAAATTTGCAATTGCGTGGGTAACTGCAATAACAATTGTAAAAGCAAGTTATTAGGTATACAAGGTAGAGGGACGCATTGTTAACAGGTAACGCACGCGTATATAAGATTTATCGCGTATGCACTGTACAAGCTTCGTTAAAAGACATTCTTATACAACTTGTATTTATATATCGCATGTACTGTACCTTTTTCTTGAATGGAGCCAAGATCATTTCGTTAAACTCGAGATTCGACGATCGAACCCCGTTACCGATGGCTCGAGCTGGTGTCATTATCCTAAAATAAATGAGAAAACTGGGGAATCCCCGTTCTAGCGGACGCACCGTACAATTTCTAGTGTTGAAACGAAGAGGACAACCCTCGGGAATAACCCAGAGATATAACTCCGAACCCTGCTACCAGCCTCATCCCAGCTCAGCTTCCTCTCTATTATCTTGCCTGAATTTTCCAAGAAGGACAATCTTCGAGTTATGATAAAATTATACAGCGAACTTGGTCAACCGTGAACCCCGAGTAATTCCCCAGCGAGAGTTGAAAGGGTAAAAAGGAAAATGACGACTTATCGCTGTCAGCTTAGCTGCGCAGCAGGATTTATCGAAATGAAATTTTCACGGCGCTTGTACGATTCGAAGGCAAACAGAGCATTCTGGGTATCGTCAAATTTACGTACAGCGACGTGCACCGTGACAAATGCCGACGATCTGAGGTAATATAATTAACTGCGAGATAAATGCTGTTAAAACAGAATTTATCGGGATAATAACGAGGGGATATTTTTATTTTAACTGCCCGTATCTACATGTGCGTATAGATATAGCTACTGATCGAAAGACACGTTCTCGATCATAACTTTTATCTGTCCTGCCGGCTGCTCCGTGTGTTATAACCACCATCCACCTTCGGATTACTATGCCGGTATACTATGCTGAGAGTTCGCATAATTAATTTTCACGACGACACACATGGCGAAGTGCCTCATCTAGCTGTCACGTGTCTCTCTTTCACTTGCTGCAAAGGGGGTCGAAACGCGTCAAGTGGAAGACAAGACAAGAGGGTTAAGACAGGGGACGATACGCGCCTTCTCATTAAAATGAACAATTTTCAGTGTCACTTGTCTACATTCTTCGAGAATCTCCGTATATAGCAATTACGAGAGTATGGCATATTTTGGAATTTTCCAGAGACCCACATATTAGGGGACGGACTAAGTATATTTATGTTGGGGGTAGATATTAAATACATAATGCGCAACATTCTTAATGGCAGATAATAGACGATATATTAATATAGGTACTGTCAGACATAGGGGATGTTGAATCGGTTCATAATAATTGCAGAAATAAGAAATTTTTCTAAAATTACTGATACCTATCCGTAAGGCACTTTAAGCGATTGCCTTACTTACAATAAAGGGTAGGGGTGGTTACTAGGCAGAGAGGGAGGGAGGGAGGGAGGGAGGGAGAAAAGCCAAAGCCACAGCAGCAACTTCCACTCGAGAAAAATCCCAAGTGATTTTTAACTCGCACAAGCACCCTAAGATAAATTAGCCAAGCTTATCCTGTAAAGCTCAAACCGCACCCTTGCCCCGTCCCTCTTTCTGCCCCCTCCGCTCCGACCGAGGTAAAATAAGTCGCCTGGCTAATCTTTATTCGGTGAATTCGCTACCCAGCGTAATCCGCGTAACGCTAGGTTTAACCTTCCGCCGGATACTTTTCCAGGTAATAGCCAGATGGGTCACAGGTCAAAGATCCTACCCATGTGAAACGAGCGTAAGGATCTGGCGCCGTTTCAGGGGTAGTACCTACCTTACACGTCTGTATCCCGTTGCACGCGCAACTCTCAAATATAAAAAACACATGTGTACATATACATATACGTATCAATGTTGAATCTAATTTTCTTTGGGCATTAAGGGAAGAAAAACACAAATCAACCCCTACAGCCTCTAACGTAAAATTTCATGCTTCAATGGATCTTGTCACGTGCTTGGAAATCGATAACAATATACCTTTCAGAACGGCATGTATGTACTTAGACGTAGGTATGCGTAATCGTAAAAGCGACAAGGAATTTTCTACAACGTCCCCCGGGCAACAGCGCATTTTCATTTTACAAAACGTCCGCCAGGCGCGCCACGATCGAGCAATCCCACCGACTCGTAAAGCCCGAGCGCGATTTCTGCCTGCGTTAAATTTCATGGTGTTCGGTAGCGGGCGGAACAGGCCGCAACTACCGTGTAGAAGAGGTGGTTGCTCGGCGACGAGGATTTACAAAGGTTGTACGGAGTATGTGACAGTGTTGTCTAGCATGTGCACACGTGGCCGATAGTACATACAGAGGTTATAACAACCTGGGTAAACAGGAAGACCGAGGCGAAAAGTAACGCCACCGCAAAGGTATACACTCTAGCCGCCATTCCCTTAATACGACCGTAGCTATATCAAACTACCCTTATACCACCGTGCTAACCATACTCACTTAGAAAACCCTCTCGGTGTTATAACGTCCGCCATTTTATTCCCATAACTCTCCTGAAATCCTAGAAAACGGCAAGCTGGCTCTTTTCGTGGTTGCTCCCCCTGCCCCCTCACGAGGGAACGTCGGTCGAGAGTTTTTCTAATGGATTAACCGGTGTAAAAGTTCCAGTACGCATTCGCGCAGTCTGCACCGTACCGGGTGCTTTTCGTTTTATTTTGTTTAGCCTAAGCGCAGTGCGGCCAACCGCGAAATTAATGATACAGCTATTTACGTCACCGGCAGCGATACATAATTCTTGGAGAAAGCTGCAGCTAACGTTCCGCGGGATCACCGAGACGAATGGTAACGTTGTTTCTCTGTGTATTCTGGGTAATCGGTAAAACTGCGCCTCGGTCGGTAATGTCTGTTCTAGGCAGATAAGAATCGCTCACCTGTAACAAAGGAAATTCGAGGGAGGAATTAATGAAAAGTAACAACGAGGCGATGAACATACATATAGGAAATGAATGAAAGCATAGGTTGGAAATTGAAACAGCACTGTATTAACGGGATATCCGACATTAATTTGTTACGTTCGATGAAATCGGGAAAAGGTTTTAATTGCGATGTCCGTTGCGCTTTATTTGTTAAACCGCAACGGGGTCACCGCGATATTTACGATTAGCCGTAAAGCGGCGCTATCTGTCGGACGACGCGTGCACCATCATCGTCTCCTACAGGCCCATCCGAGAATGAGAAAACGATGAAGAAAAATCCTCGAGTTTTTAACAACGATTATTATCCGCGTAATGAGAAATTCCAGTAACGAGTACTTTATCCGTAAGAGAAGCTCGCCGAGAAAATAGTCTAAAAGTCAATTAAAGAGAGAGAGGGGGGGGGAGGGTAGAGAAAGAGGAGCAAGAAAAGAAGTCGACTTTACCGGGGGATGCCTCGATTGCCGAGGGTGGCCACGTAAAGACGAGCAAAGGTTAACCGTATTAAGGGTGCAATTGAAACGCGCCCCTAATAATTCGAGATCAAGTGACGGGGTTCTATTTTCGAAATAATAAGGTAACCCCAACACACTATAGGTTAGGTCACGTCGATTTGTCACAGCGACAACCCAACCCTTCCGTCTCAACCTACCCTCCGCCCCATCATCCTCCACCCCAGTACCTTTCTTCCCCTACTACCTCCAAATTCTTAAAACTTTCTTCGCTTCGTTCTCGATTCATCCTCACTTACACGTACATGGAATTTCTTCAGTTCTTTAGTAACCCCCAAGACGATATACAATATAGATATATCAACAAATGACAAATTGCTCATGATTTCCCGCGGGGTTGCCAATGTAACCATATATAGTATATATGTATATTGTATACTTATATACATATTCACATATGTACAAACACACGGTATATACATATACATAATTTCGGCACGAGTGCACCCTCTTACCAGCAGATTTCTTTATCGTTTCCTTCTTTCTCTCTCTCTCTCTCTCTCTCTCTCTCTCTCTCTCTCTCTTCCACCCATCATACATCAGCTCTTTCCTTCTCGCAAACGATATACCAGGAGAAGAAAAAACTTTTCTAATACCCATGATGCGCCAGCAGGTTTCTTAATACAGGTAACGAGAGTATTCTCTTGGTTCGCTGATTTTTTTATAGCCGTCAACTCGAGTGCGTCGAGACGTAAGTCCCTGGCCAATGAGGCGAATAACATTCGAATGATATTCGACTAAATAGAAAAACTTGTAATCCCTTATTTCTGTTAAAGATCGAATTAAGAAATAAGAATCGCTGCTACCAAGGGAGAAAAAGAATAATGCGCGATTAATTAACCCCATCGCCAAGTAAGTATATATCGAGAGGAAAGGCGATAGAGAAGCAGGGAAAATAATATTTTTATAGGCATCCGCCATTTTATCATCCACGTAGATATTACCGATGCTAATTCGATTAGCATGCACCCCTTAAATTAACCGTAACGTCCTATACAACGGCTAACCGTGTTTTGCAGGTACATAAAACTGCTCCCGGTAGCAAAACACTTTTTTTTAAATTTCTTTTCACAACGAGCAATCTCAAGCAAGTGAAGTGATGCTGTAAAGCCATTAGGTGCAGCAAATACCATCGGGATTATTCCCTTACGTTATCATGAGATTAGCATGCAAATGAGCTTCGGACGATGACGTCACTACAGGAGCGTAAACGTGTCCAGGCATAAGCGCGATTTGTTTGAAAATGACAGAAGTCATAAGAGCGGCCATTTTGTTCAAACATTTGATAATATCGTACAGTCGATACGAAGAAACGTCTGCAGATCCTCCTGACAAAAAAAATTTTTTCGAGCAATCAAGGAAGGGGCTTTTTAACCCTTCAAAATTTTTATTTTCCTATACTTGCCGCGAGTGCGAGAGAGACAGTCTTATGGGCGTTAACGTGCGTAAAAGAGAGAGGGAGAGACGAACACGTCAGCCCAGAAGAAGAAACGAAAATTTCGTTATATCAACACAGCATGAGTAATTCGACGCAACCGTTACATCACGGTCTCTCTCTCTTTCTCATTTAACCACGTGAATTATCCATAAGTCTATCACTATCTCCTGCACGATTTTCCATCGCACACGTACATACATCCTCGTGTATCTATAGGTACGAGTATGTAAATGGTCGCGAGTTGTGTTTATATTGCATTGGCCGTAGCCAGGGTGACACAGCAGCCGTCAACATCGAGGCGAATCCTGGATTCGAAGTCACATTCGCAGCGCGCACTACGTTATCACTGTGATTACATATGTACACCCAGTATACAGTATGTTGCTAGCTATAGTATATGGTAGTTCCGCGTAACAATGAAATTCGTGAACCCATTCGACTGTACGAATGGACGATCCAAGCTCGTCTCTATGCTCCTCCAACCACGAGATCCTTGAGTCGTAAAAGCTCATGTGAAATTAGCATGATACGCTTGTACTCCGATAACGTTGCTGCGAAGTGGAGAACGTACAGATAGACAGATAAGTGACTGGCACGAGGGAGAATAGGGGGGAAAAAAGAAAGAAAAGGAAAAATTAAATCGAATAAAAATAAAAGATAAACACGTGATTCTGACAGTTTTCCGATAGTGAACGCGATTGCGAATACAAAGATAGTTAATGACGAGTCGGCGCCTACGGTGAACGCCGGTGTGACGTGAGAACAAGGGGAAGTCTTAAAAGAAGAGAAAAAAAAAAAACATCCTGTGTCGGACGTGAACTTGCCAGGTGGAGACGCTATATATTGTGTGTATATATATAGCGTGTTTTCTCATCAGCTGACGTGCCTCAGAAACTCAAGAGGGATGATAAAGAATATAATGACAATCGACCTGATTCTCCAATTGTGGATATCGAAAAAATTTATTGTATTTCCATTGACCGTGTAACAATAGATTTTATTTTTTTCCATTACCGTTGGGACATTTTTGACAAAATCAATTGTAAATCCTACAGACAGGAAATTGTATACTCCAATTCCCTGGTCCTTTTTTTACTGTACTGTAATGCATAACGATTATTGAAAGTCGACGTGAGAGCAGCGGGCGAAAAGTGAGGATGGAGAAGGGAAGTTTGAAAATACAGGTTTCATCGTCCATATTTTTCGGGCAACTTTGAATATTTCAAAGATCATATTTCATATGCGCTACTAGATGGATCTCGTTGGCGATGAAGGATTCATAATTTTTTAATAGTAATACGAATATGAAAAAAAAAGAAATTACCGTCCGTGACTATAATTTTTTTTGTTACCTAAAAATACCTCAAATTACCTGCAACAACGACATACGAGACACATACTTTTAGATGTGTAAAAAATTTTCCACAAGGTCGTAACAATATGGTCCGATAGAAAGAAAAGGTAAAAAATCATTATCGCGTATCCAGCAATTTACATTTGTAACGCAACGCAACAGTGTAAACACGGTTTAATTAGATAGTTTCAGCTGAGCCCTTTGTGTGACAGCATACCCGTATGTTACGTGATATACAGCTACGTATAGACGCGTAATTACGCACAATTACAAGATTGCCCTGTTTTGGTCATTTGGCACAAATTGTTGGATTCCCCCCCACTTTCATCTCCAGTGTGGACTCTACGTACAACATATACGACTACGTTCACGTAGCTTTGGCAACATTAAACAGCTAATCGAAGAAATTCCAAGCTAACCTTAGTTATTCCATTTACTGCGTTAACAGCTGTAAAAGAAAAATCCTTACTACCTCCCAGTTATTATCTTCTACAGAAAACCGAAAGAACCTTTTATAAGACCCTTAAAGTTACCACGTAACAAAAGCCAAGCGCGGTTACAGAGAGCTTCTAGATACAATTCTTGTCTCTCTGATTGGCCGAAAGAAAGTTCCAAGAGAAATGCACTCACGTCCCTTCGGTATCAGAGCCACGTCGGAGTGAATTTGTCACATATTGAAAATATGCCGATTGGTCGCATGTGAATCTGCCGTGCGCGTTCACAGCGTGTAAATACGACAGATTGCAGTTACATTAGAAATTTAATGATACGAAATAATTTCGCTTTCGAAGCGCACGCTAGACGTCCAGTATGTATTCCAGTATACACTAACGTGTCCCTGCTCACGCAAACATCCCTTTAACCTTTCTTTTTGTCAAAAAAAAAAGTATGAAAAGCAATAAGCCATACTGGTGTATCAAAACGCCCGAAAATCACATGTTCGAGTCTCGGTGTGTACGGTACCTTTATATACGTGAAGCACAGGATCCCAAGAGAAAGTTTACCTTATGAAAATTCGACGGGGGGGTTGAAATCGGGTACAGTGGATTTTACGATATATAGCCGTGGGGATATTCTTATGGCGGTACAATAGGTACAGTAGTAGGTAGGGGCAATAAAGAGGGCGTCCCGACGCCATTCCCGTGAGAATACGTGGGTATCGCACCCACGGCTAAAATAGTTGAGAAACAATGTACACATTTCAATGGTTTTACTGGCAGCTGCAGATGACGACAGGCGTCCACGCTTCGGGCTAGCGCGGAGCTTTAAGCAGGCCGAGAGCTTGAAACTCGTACCGTAATTTTACTGAAAGCTCCCGAGTATTTCCTGATACATGTGACGTGTATGACAACAGTATGCATACTACCTATATACCAACTAATGCTAATAGTCGGATCGCTCGATTGATACGGGCCGTAGGATGTTTTTTGGAAAAAAAAATTTAATTCCTGTCGATATCTCTGGGGATATTACATTTTTTCCCGATATGGTATAAAACGTACGATTTCAGTATGAGCTATAAATAGACGATGCTTGTAATTATTAATATAAGATATAAAAATGATGGACGACCCCGTGCGTCTACCCTCGAATAATAAATTCCTGGTAATAAAGTGAACGAATGAATGAATGAAAAAAAAAAAAATAGAACAAAAGCTTTGACGTCATAATCACTCGATACGAAAGTAATGATGGCGTCGGGGGTTGAAAATTATTTTTTTGACTACGTCCTAGGGGACGAACAGGCACAGTTCAGTAGTCAGGGAGGTAGAGTCGTGTAAATTAGGAAGGAGCGAAACTTGGGAAAAATTAAAATTAATCTGTACCCCTGAATGTTTGAAAAAGGGAAAGTGTCGCCGGGGGGAAAGAGTGGGTTCTCCGATGGGGATGAATTCGAAAACTTCACACTTAATAATGTAATTGTGGTACAATGTCCATTCGCGAAGAGCCCCGATAGATCGATCGAAGCGAGAGAGGCAATTCCGAAAAGGAGGGTCCTCCAACCGGTTGCTGGTAAACGTGAGGAAAATTAAACTTTTTCGTATAGGTAGACTCTTCGTCGGATATACGTCAAAGGGAACGGCGCTTTCCATTTTCCGCGTTTCAGGTTCCTTCTGATTGGATGAGCTCCGGTCGTCCCGACGTCGAAGCAATTCCAGTGCCGCCACGCGATAAATAACTTGAAAATTAACGTGGAAATGGACATTCCCCGATAATCCCTCTATAGCCCTTTCTGCCGTGAGACTATGAAAGAAAAGGCAAACAAATCTCTTAAATCACAAAAAAAAAAATACCAAGACCTAAAACAAAACAGTTCCGCGTCTTAGACAAAAAGAAATGTATTCTCACAGCACATCCAAATTACCGAAACACCGTGTAAAACGATTTTTCGCTTAAACGCGATTTTCCCACGTGGAAGGGTTGGTTACCTGTGAAACAAATATTTTTAGCCAGCCGTCCAAAACGAAAGAGGAATTGTCGAAAGTTCAAAAGCCGGGCTCCGCCGTTCCGCAAACCTCAATATGTAAACCGTAAACGTTGAATACGTGACTTCCGCGCTAGAGTTTGGCCTTCGTATTTTCGTTATTTCCCGAGAGCTTTTTCCATTTCCCGAAAAAAAAAAGGTAATTTTCCTAAGCAATTTTTTAAGAAGTACATACTTCGTGGTTTCGACTTTATCCCCCCCCCCCCCCCGCCCTCCACGCGTCTCAATAAATCAATAGGTATGGATCGTAAAAAAAAAAGGACCGTAATAAATATTCCTAACTCGTTTCCACAGGGTCAATAGAAAAGCGATAATACAATAATTTTCTACGCAAGCACAATTTCACCTAGAAAGAGCCTCGGCGAAGAGCTTTATGAAGAGACGCCATTAAACCAGAGAGAAAAGAGCAGAGACTCCCAAGGGTCTTTTCCAAAGATAAAATTAATCCATTATTAATATCTAGAAACGAGCCGCGGGGTTTCGGCTTAAAATTAATCGATTAGCCTCCGATATTTTTCGTTACACATATTACAATGATAAACATTAATTAAAATTCACGTCGATCGATCGATTTTGAGAAAGTACCGTCCCCGCATATGCATATTCGATTCATACGTCATACGTACGGACGTAAAGTCAATGATCATTAACACGTGACCCTATCGACGACTCTATTTATTTTTCAATCCAAAAAGCATTGACATACCGTGGACTAAATATTTCCTTGTCACTGACGCAACGTCAAATCTGTACTCAACCTGCCGAACTCTTGTTTTATATTATATAATGGATAACCATTCAAGCAAAACCAGGTCGACAGTCAGTATTCTCTTTCATCGACAAATATCAAATATCTTTGTGACAGACAACTACTTCGCCTCGAAGCAATTGCCCAACTTTCGCAAGACGCGAAGCGCCACATTGCCGAAGGATCGTAAATTGAAATTACCTTGATCGAACTTCTGCGTCAGATGTAATTTATGTGTATGTGTATATGTACATGTGTATAGCTATCAAATAATCAATAAAAGTCCATCACATATTTTCGAATGATTTTTATTGTATAAGGGACGGTTGTCTGAATTATCCATCTGAATGACACGTTATACATTCAGTTGTGTGTGCGCGCGCGCGCGTGTGTGTGTGTGTGTGTATATAGCACGTATGAACGCTAATAAATGCTGCAGGATAGCCAATTGGTTAATCTGTAGCTACGACTTTATGCAATATTCTACCAAATATGGTCGCAGCACCTGGATAGGATCGAATGGCGAAAATTGGAAAGCACAATTAACCGTAGCCACGTTGCACGTATATATATAGGCGTATAGGCGAAGGGTGATGGAGGCGAAACCCATAAAAAAAAAAAAGCTAACTATGTAAATTTACGTAAAATTTAACAAGAAAACAGATTTGAAGTTTTACGATCGGTAAAATTAACAGCGACCAATTTTCCCATTGATACATGACGTAGCCAAAGGCAAATGTACCCCATATGTGTCAGACGAATGTAACTCTGGCAATATTAAACGAAGCCGTGAAATGCACTTTTAACTGTACATCGTGTGATCCATTGCGATTCTCCAGGACAGCCAATAAATTCATAGATGGAAACAATATGAAACTTGTAATTCGCATAGCGTGTTTGCTGATTAGACGTTGCCGGATACAACTCAACTTTGTTGCTCGTTGGCCTTTGAGGTACGCGAGTTTGAACCTACGGCACTTTGAGCTTATGGACGTATGAGACAATCAGTGTCAACAATTGATCCACAGTTTAATCCCATCGTAAAGGAGCGTTGGGAGGCATGGCAAATTTTTGAAAAAAAAAAAAAAAGAAATTAAACTAAAAAGTTTCAATATCCCATAAAAACTATCGATCGTCCGTAATGTAGGTTAACGACGATTTGATAGACTATAAAATCATGAAATTCATCCCTTAGCATTTAAGGGATGTAAATTTTTTTTTTCGGGTCATCAAACAGTCATCCCAGTAGTGCAAGGGTCAATGTATTTACTATAAATTATTATTTCGCACGGAGTCTAAAAGCTACGTTTACGTTATTGAGAAAAAGAAATTTGACAATTTGTACTGATCCTGTATGAATTTTGAAAAAAAAAAAAAAAAAAATTAAACGCATTAATTACAAAGACTATCGAGGCTCGTTACACGTCTGTTCATCGAGGTCAAAGCCAGTATCGGTTTTCATTTATCGCATCGACAAATTCGACACTGATTTGGACGCAGGTGAACGAATCCAATTCGATATTCGATCACGGTTAATTCTCATAATACGTGGATATTTCAGTACCAGACGATAAAACGTATACAAACGACAGGCACGAAGAGTAATAGAAAAAAAATTAATCCAATTGGAGGGGAAAAAAGAATCCATAAGAAAATTATCCAAAACCTTAAAAGGACATCCTGCAGCTAAATTCGCATACATTACATATTACTATATACTCCCACAGTATCACACGCCGTTTTATTTATCATTAATTTGACATCGAAACTCATTCGCGTCCAACAATGTGAAACGACGTAAAAACACCCTAAAAGTCTTCATTGAACTCGAAACGAGTGTAAAAAGTATTATCGCTTTTATATCCAGAATCTCTCGCAAAACGTACAAAAACCAAAGAATCCAGATTGAATCCCATTATATAAAAATGTTAAAAGTGATCATACATGAAAGTACATGAATAAAACATACGCTCGATAAAATACCGAATTACGGATAACAAGAAAGTGAGTAACGACCCATGTACAAATATGATCAATGTAATTAACGGGTACGAAGAACACGAAAAAAAAAAAAGTAGCTTAAGAAATCTCCATTGACACCGAGCCACGCGGTTGATCGATCTTTGACGAATTACCAGAGAGCCGATGTCTATGGATTCCCCGTCGAACCCACGTGTCGCAAGCTCAAAGCTACAAGAACTCCCTGCCGAACTTCCCACGGGTATCGCCGACAACGCCTGGTATACCTTTCACATTAGGTGAGGATATAGAAGCGCGGGGCAGGTATAGAGAACTCCAAAGTGTAATCGTTGGATTTTCCACGAGGAAGGTTAGGTTAGGTTAGGTTAGGTTAGGTTAGGTATGGTACTCTTTGTGTACAAGAGCCGGGGGTTCGCGGAACAAGGACGTCGCGAATATTTTATCGTCAAAGTCGAACAATGCTCGGGTCACTTTCGTGTGATCGTAGAAAGGCGTCGCCCCACCCCCCCTCCTCTTCTGGACCTAGGAAAACCCATGAAGCGTACGTGCGTGACGTATCCACGTTAAGCAGGGACACAGAGCTGAGCCTTATAAATAATAAAACAGGGTGCATTAGACGTGGTTGATTATACCCGTGCATATACATGCATACACACATATTACGTTATAATCTGACATAAAGTGCAATTTCAAATTGTCACCTTTATTAAAACCACTTACTATATGAATGCTAAACTTTACGATATTCTGAACCAGGGTTGTCCAACATCGTATTAGCGATACTCGCGACAAAACGGGTAAACAGCCCCCTCAGGTCTGTGTATTGTAATACGAAGGAATCTCGTGTGCAGTTAAGTAAAGAATGCACGATTAAAGGTTACGAGTAAAAACTACAAAAAAAAAAAAAAGAAGAAAGAGATGAATTAATGACAACTCCCGTAAAAAGCGTCCGATCCCTGGAGTAAAGTTAGTGCGCATAGTCGAGGAATACGATAAAAGGATGCTTTCGAGTTTTCAATGCGAGTTCCGGAAGGCAATAATCGAAGGACGCAGGATAGAAATAAATAGAGCAAAGGACAAAGAAAGAGAATCGCAAGGACGCTCAAGAACGTTGTGTACATACCTACACTTCTTGATGCGCACGGAGAAAACAGTTACGTCAAAAGCGTAACAGCTTACAGGGTGGGTCGTTCCCACCGAAGCACGTGGGCTGCGGGTCTCGCAATGGCGCGATAGACGCTGGGGGCATTTCGCTATGAAAAAAGGTCCCTTCTTCCACCGCGGCGCCTGACGGTCTGGCCAATATTTTACTATCCCTCCCCGCGTCCCGCGTGCGGACGTTATCTGAACTTTCTTCTGGAGCGAGTGAGACCGTGCATCGTGATGCGGGAGCGTTGTGGAATAAGAGAGAAAGAAAGAAGAAGATAAAAGGAAGGAAGGACATTTCCGTCGCATCGTACCGATTCCCGAATCTTTGGTCGGTTTATTGGTGGGAAGGGTCCACTGGGAGAAATGTCGTGGATCTATAGATACAGCGAGATATATATATATATATATATATATACACAGTAAAGACGATATCGCATAATACTTGTCAAAAAGTTTCCCTGCGACGCCCGTTACTTTTCTTTCCCGCCCCCCTTTTTTTTATTATGACATTTTATACCAACTGACTCGAAGTTCCTTCGACAGCCACTGGAGGAGGGAGAGTAGCGAGAAGAGATTGTCGCGCGCGAGAAAACGAATAAGCCGAGAATGAATATTCAATAGGACGAGGATGGCTCTAGAGTTCGAGAGCTGCTGATGGGAAAATAAGGAGAGAAACGAAATAACGAACGATCGTATATGTAAAGAGAGGGAATACGAGTTACTTCGAACGAACTGTATAAGGACTTGACGCTTATAAATAGAGTAAGTTCAGGATGACAGCAATAGTCTAGAAAGGCGGTAACGAGATGTCAGCGAATGAGACGCGGCGCCCTTATACACGGACACTGCTTACTAAAATGTAATCGTAACCGACACGGATGACCCCGTAACAGGTAAAAATTACAAAAGGCGCGTGTCCTGCTTTCCCGATGTACGCGTAACGCGAGACTATATTTTCAGGGGATTACGAATTACGCAAACGCTGTGTAAATTGCGTGAGGGTTTTCTCCGTGAGGGCTCCGATTAAACCATGAAGTGACAGTAAAAGGTGTATGCGTGACAGAGTGCAAAGAGTTGGCCGGTGCTTAAGGTTGAAATGGATGCGGAAATATCAGATATATATGTGTACACGTGTATAGAATTCATGGAGAATATATTAGAAAATTATAAAATTTTACGAGTGCGTGACGAGTGTCGCTGTGCGTGGCAGCGAGTGCGTGCCTGTGCACGCGTCATGCGATGCCAAGATTCGTAGACGAGGTCGGGCATGCTAGAAAGACAGTTTAAAGATAAAGGGAGAAAAAAAATTTTTTTTAATAAAAGGTGCCGCCAGCATCTTTATACGAACGGGGTAGCCTGTGTAATAAATGTTCGATCAATTCTGAATCTCCCAGTTTAATATGAACATTTTGTCCGAAATATTAAAGTCCAGGTCGTCGGAAAAGACACCGTACTGATTTGTATAACGGGAGTCGGAGATACTCGTGTAAATAAAACAACGTAGATGCGAATCCTGTATAAAAGCATGTTTTCATTAGCATAACGACTTGGCCGCCATCTATGAAAAGTAGCTGCAACTAAACTTTAGCCCTGTAAAGCTGTACTAGCGCGATTCTCAAACGTCAGGACACACCTCGCTAAACGCGGAAGCCCGAGTTACGCAACGCGCATTTGAGTTACAAGGAGACTAAGGGCAACTCGTAAAAAAGAAGTGAACAAAACGAATTTCTAAATCCTACCAATTTTTTTTTTCACCGAGCTATATTCACCGGAGCATGTAACGATGGCGTAAAAGCGCGAGTGAGATCGAGCGATAACTCGAGCCATAAGAAAAACGATAACGCGGCAGATTTTTCTCAAGCCATAAATATAGCCGTCGTTTGGAAAATTGGAAAACTATCATCCCGCTGGAAACGCCGTCGATATACTTGGGCGTCGCGCGGGAGCCTAGAAGTTCAAGCTGGCTTCCACGGGGAGCGCAAACATGCGGAATGACTGACGTAAGAGGATGTGTGATCGCGGGTTGGAAGTTCGGGTAATTTAAGGGGCTGTCGATCGTCTGAAAGATTGCGAGTAAATGAGCATCAAAAATTCTCAAGTCAACGGCAAAAGCACGTGAGAGAAACGCTAGAGCTTGCGAAAGGACGAGTTTTTCGCTCGCACACAAGCCTATACCGTATACTTACATACATATGTACTCGTGAGCGAGGAATTCTTGCGAAAAATATGAAGGTTCCCTATGAGATAGAGATAGAGAGAGAAACCGAGTGCAGGAAGAGGGAAAAGTTAATTGCTCTCAGGACACAAGACCTTAGAACCGGTCATTCAATTTGTCGGGCATCGTTCTAAATATTCATGGATACTGCAGTACAAGCCCTAGGACTGCGAGGACGGTTACCGCGGTCTGTCGTTTCCCGTCGCTGGCTGGCGGGGTGCCGGTGCTTCTCTCGCGTCAGTGCCGAAGAATTTACCGTTGGAATTTTGAAAGGAGCCCCTCGACGCTCTTATTTCTCTATAGACTATACCAACGAGAGAGAGAGAGAGGGGGGGGAGACGGTTACAAGTCAGGAAAGAGAGATAGAGAAGTCAGAGCCGGGAGTATCCAAGGCGCGTTTATAATGCCGACCACCGTGAACATCGTCCGAGTCACGAGAGTGTACCTGCTGCCGGTGCCACAGGTAGACAGGGAGGCAACTGCAATAAATTATAAGATTAGCCCGTTCTCGGCGATTTTCTCCTTTCCATCCGACGAACATTCACGATCCTTATAATCTTCCTATGGAGGATCAGCGATGAACAAGAGAAATTTCACGCACTACGATTTCACTGGGTACAAACTGCAAACGCTGGGATACAGAGTCTGCATTACAGACCCGAAGACCATGTACGGAATATACGAGATATATAGATATACCTCGAGGCTGCAACGTAAGTGAAAATACGTACAGCGTGAAGTGGGCGATAGAAAATCTGGGATTGGCGAACCAAGGTAAAACCGTGTAGGCGGCTTAAGGTGGAAATGTTTTATAATAATTACGCGATGCGGCAAAGTTGATCGCAGAAATATATAAGCCTGCGTTGTGTGTATTAATAGTCGTGTGCTAATGGATGAGAAAAAGAGACAAGGTCACGCGAATAAAAGCGTCGATGAATAAATGGAAAGAATTTTAATCCTGGCTGCTATATCGAAAATTCCATACATTATACCTATACATAGTTGCATATCTCCATGTTCTTTTTTTAATAGCTCTGCGAACTACAGTTTAATTCAGTTAGAAGTCAACTTCACGTGTATTCCATAATGGTAGAGTGACCGACTGTATGATGGTCAATATCTGACAATTGATCGAATCGCCGACTTCGATTGGATCGTTCAGGCTTAACGCGCACGAAATATTTTTCAGCACGAAAGAAAATCATATATCAACCGTATTAAAAAAAAAAAAAAAAAATTGCCTTGATTGGATAATATTCGGTAACCTCAAGAGACAGTAGGAAAAGCATTAGGAGAGAGCCTAAAAATATCCACACAGACAATTCGTCTGGATGGTATTTTTACATACTTTTTCTTTTCCTAATTTGATTGACTCCGTATACGTACGAGATCGCAGGGGTCCTTTACGAAAATTCCCCAGTCAGTTTACGTCGCGAGATAAGCATCGTTTCATTCCTGATTTCATAGTAGAACAAAACCCCCTCGAGTCTGATGATACGAGAAACCTCATATGTTTTTGGCTTATGAAAATTTCGTAAAAGACAATAAAACTGTAGTTATCTACGTAGCAGAGTACACACGGTTATACATTACGTTTTTTGAAATAGAAAATAAAGGAAGAAAAACGAAAGATTTGGTTGGGCATTCGAAAGATGGATCTCAATGAGGGTTCTAGATACACAGTAAAATTCATATCATACGTCACAAAGTATTCAGAACGCGCATTGGTACCATTGCCAAAACATAACAAGCAGACCGATATATTTAAGGATTTTTTCGAAAACATATCCGAATGTTGTGTGTACCGTACGAAACGGATATTCGATGGAAGCAATCGACGAATGCCGAAGTAGGAGGAGCGAGCAGGGTTGCAATTTGTGAATATTTAATGGGGAAATGGTGGAGCTAAGATAAATCCAGCATCCCAAGGAGTATCTCCATATATCCCGATACAATTGGCTATCCCTTGTATTCACTCCCAGAAAGAGCCTCTCGGCCATGACTGCAGCGCATCGTCGGTGCATCATTGTAAAAATATGCACACTAGATGAAACCGGCTAGACTGACTTTCACTACGTGCTAAGATACCCCTTTAGATATAATATGCAGTGAGCAGTATATATATATATTGTATATTAAACAGTACCCAAGTCAGTGTGCAGGAGTCACTAGGAGAACGGAGGCGAAAGTGGATAGCAACACAGCTCGAGATGGCATTTTAGGTGGAGTCAACGAATTTTCTCGAGAGCACTGCGGTCAAAATGCGGCACTGCACTCGTGCATCGGTAACCTCGAATGTGAATATAACTATCGAACCACCGCGAGGATCGTACGTAAAACATTGACAGTCTAACTTTTTGTTTCGACTAATTGCATCGCACCCGTATACTAGATTCTTACGGTAGCGCTATACAGACGACGGGACACATTTCCCATTAAAATCGTCATGACAGTGGTGGGGTTTTAATCGAGCGACATAAAATATTTTAATGATCGCGATATTTAATGTCGCCAGAGAGAAAGAGATTTAACGCTCGTCGACGACGACGACGATAAATTGTGGCGTTAGGTGTGTCGTTCGTAGGTCGAGTGCAATTGGAAGCTGAGAGAGTAAACCTTACGTACTGCTTAAGAATAGTGAACGAAGGCTGCGGGGGGGGGGGGGGGGGGGGTCCAAAAACGTCAATTTT
>JARQSW010000427.1:1625755-1670836 GCA_030142375.1 Calameuta pallipes
CTCGCCACTACGATTTAGCGCCATGCTTTTGGTATCGCCTAAAATCGGAGCGTTGTGCATCTCCCTACTTATCTCTGATACGACAGACCACGGTCTGTCGTATAGCTTGGCTACGACGGGATTCACATTGTCGACGGAGACGATGATCACAAAATCCTACTTCCAGACTCACAGCTACGATTTAGCGCCATGATTTTGGTGTCGCCTGGTGTCGCCTAAAACCGTAGCGTTGTGCATCTCCCTACTCATTTCTGGTAATCACTGTGAATTTCCTTGTCTTTTATTAGTATGTTCAAGGGTTGCCAGAAATACAAATGGCGGGAATTAGATAGTCCTGTGTTATTCTTGGATTTCTTTGAAAAAAGCAACTACTTTATAATAGTATCTATTTTGTCATTATTGAAAGATTGTTTACCATTGTATACAGTCTGAATACTCATTGATTACTGCCAGGTGGCCAGTAATGGCTTATACGAGTGCCTATGGAATATATTAAATACAATTATCTGTTTGTGTGGTTGTTTACAATTCATACTAACCTTTACGTATAATTATTTAAGTATTATTTTTAATATTCAGTATGGGAAAAATGTTGGAAATTACGTGGCCTACTGAATATGTAGAACTAAAGGTATGTATCGTAATGCAATGTTCTGTATCTTTATCTAAATATTTATGGTAGCAGAGGCAGTAATGAATTTCTATTTGCATTGTTTTTGTTTGATAGAGAATCGAGGATTTATTACAGTGTGGAATTTGCTACGAATATATAGAAACATCAGTTATGACACCGTGTTCCCATAATTGTAAATATTTGAAATTATCTTGTCTATGATTATTAATATATATTTTAGCAATAATTATATAATTGTTTTCAGATTGCTCTCTGTGTATTAGAAAGTATTTACATTATAAAACACAATGTCCTACATGTTGTGAGCAAACTTATGAAAAGGATTTACATACAAATAGGATATTAGATGAAGTCATAAGTAATTTTTTGATAATTAGAGAAAACTTAGCTAGGTGTGTTCCTGGAGCTATCGTGCATAGCATAACAAATTTGATCACTAGTTCTCCACCAATAAGACCAGCACGTAGCAATCATTCTGTTAGGACTCCAAAAAAATTGCATACAGATGATGATACTGTGCATGAAATTTTTACTCCCAATTCAAAGAGCAAAACTCCATCTATGAGTACTCCAAAAAAAAGTATTACCAGCCCTGGCACAAGTGGAATGTCCAAAATAGCTTCATACTTTACACCTAAGAGTAGAAAGACTGTGCAACCAATGGACATTAGAAAGGAATCTTCTTGTCCTGTTTGTAAAGTTGAAATTTCCTCACAACATATAAATAAACATCTTGATGCTTGTTTGAAAAGAGATGCCGTGACTAATAAGTCGAGACTGAGGTAAAATTTGCACTTAATTTTTATTAGAAATTGCATTATTTAAGAGATATGTTGCTAATTTATTTCAGTGTTAAACAAAAACGCAAACCTTTACCAAAATTGGTGTTCAATGTGATGAAAGATATAGAACTGAGAAAAAAGATGAGGGAATATGGTCTGCCAAGCCAGGGTGATAGAAAGACTTTAGAGACACGATTTCAAAGATACTCTACTCTTTACAACGCAGAATGCGACAAGGAAGTACCTAGATCAGTTGTAGAATTGATTAAGCAATGCACAGAAGAAGAAGCTCTTGAGAAAAAGATGCAAAAGGCAGCTCTTACCGGAAATGTGAATATTACTAATTATAATCCATAATATCACTAATTGATTTTGATTCATATTTTCAAATTTAAAAATTTGATTCATATTCCAATGTATCTTTGTTCACCTGTGTGCAATTTCAGAGGTTACAAGTCTCTAGGAAGGCTGACGAACAGAGCAATGAGGAAGCGAGAAAAAAATATTGTACGTACTATCAGTAATCTGTGATTATTGTCTTTAATAATATGCTAATATTTTTCTTACAGTGGACGCTAATAAGACTAATTTTCAAGAGCTAATCAAGAATATCAAAGATCGACGAAATCCAAAGAAACCTGTAAGAAGATCCATTTTACCTTCAAGTGAGAAACAAGACTCTATTGTAACGTCCATAAAACAGGATCCTACTGAGGACGATAGTTCCAATGCCGCCAATGAAAGTGAAGAAAGCAATCTTCATTACCATTTGAATCATGAAGAATTTGCCTTTCAAGACAATGATTCGAACACTTCCTGTCCATTACAGTGGTACACCGGTGATGATCCTATGAGATTCGTTACGACCGAATTAAATTCTAACGCCTCGCCAGATATAAGCAGTTCCTGTTCAAAATCTCAATTGAATCAATCGAATTCATCACCGGCTGATGAACAGCATTCGCCTAAAGTAAAGACAGAAGAATTCGCGGATGAGAATGATTCAATTGTAAATGGAAATATTCGTAATACAAATACAAGTACTTCACAGAAGACGATGATTGAAATGTATGTAGCAAATCGTAAGATTGATTCTTCTTCACATTCGCCGGAAATGTTTACAACGCGTGATAATATCAAGACCGGGACAAACATTGCGAACAAGCGTGTGAAATTGTGCTCCAATGATCGTATAAAATCATCAAGTACAAATTCGGTTAATACAGTTTTTAAAAACAGGTCAATTTTAGAAGAAGACCAGCGAAAAATGGAAAGCATGAACTTGGCAATGAGTATTGCCCAGGACTTCTTATCTGACTTATCTACTAGCGATAGTACTGATGATGGTGCGTAATGACATGATTTAGAACTTTTAGACATTTTAATTTCGAAAAATTCTGTACACTGCATATAAAAATATTATTTTACTATAAGTACAATATCTTTTTTGTGATTATTAGGTAAGCTATATGTTATCTTCACGTCTGTTAATTTTTCGTAAATTTAATAAAGTCTATTCGTTAATAACAGTGATTCTCATATACCATCTATAGTAGGAGGCACAGATTTTTCGATCTAACAATAGAACATTTTGCTTTTACAGAGTCCATAAATTTGAAAACAAGACGGAAGTCGAAAGAGCATGAGAGTAACAGTACCCTGCAAGTCTCTTCAAAATTAGGCAAAGAGAATTCTAAATCTTCCATTGATGAAAACTGCGTTGTTCGTCGACCGACTAGGAAAAGAAATCGCATTTCCGGTTTAGAGAACGGGGACACTATAAATTCTACAAGAATTGGTGTAAAATCGAAGAAAGTTCTCGACGAGCAGAATATAAATCAAGCTAAGGAAGAGCTTGAGGATGATACAGAGATTATTATAGATAAGAATAAATCGAAATCTAAAAATGTCACTCAAAAACGAGCGATATCTATCACGAATAAATCGGAAAATCCTCCAAAGAGACCAACGCGCAAATGCACCAATAAAACATTAAGTTCTTAATGACCTATTTAATATATTATAAAAATAGATACACGATGTTAAGTGAACGTAGTTCGCGAACAGAAATTAGGCAATCTTTTTTAACTATATTTTCGGATAGCCATCCAATGCTATATTTGTCTCTATGATGAAATTGTAAAAATAAAAATTAATTTGCACATTGATGAAAAAAGATACAAATATTTTTAAGAAGCTAACTCTTTAATATAATGTTCACACGCACTGCATCTGCCTCAGCAGTTAAACCAAATAAATTTATATGAATAATAATAATGTTATTAGTAATCATAATAGCGTACCTTTTCAACATGGAAATACAAACACACGAGATCAATTTATCAAAGACATTTAATTTTATTGAATACATTACAACATTGCAGTCACACAGGGAATCAACAATGACAAAATTGTCAAGGACGCAGTGATTAGCGTCTTTCTCATAAATTAGGGGTTGTCAAGTTTTATAACAGGCATTAACAATAATTTAATAGTCTTAATGGAACATTAAAATAATTGTCTTTGATATAACTTACATATTACTTTGGTATCATTTATCTAGGTCAAAGTTTGTGTGTTTTCCGTATATATATAATATATATTTATGTTAGATACTAACGTTCATTAAAGTTCTGAAAGTACTAACATCCTAACAGCGCTAACTATCACATTCATTAATGATTATTCCTCAAGATAATTCTTATTCAGGCTAATTTTATTTTGATTTCATTTTGAGTTGTCGCTCGCGATTGTTACTGTTTCGCAGAATACCGTGCTAATTCCACCACGCATGTGCAAACGTATCAATGAATTCCTTCAATATCTGCCCTGCGATATTGTACTTTGTATACTTGCAATTGTACAACGTCGACATGGATATACGGCCAGAATCCAATAATGTTTTTATAAAAAATTCAGTAATTAAAGAAAGTTATGGAGGTCAAAACGTGCGATGAAAATGTTCTACTTTCAATTTCACCTACGACTACATTATGAATTTCAATATCATGCCTATTTACGCAAAAAGATAATATACAGTATATAACATTTAAACACGATGGACATTATTTATTAAAGGTGGATTTCCAAACCACCGGGGACTTTCCGGTCGTCAAGCGACACCACTGAAAGCAGTGCTGATTATGTTCACCATAAACTCAGCGATATGTTCAATTAATTCAGATCTTATTACGCGCCCTATGATTGATTGATAAATGAGATACAAAAACAATAAGCGCGCGATTGTTCGTATATTTATTAAAAGAAAGGGGTCGTCGTGCGGTTAGATTTCACTACACTTTCATATATCATTACGTGCTGGGAGCAAACTTTATCATAGGTCTTTGTATTATATACAATTTTTTTGATTGACTATTTGATTATTGAGTTCGTCTCTATACGCGAAATAGAATGGAGTATTATTATTGTACATCTTGATCGAAGTCAGAATAGGATTGACAGTAAGAAAACGGCCAGAATCGATAGGAAATAAATCATTTGAGTAAAACGTATTGATTATTCAATTACTGTCTCATGTAGCGTTACCACCATTTGACACGATGCTACACGTGACAGTGTACATACCACAGTTATAATCGATCTATTCAATTTTTATTACTTCTTTATATCGATCCTCGTCTAAATGCATTCAGATGATGGAATATCCATATAATTATACCGACGAAGTGGCCATTAATTTCTCTTCGTTATAAAAATCTATAATGAATTCCTTTTAAAGTTGTAGAACGAATATACAGGCTCTGTCATATGAAATAAATGATTAAATGTCGACTAGATAGCAGTTGACAAAATAATCACCAGAGTGCCAATCCTTATATAGAATATACATTAAAAATTGGCATATTCCTTGCATCGTAATATAGCAGCAGACCACTCCGTCGTGCCTATCCTCTGGTATGCACCGTACATTTCATTATTATCATTAACTTCATTAACCCCCTTGACATCACGTTGCATTCTCGCACCTGTTTCGCCGCATCACCGTGATCCCAATGGAGCCCCGTATTTTGCGTAATAAGTCTATTATCTCGGAAGTTGACATGTGCTCGACGCTTTCGTCGTTTACCTGGTGAAACAAAAGAGAAAATGATGGTCACAGATGCCAGCTAATTGCAGCCCTCACTACAGCAGCTGCAAATATATTATCAAGACAAACAGTACAGTATACTGGTTGACCTCGATTAACTTGTATATTATTTAAAAATATATTTTTTTAATTTAGATAAATTAACGTACCATAATTAACACGTCACCCTGTTTCAGTCTTCCGTCCTTGGCCGCCACACTATCAGCATGAACCACCGATATCACTGTACGATTTCCTTCGGGTTGTAAACTGAATCCCAAACGGCTGTTCCATCCACGTGTCAATTCGACCATGAACACCTTTGACAGACGAGGACAATGGTCAGCATATAATTTGGAACGGAGATACTCGAACTTGTGATAAATGGCCTCTGGTGACCCGACGGAAGTTCTGAAGTGAACTAGTATCGACATACCTGATTCTCTTGTTCATGTGGACTACTAGTCGTGGATGGTTCCTCTGTACTCTTGTCAGCCTCGTCCTCATACTTTGCATCCTCTCCAACGCTGTCACTCGGCGTGAACATTACTCCCTTCCACTTGAGTAGACCTTTACTACCGGCCGGATCTTCAGTACCCAAAACTTTGCCTAAATTGTGTAGAGCAACTAACGTTAGGCTGGCACCGTGAAAATATTACTGTTATATGTATGGATAAGGTATTTTGTTAGATAAGAGCTAAGCATATCCTCAGAATCATTGTATATCTCTCTGATATACACTATCTGATAGCCTTAGCATTAATGTCATCGTAATCGGGTAAATAGAAAATTTAATGTCACTCGATGCTAACGTTTAAAGTTTAACAGAATCAGGTAAATAATTAATTCAAGCACTTCGATCAATTGCACGTTGCATAATCTGTAACGTACTACAGGCATCGATCGAGTCTCTAAACGAGTTGGAATGTCTAGATTGCTCCCATTGGGTAAATCAAGCGGAACATTTCTGGAATTGAGCATCCCTCATGCCGTTTTCCATCTTGCTACGACGTAATTAGATTTCAGATTCAATGGGCGTACATTAAAATGTACTAGTAGGTGGGTAGAGATCTTAGTTAGTGTAACTTCCGTTAGAATGATCTGACGAACCTGGAATATCCTGATCGCTAGAGTGAGCAGCCTTGTTCTTGGCATTGTTCTCATTGCTACCACAAGCAGGATTGGCACTTTGATAGGCAGGATTCTTGTAGCTGAAGGCGGTACTGGTGCTGCTGGTGGATGAGAGTACGGGTGGCATGGAGGCTGGTTCCGAGGGTAAATTAGTATCCTGCTCGTCACTGGATAAAGCCGGCACATCCCTGGTCAAGTCATCGTAGTCGCATTCGGTTGCTAAATTAGAATCGGTTTCGGTAACGGCCGCTGGTCCAGTGTACTCCGAGTCGGAGTCGAGGCTGAATTGGAAGTGCGGTTTACCCTGAGGCGCGGATAGGTCCAAGAAGTTTGGTCTTGGAGGTTTCGACTCGCCAGAGTCGCAGACATCGTAAAGAGGCGGAGGATCAATTATATCCGTAACAGGAGTATTCGGCTGAGAATTCGTTATTTGAGTCTTTATCGAGCATTGGTCAGAGTCCGAGGTGTCGACCTGGGTTGTGGTGGACATCTGCGTCACGTAATACTTCTGAAGATTTCCAGCTGTGAAAAATGGACACAGTGTGATTTTCTTTATCGTTATACTGTATTAATAGACTAACAAACGTATCAAGGTTGATATTTCTGTTCGTGAATATCTCTTACACAGATAGAACCTTATGTGGAATCTGTATTTATGGCACGATCCGATGAATCATCGACTACGTTAGTCAATGTAAAGTTGACGTTATATGTATATGTATACACATTCTGCAAGGTAATAATAAGCGCGAATGGAATAAATAATAATAGGATGAAGGTACCGTACCTTGCTCGTTTTCAGCAGTGGGTGTCCTAGTGGCTGGTCTACGTAATCTCCTAGGAGAGCTACAAGAGGCCCCAGGCGACTGTCGACAACTTGATCCGCTTGAAGTTCCTGGCGACAGTTTGCGCACAGCCAAGTCACACAGCATGTCAACAGCTTCTTGCCTGAAAATATTTCCATGTATTTCAACCTGTCCAGGCTATATTGATATTTTGGTCAGGATATAAGACTTTGTATTTCTGATTTGAAATTCGATAAATGATTGATGTCAAGCAGTCAGAGAACAATGTGTACGCAATTTCTCTGAAAGTTTAGATGCAATTTTCTAGGTAATCACTTTGAAATTGAACGACTAAGTAGGTGGTTTCACGAAGGCTCATTTGCCTTGGCTCAAAATTGAGATACCACATGGGCTAGAAAGAAGGACCCGATGTGTCAAATGTACCTCGTTAAATTGTGTTGTGGTATCGAGATCTTAGGCACATAACAAAAAGTGACACCAATGGTAGTTGGAAACGTCAAATACTATTTTCACTGGTTGACACCAAACGGTTCGTTGTTTTCAGCGGAATGATAAATCAGCACGTTATTCAGACGGGCGACAGCGAATGAAATTTGAATGAAGCAGTCGACTATGAAGTGAATGGGCCGGTGGGCCGTGAACAGACTAGACTGCAAACTAATGAAAGGCGTTGAGGCGAGTGATGTCACATTGCAGCCCGACGCTCTTTCGCTCCCACACTTTCAATTACTATTATTGAGAGCACTTTTATCTAAAAATATGCTTGGACGTACACGCATAACGCGTCCTGCCCTGAAAGAAGGAAGTACTGACCCAATAATTCCGCCATAAATCCTAACTAAGAGACGCACTGCGTGCTATCCTACCTATCTTCTAATTAAGTAGTATTGTCTAGTCAAAAATATATTAATCAGATAATCGAGTGGATCAATTATTGGTATTATTTAATTGACGAATGATCTTTCATGAAAATTACCTCAAACTGGTACGTGGTGGACGTAGGGGATGATCTGGTTCCGTAGGGGAGAGTGCAGAAACGGGTGTCTGAGCAAGATCACGATAAAGACGTAGTCTGACCCTTGGTCCACATTGTCTCAGCAGAGCAACAGCTTCCTCATGACTCATGGGGGATAATGGGGCACCATCCACAGCGACAATCTTATCTCCAGGTTGAATTCTACCGTCGCTTAGGGCAGGTTCTCGGACGAGTGCTCTGACGTAATGTCCCAAAGCACTGCTGTCAGCTTTCCTCAGAGTGAATCCCAGACTGCCACCGACCTTAGTCATCTCGATATCGAATTCCTGGAAAATTGACTCTTTGACAAGACCATTTACCTTTGCCACCCTTTGTTCAAGCACACACACATTCAATTCTCAACGGATGCGCACGGTGTGCACGATGGCGCAACGCCAGGACGTAAATCACGATGCGCCTTTCTGACGAAAGATGACGCTTAGCGGAACGACAAACTTGCAGGAAACTTCGGGGAATGTTCCTCGCCTTCTGCATATTAATCTTTACTAAGAAACTGGCACTGATCTTCCATTTCCTTAATACAACGCACTGAGCTCTCCGTATAAAAAAATTCAAGTACTCGAAATATTTCAATGTATTTCAAAAGTATTTCAATGAATTTAAACATTTCCGTCATAACCTCAAAATTTGAAAAGCAACTGTTCATTATAACGAATCGACAACTCACCCCGCAAGGTTCTATCTGCAGAGGTGGCAATGGATTGAGTATACGTAAGGGCGGAGGCGGCTCTCGACGTGCAGGCGGGGGCGGAGGTGCACCAGGAGGTGTAATCGTCGCATCCCCAGGTGGACGACAGACCACTAGCTCCACGGTGCTTGGCGTCGTTCGCAGAACTTCCAGAGCCTCCTGCAACAAGTAGCACGAGAAGTAAGATCAGCTGCTTGGCTGTTGGCAGCGTCATCGTCGTACACTTATCGTATGCCCAAGGGTATACTCTGGCACTATAGGGCTTGGAGATAATGTCCCTTTGACTAGTCGGTACCAAGTTGCATTATGCTAATGACATGCAAATCTCTAACACCCGTGGGAGGATACGTCTTCCTTAGTATCGGAATGCACGTGTAAGTCAGTATGTACTACAGAGGGCATTTAAATAGCTCGAACGTATCCTTCTGGCAAGAGTTATCTTCGATGCGTTATATAAATTTGCATTGTACGATAATTATGGGTTATTAATTATATCATGAGCTTAACAATAGAAGCATAGCATGAGCAAACAATAGAAGCAACCAGTAGGAAATTACTAGGGAAAACAATATTTGTTAAAGCCACCTACCTACTAGGTAAGAATTACTTACATAGTTGGTCAGTCCAGTCAATGGTATCCCATTGGCAGCAAGGAGGATATCACCAGGTTGAAGTTTGTTTGAAAGTGCAGCCGGTTGTTGAGGAAACAGTCTTTTAACCCTCACAGGACCTCCTGTACCACCACCAGAGACACTTAGGCCAAGTCCTCGACTGCTTTTCTGCAGTGTCACGCGGAAGGTACTTTCTGAAATTATAAAAATAAAATAAGACACTAATGAGTCAATCTATCAATTACTCTTATTTGTATTCAGATACTGATGGGAATTAGTAATAGTTCTGGTGATTTAAAAAAAATATATATATATATATCAATTAAGGGAGGATAATGTTAGACGAACCAGTTACTGTCGAGAAAATTTTCGAGCACTATTTCCTATTGATTTGAACTATTTCAATGAGTCATTCGAAGCGAATTAGAAAAGAGTTATTCCTGATAACTGTTCAAGTAAAATTTCCCTTTCTCAATGAAACTTTAAGAATGAAGTCGAAGATGTGTGCTGGATGGAATTCGTAGAAGCTGGGGGTAGGTGTTCCCAGACAGAAAGTAGAAATATTCCTAGAGGATGGTATTCCTGAGATTCTAGGAATGCTATCTCCATTTAGAAGTTGAAACGAAGAATCTTGCCGACCAGGAAGAAGGCGAGGAAGAGAGGGACAAAGATACGCCGGGGATTTAGCTAATTGATTATTGGATGTAAAAGCTGTGGAATTCCACGAGTTACGTATAAAGGGTACCGCCAGCTGCATATTTGATATTACTAGGCGTGTGAAGTCAGTGGTAAATTCCATTTGTGTTATAACATATTTCGTGTTACGTTCAGTTCTATTCATGCGTGCATTTACTTCTATGAATACATTTACTTCCGTATTATTTGTATGCATAAATATACGTAGGTATAGTGTATGTATAGAAAATGTTTCACAAAAACTAGGTAACAAAGTTCTACCACGTTTTTTATGATACGCAACCAACCCTTGTAGGTTAAAGATGTGCTGGAAATTCAGTTTTACATGTAGCCAAGCCACGAACAATGGATCTATATGAGTATCGTTCATGTTCGTTGAAAAAATAGAAGTCTAGGCAATAGAGAGAGAGAACACATCAGATGTAGAGTCGGACGAACTGACGTATTTCACTGGCATTATTAAATTATTGCACAATTAAAAATTGTCAACGGTAAAAAAAAGGTGATTCACGTATTTCGTCATTATCGAGCTGAGAGACTTTTTAAATTTCCCGCCCAACGGTGCTACAGCGAAACAGTGGGAATTTCGTTAATTTGACGTATGAAATTGTATCGATTGTCAGTCCGGTTTAACGAGCGGCATAGTTTCGTAGTAATTAATTTTCAAATATAACGCGTTAAACTTAACGGAAGCAGTTAAATGTCCGTGACGTATACGAACGAGTATTCTTTACGGTTAATGAGTACAGTAATTTGAATAATTCACGTGGCTTAAAGAGAAAAAGAGTGCAAACTGCGGCACTAATAATTAAAAGTTCATACTGCCTCTTGGCGGGCATTCCATTGTACCGGAAGTTAGCAGCTGACGCGTAAATTTGAACTCGTAAACGAGTCGAATATAATATCTGAATTCATAATGTTTATAGAGCTTGGCACTCGGGCACAGACAAACGTAGTAGAAGCGTGAAAAAAATAAAATTCAAAATTTTCCAAGTAATTTAAACAGCTTTAAATATGGCCGCCGTCACGGCTACTGGCCTTGTTAATTCGACAAGAGCGTCAATTAATATTCGAAAGCACGGCTTCGACTCGAACTTGAAGCCCTTTTTGTGACTCCTGGACTATCTATTATCTGCGCTCATATTAATTCACGTGAGTCAGCGGATTACAAGGCAGGTTATGCATAGCATAATGCAGCTTCAGCATGCACGGTGTAACCCGTTACGGGACCCATTACAAGATAACCCAGGTGAAGGTATATATGGTCCTGCAATATGGATTTCCATAAGGTTAACAAAGGTCTCTGGAAATTCAAAACTTAAATATCCTCCTGCGTGTGACATTATGTTATATCAAAAGAATTTTACATAAGGTAAAATAAAAGTTACCCATACACGTTCGCCCGTGAAACAAACATTTGGTATAACTTATTTCATTGTCGTATAGCTATGCGATGCCTTCAATTTGGCTTTTATAGTTATTGCCAGTGGGTTGCTGATAATTTGAAAATTTTCACCAGTCTGTTTCGAATGGCCACTGTCTGCACCAAATGCCGCATTACGAATGCACTGTCGCATTCGTAGCATTCCGAATGCAGTGTGCACCAACAAAAAAATGCACTGAGCATCAGTTACAGACTCTGTGAATTTGTAGCATCACATGGGAGACCCATAGAAATGTACAAAGGTCGTTGCGCAGGCAGTATAGCTGTGAACGTAGCTACGGAAGGTTTTCGGTAAAGTGAAAAATGATTAAAAACTATCGGTATGGGATCGATATAACTTTTTATACGGTTAAGAGGAATTCACGTGTTTTCCTTTGAGCAATTCGCTAACGAGTGGTCCAATGGATTCGAGGAAAGTGTGAACAATGCAAGTCGTCAATCGTTTCCGAGCGACGTTCCCGTAGCAAGTGCATGTACACAATAATAATTGTTTTCCGACATTATCGATTTTCTAGCTCCCTCAACCAATATTGGCCGAAGTGCAATGCTCGTTGCAGATAACCACGAGGATGCATATAGTATTCGTTTCTATTTGAATTATACCGCGGCTTTTCCACAGCTTCCGTTTTCACGTTTATTGATATTGCGCCAGCCACGATAGGTGATACCGAATATAAAATACTGAAAACTGAAACTGACCAACAACGAGACTATTGGTAAGCATTGTTACCCAGTAGTTGGTTAACCTATTTCTTGTTATTTGAAAATCCGGCAGTAAAAATGATAAAATGAAAATTTTCCACGATCCAAGAAAAAAATATTAAATAGTCCACTGAGTATTTACTTTCCGTAATTTCACATTGTGAGATAATACAACAGCGTTTGAACCCATTATTAGCATTCGATATCGTTAAAGATACAAAAATATTGGATTACATCAAGCGAGATATTAAACCCGAGGAAAATTGTCTGCATTTATTGTTTCTTCTCTCATTTCCTCTATCAGAATATCTTTTCCTTTTTTTCTTCGTTACTAATCCTGGCGAAATGGCGATTAAGAGAAATTTCACAAGAAATAACCATTGATCTTGTCTCTCTGTTGCCTTTTAATTCTTCTCACAGCTATAGCGGCCATATTGTACGACGAATAATTATAAAATCAACATAAAGATGCCGTTGAATTCTCAAAGCCATAAATACCCTATTTGTATTCACGCTCTAATAAAGAAGATCAGATCTCTCTATTTAATTACAAATTGCATCAGCTCGTTAACGGAAGCTTAATAACAGGTTGAGGCAGAGTTGAAGATTCAAAAGAACGAAAGAAAGCCAAGAATTGATTTTCGTTCGTTTGATTTTCGATTTGGCTATTGTAGTATCCCTTCATTAAGTATCCAAAGTCTATGAGATCTTTAATTGCTCGACAATATTGAAGTCGACACCGTCGGACTGTGATTGAGACAAAGAAAAATTAAAGCCAGTCCACAAGGTTTCGTTAGTATAGACTTCTCCTGGCTTGTAACCATTTTTTTCTTTCTTTCATTCATCCATCCAATATTTTTGTTCTCCGCTCCCAACCATCCAACCTTGAACAACACCCTAGAATCTCACATTAATTGCTCACTCAATTATCTGCACTAACGATGGGCATTCTGTGCCGTTATCGACCAATGAAAAATACGTCTCGCGAAACGTAACGGTACCTTTTAAATATTTATTCATCCATAATTCACAGATCCAAGATCCTGAACTACGATTGCTCGCACCTTCGAGAATGGCTGAACTTTATTTATATCCACGGCGTTCTATCGCACGTACCCACACGTATATACGGTACATGAACTTTGCCAAGTCAACTTGCGGGATAAAACGTCTCGGCCTCGAGTTCGCCCAGGTTGATCGAACGTTCGCTGCAAGTATACCACCCAGAGCGCAGCCTTATTCTTACCTTGTGAACGTGAGCGGACGAAAACTTGAACGAACTACGTTACAGAAGCTCTCGTCTAGTTCCGGTTAGATTCCCAGAGGCGGAAACTATTTCGATTCGTTCAAACTATATACGGAACGATTCTCTGGAGATTCACACGACTATCCACGTACGTGTCTGGTAACGGTCGAATCGGTTGGTACGTATAAGAAATACCGTTGGCCAAACTCCTGTATACGTGGATTGCTGAAATTGTGCAATTCTTTTATTGAAAAATCAGAAAAGATCGGATTGATTAAATTAACTGGGCAATAAAGTCCATTTATTTTTTTTTGTTATGGTACGAATGACTCATTGGCTCCCTGTTCAATTCCGAAATCCTGACATCTCGAAATTCACGTAGACGAGTAATCGCTCCATTAAGGGTAGTCAGGTTCCAACCCAGCCTCCATTTTCAGACCCGATCCCAAACCTATCCTTTGCAGGAAGGAAGGAACCTTCCGCAAGGAGGAAACCATTGTTTCCGCGAACGCCAGATTTAATTTGCCATTCTAGCCCGAGCATCGTCCATCGATCAAGCATGATAATTTTAGCTCCTAATCATTCCAGGCAATTGGTCGTTCCTCGTAGAAGATCGTTCAGAGATCTAATTGATAATCGTGTCATGGTTAATTACTTAGACGAGAAGGAACCGCGAATGGCAAAATACGAACGGCTCTATAAATTACAAGTCAGGATGAATTGATCGACTTAGTAATTAGCCCAAAACCAGTGATATTCAATGTTCATAAAAATGACGATTGGGGTGAATAATTTTCAAACTATTTTTTGCTCGTTCGAACATCCAAACTCGTTAGCACGGCATAAGTGAATTGGTAGAATGAGGAAAAGGAGAAGGGGGTATATAAAATAAGGGTTATATGCATGAGGGACTTACTAGGTGTACCCCTAATACAGAATTTCAACCCGAACAGCATAATTATTGTTCTCTCTTCTACGTAGCTCGGCTGAGTAAATGAAAGCCTGAGGCTTTAAAGGGATTTTCAGCGGCACTTGAACCCTCGTTCAAATGCTACCAATCTACGGCTGCTAATGAAATACGTTGAACCCTCTTTGTTTTATAGCAGTAAACATTACAGGCTGGATGGTTCATTGAAATTTTCTTTGATACGGAGCAATGAAGAATACGTTGTATAATTAATTGTCCAGAATCATTTACCTGTACTGTGTATATATATATATATTTTTTTTTCATGCGAGTATAATTACTCGTGACAGATTCTATCCTGATGCGGTAACATATGTTATACGAGAGTATTATTTTTCTAAGGTATTATCCAATTAGCAGGGGTAGTCAAGTCACACCCCTAAGACTGCTCTTTCCGGCGCACGTTTCTTCGGGGTATATGTTATCCCTGATCGCGAGGGATGAACTTAATAGCTGAGGTAGATTATATATGATATATATAACACGCGGTAAATATCTGAATGTATGTAACTAATAACCATTGCTATCGCATCAATGAAATTACTGAGGCAGAATAGGTTAAATTCCATTGTTCTATAGTGTTTCGAGATTATAGCATAAAGAGCTTAAATATTAATTGATTTCCATTAGACTTTGTCATCGGCGTGGTTAATCCGTATTAACGATCCGTATGACGTACATGCATAAATTCTCGTTGAATACAAATACATTAAGGACGTATATGTTTACCGAAATACGATTAACGATTATTGGAAATATAAAATTCATGCTTTTGACATTCTATAATTAATCGGAACCAATTGAATATATATTTCGATAAATGAACGCCATTTCGGTCGCTACTATTTTTCAAGAAAATATTTTCTTCTCAAAATGCAAAAACGCTGAGTGCAGAGGCGAGAGGCTTAGGAAAATAATTTTTGAATACCATTAAGGGTATTAGCCTTTTTTTTTCTTACGGTGCCCAGTAAAGGACGCAAAAATCGATTGGCCGACTATAAACAAAGTTCTCCATCAAAATTTTCCCGTCAATCCGTCTGCCGGAATTTCGATCCGATTTGGTAAATACTCAAATTTAAAAAAAAAATGCAGAGATTAGTAATGAAAATTTTGGAATTATCCAAAAATGATTTCCAACCTCATGAAAAATATTTATCACCTTGTGTTAAAGAACTTATTGATCTCTAATTACTGTGTTTGAGTATCGTACACCGGATGTCACCATTTACCCTCAAACGGAGTACCACAAAGGGCTCTAATTATCACAGGTACGATTAGCCGCTATGTTAACTTCTCCTTGGCAAAGGACTGTCACTGCTCAGAAACCAACAGTGTTTACCCATGTTGTACTATCGTCGAGCTGCGAATCGCTTTGTAAGCAACACCAAATCAAATCGATCAATAGTATTGTGAAATATCGATAAAATTTTATGAACAAAAAATATATTTATTAAAATAACTCATACTTGACATACTTTCAATAGGATTGGAGGTTCCTGAACTAGTATTGATTCCCAATCGATTAAAATTCAATATCCCACTCAAGTCCTTGAAAAGCTATTATAATGCGCATACTACGAACTTTAATTACTTAAGAAAACTTTGACGAGCCTGGATGCTGCTTTCACGAGATACAATTAACAACGTCCTATAATGCAGCAGAGAACCGCACAAGATGTATTTTGCGATACTACGTAACACGTGCTCCGAGTATTACTAATAATTTTACAGTCACTTAAAACCTGTATTAGCACTCTCCATAACACGTAAGTTTAATTGCAGCGAACGACGATAAATAGTATCCAGTATATACGCTTAGACGTGATTAACGATAATTACTCTTATTAATTAACAAAGTTGATACTTCAATCGGGATCATGAAGCAATTCGAGCGATGCGTCACAGCGTTGCATTCGACAGGGTTATACTTGGATTTGGACCCTTGCGCAATTGCCAATCACACCGTGCTCAGTCTACGTCTACTTCAGTGCATAAAGGGCACTAATTACAGGATCCCACCTTGATTAACCGTATAATTTGCCATCTATCTGGGTAAAGAGAATTCGATGTGACGTGATGGTGCAGCTTAATGTACATATGTATACAGATATAGATATACTGTAGTAGGTATAATATATATAAATATATGCGTATATATAGATAGCTAGAAAGGCTCGATGGGCAGGGGCGTAGAAACAGGGTGGAAATTCAAAATAGGCTATTGACTTAAGACGCATCACATCCTCATATGTAAACTCCACGTGATAAATCTGGCCAATGGAATTCAAATGGTGGAATTTCAGCGGTGGCGGTATAGTGTGCGAATAGCGCTTATGGTACAGCGGTGGCACGGTAGTTGCGGCTTGCGAATACGGTTGCTATTGTTATAAATAGATTAGGGAACCCGATAATTCTGTAAACCTCGACCGTTCCGGGAAATTGAAAACAGATTTCGCTGAGTAATAATTAGAAGGTTGATAAGCAGAATGTCCGCTACACCCATGATATCATAGATATAGAGATGAGCCTTGGAGGAGCTTGAAGTTAAAATAAACATAAAAGAAATCAAAAGTTAAATATATATTTTTTCCAACAGTACCAATATTAAGCAGAGTTATAATACTTGAAAAAAAAAATTAGAGTAGGCAGGGAAAAAGGTAAAAAAAAAATGGCTAAAACATTCCAGGGGTGGAATAACCACTGTTGAGAGCATGCGGTGTCCCATGTATATAAATGTACAATATCGAGGGTTAGGGTTTTCATTTTGAAAAAATTCAAGTGTTAACGAAACACATCCCGTTCGCCAAATTAAAATATTTTCCAGTGCTTTCCAAGAGACGAGCAAGGACTAGTGTCGTTTACGTATTATATATCACAGTGAGGGATGATAAGATAGAGATTTTTTTTTATATCTTCCCTTACTGCTCTGCGCTACGAACCGATACTCCAAATCTCAGAGTATCTACCTAGGTCAAGGTCAAACCTCCAACTACCGCTTAGGGTGTAGAACGAATGGGATGGTTTTGAGATAGGGTACTCGAACTGAGTCTCCGTAGGGGTAGATAGTCATAAGTTAACTTTAATGGGTTGTAATTCACCATACCACTCTGAACTATACGTATCTCCTTGTATTAACTGGTTTGCCATCTTAGATCGTTCAGTCATTCGCCCCTCCTGAGACAGTGGTGATTCACCGCCCTTAAGAAAAATCGACAAGGGTAAAAGTACCTTCCGCGTTAAGGCAGACAGTCACGGTAACTTAAACTTCCTCAGAAACGTGAATACCGGGGCTTAATCGAGATAGCCGTTAAATAACGCGTGTCTGTAATAATTTTCCCATTAAGGGTCTTACCTTAGTCACTCTAAATTGCATACTTTTATGTACACTGTTACCTACAGAGTGAGTAACTATACATATATATGTACATATATACAGAGCAGATACATTATACATATAATGTAATATTACGGTACTTAATAAACTCGCACGGTCAGTCTAACGGAAAGGCTTTTTTCTATATATATACACACACGGTATAAATATATAAGAAGAATCTAAGAAAGTGCTAAGCGTGAAGAGGCTCTTATATAGGGTTTGGTCAAGGGGTGTTAAGCTTTGATAACACTAGAGGTTGCCACATGGAGTATGAATTACCAGGGTGCAGCTAGGGTACCTGAGCGGCCGAGAGCGGATTTCCGGCGGCTGTCCTACTATACGGGTTTCTCTCGTGCGATAACGAATTTTCCAAGAAAAAAAAAAAAAAAAGAGGAAATTGCACGGACTCCCATAATTTTACCCAGTAACGTACAGGGGATCTGTTTCGCTAACGTGCAAATCGAATATTTCGGCAGTGTAGGTAATACTTGGGAAGATAATAATGGAGATGATAATGGGAGCGCTTTCGTCCATGCACGTAATTACATACACATATATAATCCAGGGTACTTCACGAGGCACTCAATCTTCCAGTATGCATAGACAGACCGGAACTTCATGAGCACGCTCGATTGCAAACGGTGGCCTAAGGTTCGTTCATACATGGCAAGTCGAGTAGATATACCCAAGATGATACCTTGGATTATTATCGCTTTATGGTTCTTCTCTGTGGTTCCGCCCTTTCTTTGTATCTCCATGATATTATGAACGCTGTTCCGTTTCGCCGGAAGTTCCTTGCTGAGGAAACGAGGTACCTTATTTGAATATCGCGCCAGTAGATTCTGATTTCCGATTATAGGGCATATAAAACCGCGCCCGACGTTCCTCGGCTCGAGAGGTACGAGCTTTGCACTTGTGGAATTGACTGTACATACCTGACGCTAGTAGAAACTGATTGGATTCGACGGCAAATGCTGACTTTTTATATGGGACTGATATACGGGGTGTCAACAAAATTAAGGGTATATATATATATAAATTATGTATTAACATTATCCAACGATGTCTATACGACTTTTGACACTCTTGGACTTTCTGATTTGCCGAAGCGACTTATGTACGTGGAACGGAGACATGTCTCTTGGCACGAGAAAGGGTAGCTGAGATCAGATGATAAATGTTGGGCCTCTTTGCGAGTTCCCGGACTTCCGTGTGATATAAGATATACTTTGGGCGTCCCAAGTCTCCACAGTGTCAGGCGTAGGTGTTTTATTCATGTCGGTTTCGCGGTCCGATTTTACAAGACGGTCTGTATTTTAGGTACTGGGTTGTAAGGAAGCAGACACGTTACCTTATTTTCAATGTACGCCTCCAAGGGATAAAAATATCGGAGAAAACTTAGTCATTTTTCATATGTACAAGATAAAGTGACGATTTACCTGGAGGATTATTTCGATTGAAAAGAGTAGATCGGCTAGTATAGGGAAACTGTGGTTACGTAAGCCACTGATGAATGGGTGCCCACAAGAATGTGTTTCATCCCCATCCAGACATGGGGTGTGTCTGGCATATTATGGTCCTGCGTTAGAAACCCTTTTAAACGTGGACGCTTTCAACCCTCGTTTCATACAAAACGCGTAGGAAGACCTTTACACACGTTTTACACGGGATTAATAGGAATCGTCGCCATAATCTATTTATGAAGGAGGTTTTTTTTTGAAAAATCCTAATATTACGGTTACACTGAATACATTACTCGTATACGATAAAAACAGCCATTAATTCCTAGTATATGAACCGAATTCGTAAAATATAGGGAAAAAAGACAAGTAGGGATAGTACAATTATTTGAGCAAATTAAAAAAAAATTTAATACGTCTTCCGCGTCAGACGAACGATGTATCAGCAAAGGAAGAATAGAAGCTCAAGTTCGATTGTTAGACGTCATTCTATGCTTTTCTTTTATAACACTCATCAAAGCCCTCGCAGACTCAATGACAGATATAGCACATTAATTCTAGACGACGGGCTTCTCGCTGACAATAAGAAAAACTCAAGCAGTCAATATTTCAAAACTCGACGAAAATAGAAGGATGCCTCGATGGGAAATTTCTGCTAGAGATCGTTCGCTGAATCATTGGGATGGTTGATCCTTCCTATGAAAAAAAGTGTGACTCGGTATGAAGAAGACACATATAATATAAATGTCCATCTATAGTTCGACTATATATGCAATACAGGTATACACCTGTGCACTCTTCCGGTATAACATTGGCAAAGATTGCAAAGGGTCCTTTATGACTGCTATGGTGACGTCAGTGCTCATCGTGTACTCAGCATACACTATATACCGTATATACTCACGTTCAAAAGCTTCCCAGTGAGAGAAAGTAACTGTACAATTCCACAAGTTTCCGACGTCGGAAACATATATGGAGCAATGAGGAGCATCCCGACCAGAAGCTCGAAGCAATCTAGCGGTATAAGAATAAGAGTGACGTTTTCATAGAAAATTGCGCAGGAGTGCCCAGGAGCTTTCAAGCACAAGCCCGAGGACAATATTCGTCGGGTAGGAAGTGTTGAGATTTTTTTTTAATATCCGTATTACGAATCCCCGACTGTATTTCGAGAAAGACGTAAATCGAACCGCGACGAACGACTGAGGTTAGATTCGACGGAGGCGTCGAACTTGTCTTTGGATTTAGGCCATTGACACGTGAAAGTGAGGGGTAAAAAAAATCAAGAGACTTTTCCTCGATAAATCCGATCGCCCAGGAAATGGGATTACCGAGAGAGTGACGAGGGCTTTAAATCGGCTCTCAGCTGTTAGAAACCAAGGTGGAATGGAGGGTACCGAAAGTTCCGTTAGCCAGAGAGAGAGAGAGAGAGAGAGAGAAAGGAGAGAGCCTTTCTCCTTTGACGAGAGGCGCTTGAGAAGCTTATGAAAAGATGTCGGAACGTGGCCAAAGGAATGAATATAAAAATATGGAATGTCCAACAGCAAAGGACTGAAGGATACCGTAAGTGGGGTATATCATGGTCGGTACCTGATATAAGGCACTTGAGACTTTACAAAGGATCGAGTGTTTTGATGGTAGGCCTGATACGAGGCCTGACGAGGGACTGTTTTTTCTCAAGAATTGTACGACGGGATAACAACTGCAAAATCGCCGCAGACGACAGAGGATCAAACCGGGAGTCCCTATGAATCTCTCGGGTGATAACTACTTCCGGTGAGACGTCGAAGGACGAGAGCCACTTCGATAGCGCGAAATTCGACGATACGAACAATGGATGCTGGGGTGCGAATAAAGCTGGGAGAGATGCATACCGAAGTGCTCTAATTCGAAGTGAAGGGATGGAAGTGTCTGCACGACTGTAGGAGTGGAACGAAGATCGATAGCGCATTCTTGACTTAGAAAACTTACAATGTCAGCCTATACAGAAGAGACCATCCGGAGCCACGAGACTCTTCTATGTGCTCCATGTGTGTTTCAGAGGTGAGGAGAGAGAGAAACAGAGAGAGAGAGAGAGAGAGAGAGAGAGAGAGAAAAAAAAAAGACAAAATGTCGAGGGCATGGATCAATGGGGGAATACATCGGCAACCCGGGCTGAATCCCATGGGATTGGCTTAACAGGGTTGAGGGACAGGTTCACATCCTGGGTATACCTTCATCCCTTTCGATGCTTTGTACCTACCTACTATCTACGATAGCTACACGAATAGCCTCTGATAAATCCCAAGGACTCTTCTTAATTCCTTGAACTCTCTGAGTATGTTTGTATATATATAAATATACTATATATCTATATTATATACGTGTTATATATATATATGTATATATGGATCCATATCCCCTTACGCTGAGTACTTTGGGCTAGTCTGTCATATTTTACGTGCTCGTCCCTTATAACGAGACTTTTCGTACTTAACGGCTTACCGACTGAGAAATATAGGTAAGCATTAGATAGTACAGCAAGGAACGTTTGAGAAGAGATATAAATCTATAACGTATATAACGTATACATAATGGCATTCGTGTGCTTAGACTAGACAGTCCCGAAATAATTTCTGAGATATATATACACATATATATACGTACCATACAATGTATATAAATTTTCTTCGAATAATGGACGATTCGAAAACTGGGTTAATAGTTTTTCGTTTATAACTTTCAATCCACTTAATCAACTTATTTGCTCTTATTTGCTTGGCAAAGGCCCGAAGCGATTCGCGGTTGAAAAATGTTAATCGTATTTCAGAAGGACGTTAACCAGCAATCCGACGATACCCTGGCACAAAGATCCCCTTTAAGGACCCAGCAGAACTATAGCCCCGCGGGAAGCATTAATCCTGAAAAGATTTTACGCATGGCGAAACACGCGTTGCCCGAGAGACTGGTAGGGGCGGCTGGGTAGTGACTCTTCCTGTATTCCCTAGAATTCCTAGGGTCCCTAGTGTTCCCGCCGCTTGGCATATTTCAACGTGTCCTCCTTGCCTTCACAGGACGCCTAATGCAAACAGAGCCTTTTACGTAAAGGTGCCTGCCTGTTTCACCAGGTACGCAGCGCGAAAACCATTGCAAAGGGAGTTCTCTCTGTTCTTGCAAGCTAATACCAACGTAAGTATTAGAATGTTCCCAGGCATTCCTCGGCTAAGCTGCCATATATGTCTGGTACGTGCTCTTGGCAAAGGGTGAACGGATTCATCCTGAGAACCAAGATTCGATACAAACAAGACTGCTAGGTGAAGTGAAAGGTCAAAGTGCGAAGGGTACAGGATTACCTACCCACACTTCCTATCTGTGAGGTTCAATAGGATTTTGCTGGACTTTCGAGGACGAATAAGACGGTAACGACTCACTCGTCAAAGTTCGACGTTCAAGAACGATTAAGCCAAGTTAGTGCCATACTGGAAGTCTGCTCCCAAGCACTGACGCTATTACCACGATCAAATTTGCATAGTTCCGAAGCGTATGGACCATCGGATCTCGTGAACCCTCGCAGCATCCCTATATCGAAGCTATGGAATACCTTGTAGAAGATTTTCCTCGGAAAGATAATCTCTTGAATTATCGATGCAGGTGTAAGTGAATATATCGATTATATAACAGTATAGATATATCTCGTTGAAAAAACAATGATGTTTGATATATCGATATTTCCTTATTTTTTTTTTGATACCTCCCAATGCATTTCCTGTTATCAATCGAAACTGAAGTGATTTCGCCGTCGCGAGAATCCAACGTCGATAAAATATCGTCCGACGTCTAGATTGACAGCGGCGCGACGGAAGTATTCTGGATTCGTGGGAAACTGAAATTGCGATGCATACCAAATTAGACAGAGATGCATGCATGTATGCACGCACGTGACGATTGATATACGGGGCACACGCTTTCGCGAAATCACTTTGCCCTGCAGTCCATTCCACAAAGGAAATCGTGGCGAGTGGAGAAAAGGGTGAAAGACTGTCGATGGTCTTGCTGAGTTTGCAGAAAAAAATTTGCACTGTTATTTATTGTCTTCGATATAAGGTTCGGAAGAACGAATGGTGTGCAATTTCACGCGGTACTGTTGGTAACGAATGGCCTGACCATTTTAGCCATTTTTTTATGAGTCCGTTTAATGGCTGCTCGAATTTTGTACACACGAGTGATATATTCGTATTTTTATTTTTTTTTTGAAAATTTACTGTGACCTGCTTAAACGATCAAGGGTCACGAGTTGACCTGCTGACGGCAATAGGGGTACTACGTTGCATCATCTATCGGTGAAAATGACGTGTACGTTCTTTACCCGAAATAGGAAATTTCCTGCCGTTCGGCACAGAATCGCCGGACCGAAGATAATTGAGTATCGATGGAGATCGTAACGGTTAGATTGGCTTTTACTCGTGTTACTGTGGCAACGTTCTCAGCAATCTCGAGCAATCTATGTGCCAGGGACAAATCCCACTAGGAACTGAACCGTAGTACGGCCAACCGATGATTTTGAGGTATTAATAAACTTTTTTGACCATTTTCCCTTTATTTACTTCTGACATTCCTGATTATCCAGTTGTCAGGTTAATCAATGATCTGGTTCGTCGGGTCTGTAATATTGCAAATTGAACGTGTCTGGTACTTAGATAGTAGGTCGAGATGATCAAAGAGCATGATGAAAAAAAAGGTAGAATTCTCTTAGCAAAAAATATGTATGTGCGAATAAATGTATGGGTAGAGATATGGAGTTGATTTGAAGAGAAACGAGAGAGCAATGTCTAATTTCAGGCCGGGACTAAGTAGACGGCTGTTAATTACAAGGAAGTAGAAAAGCAAGAAGCAAAGAGATGGATGAAATGAGTAGACGGTGGATGGGATGTCTGGAGGTCACAGGAGTCATCAAGAAAATGATGATGACACATTGATACGTTCTAAATTCCAGAACGACTTTAAATAGACTCGATTACTGGATCAACATAAATTTTCTCCTGACAATCTGTCTCGCGATTCGCGGCTACTTTGCGAACGTCGTTAAAGACATTTTGCACAAAAAAAAATTGCAAAACCACAATCAAAGCTGCTCAGGGAGACTGACATTTAGAAAAATTGTTTTTACATCCAACAATCATCCGATTCACGTAATCGATTCATCAGCAACATCGTAAACTGTACGAGACAACATTTACCCGCGATAAGAAACTTGGTACCAGTTCAGCTTATGGGGAAAAAAAAAAGAAACAGCAATTATAATAGCCATGACGTCGGTAAGATGTCGATCTCGTAAAAGAAAATATCTTTAACAATTACAAACTTTATGCTTCGAGTGTGGCCGCAAAAAGAAACGAGAGCAAAAAAGGAGCATATAGACTGAAGGAAGTTTCTATAGTCACCGTGAAAAGTTTAACGCTTAACGACGACCATGACGAAGGGGCAAAACGGAGAGGAGTCGCGACTGGTTTTTCAGGGTTACCCCGTATAAAGAAAAATAGCGAGTCTGGTAAGCGCGTAGAAAAGAAAGGTACGAGCGATGTACAGTACAGCTCTATATTTATACGGAGAGGACAAAAGCCTAAGGCAGCGAAGAAGTATACCTAAATGGGCGAGAAAAGTTTTTATTAAAAAAAAAGTGGCTTCTGCAAGAAGAGCGCTTGGGTAGTAGATGTTCAGTGTTCTCGGGCATTCCCAAAGGTCTGTCCGATAAAGCGTGTTTTGCGCCAGCGTTGTAGAACGAGGAAAACTTTTATATATGCATAATCTATACCGCAATAAATCTTGTGTAAGCCCCTTACGTCAGCAGACACCGCCCCCTACTCCAGAGAGTGCTTCAACCCACCCAGAATCTTTTCTCATACCATTCCATATCCTCTTAACCTATAAGCCATAACGATTTTGCGAACACGGCATCGGTCCACCACATATTTTCAAACCTATTTACCCGCGCATGCGCACTGTGCGACTCTCGGCGAGCTACTTCCGGAAATTTTCCAAAGCGCGATTGTAAACCGTCCCGTGATACTCGAAGCGCTAATCAACTGTTCCCGAGAGAGTTTCAGCTTGCCCTGACATAAGAAACGGTATTTCGAAAAATAATTTTGAAATTAAGATTTTGCAAAAAAAACTGCAGCGACACTCAATAGAAACGTACAAGCCCACTGAAAATTATTTTTTCGCGAAGAGATTAGGGTTATCAGTCCCTGGCACGTATAAAGAAGCGGCACAGATTGCTTTGATAAATTTTCACAATATATTCTTGCAATACAGATTCGCGAGGATTGCGAATATTATGCTCGACCCCAGAGAGTAACGAAGCGGCAATTCGCTGTCTGTATTATTAGAACGTTTAATGCCAACTTCCAAGCTAATACGCTACACGCATCGCATGCTGGCGAATTTTACACTCGTTTGTGATGCAACCCTCAACACGCAACAGTCACGCATACTGAATATCGCAGACTGTAACATTTAACCGTAAAGCTTAGCGTTAAAGAAATGCGCTCATTCGTTTCAGTAAATTTATAAAAAATAATCCAAGCAAGTTTACAGCTGAAAAATTTAATTCTTATTCCGTTAAGATTGTCATAAGTTATATTCGATAGGCAACATTTCGCATTATCGTCATAGCCATTCGCACGCTGCCATAGTTTGACAGATATTCGGTGCGATTCTGTACTCCGCGAATAATCAAGAGAGTAAGTAGGCAAAGTTTTGGATGACCTGAGCATGTTTCGCGTGAGTTACCGAGCGACTAGATAACAGCGTAATATACATAAATCGTACAGCCGTCGTATATACTACAGTCAAATGTAGTACATATGTATTGTAGAATGTAGGCATGTACATTGGCACGTTTGTATTTACCCAAAATTTGCATATAATACTTTTCGCGGTTGACTGAGTTGCGGTATACATTTTGCATTTACATAATAACGATTGTGCTGCTTCATTTAATTGGGATCGCGCCTCGCGAATAATATCCCGTATTCGTGTAACGAGTCCTAATCGCAGTGAAAACCAACCCTTATGGGTCGAATGATAATTTTCTTATAAATAAGGGATAGGCATTATTTTGACCATTTTTTTTATATATGTCATCACATCAGGATGAAATAATAGGTTGCTATTCGTAAAGTGATCATGGATTACTTTGAACGTGCCCGTCGGGTCAATTATACGTAATAATTCCAAGGGTGATACGCACGGTAAATCCCGCGGTGTTCCCGATTACAGGTAGAAAGGGAAAATTTGAATATCAATCCCACTTTCCTATAGCCAATATATCCCAGGGATCAGCTTTCAATTTTCTGATACCGAATCTACCGCCTTCGTTCTCGCATCAAAGTAACGCATATGTACTTGGTACAAGGAAAACGTTAAATGGATATGGATACCGAGAGACGTTACGTGCTAAAGATCAAAATTTTGCCAAAAAAAAAAAGGATTTCTCTTACAAAGCAAGCAACAACGATATCGAGTATCTCAATAGAAATATTTCAAATTTCTAATGCCTTTCATCAAGTTTGCTCTTTATATTCTTCTAACCCCTTTTTTTACCCCTTGAACCGCGCTCTTTTGGAGCACATCCAAAAAGGCTCTGATCAAAGGGTGAATTGCGGAATAGACCTACGTCGAATAGGCACACTGCCATGCTTTAAAGGAATTGCATAGCTACGGGCTCGAGAGAAAATACGAAAACTCGAATTTCGCACTTAACGAACGTGTCGCGTGTGTGACTTTAAGAGAAGGTGGCTTGTACGTAGATACGGCGCAGCCGTATTGTGCAAGTACGTTCGAGTGTGTACTTGAGCGATGAGGGTGCATGTACATACGTGCATGCACTTGGCATAGCCAAGTACTGGTATGATTAAAAGAGCGTAAAACAATTTTCTTGCACATAGGCGGTATGAAAAATCAGGGCACGTTATGCAAATTAGAAGCGCAGTACAGAGTAGTAGACCCGATAGCAAGAAAGGCTCGTTATGCAGTCTAATGATTGGTCAAGTCAGGTTAGGTTAAAAAACAGCATCGTATATACTTCAATAAAAATATATATAACGCACTATACTGTAAGTACGAGCTGCATGTATATGTACCAAACTAGGTGCAGACAAGTCTCTATTCTTTTTCTATACGCCATTCCGCTTTTAGTAATTCTTCCATCCATTTTCCACTTGGCGTCAAACTACCCTCCTTGAGCATCGTCAGTTTAACGACCTACCATAAAACTAGACCAGGAAGCTTTGATCTTGCGAACTGGCAGCCATCGTCAAATATCTTAATGGAATCTTCTATTTTACTGTTGGAGCATATCAAGAATCAGTTGATTTCCAATCTTGATCCTAGTCCTATTCTTTGTCTTAAATTTTGGTCCATGTGGAGATTGGCAAGAGTGGTGTACAATCGCTTTAAGGGTGCAGAGATAGTGCGTTAGAGTCAAATGAAAGCGAGTTATTTTTAATTAAGGATGACAGGAGAGACGGTAAACTTTGAACTCACCAGGAGTCACGCTGGGAAACGGTTGACCTGGTAAGGATGGTGGATGCTCATCTTCTGGTGATCGTTCCGAGGCGTATCCTTGATCCTGTGGCTCACCCCCGCTCAGTTTGCTCAGCTTAAGATCAACGCCTCTGCTTAGGTGACGGTGCTTCATTAATTCACAATCCGGTTTGTGTACCAGTTTCATCAACAGGTCGTCATCGACGTCATCCACCACGTTACACTTCTGGTGTGAACCTGACTCGATTCCCTTATGGCTATTGGATTTCGAGTCTTGCCTCTTTTTTGGCAGGGTTCCCACAAGGTCAAGATCAGCACTACGATGACACCTCTCATCCAGCGAGACACCACGAATGTACTTCTTGCTTGAATCACCGTCGACGGTGTCTGTACTTTGATTTCTGCGCACCAGATCGAAATTTCCATGCTTGCAGCGCACCAGGTCCAGGTCGCTGCTCTGTCGATACCTGTAGGATCAAGTAAACAGTCAGGATCATTAAAATCTCATTGAGAACAAGAACAGTGGGAGTAACGATCCATCGTCTTACCTCCATGGGTTGTCATCCAATGAATCCTGTGAACGATGCTTAACGAGATCCAAGGTACCAGTTGGCCCGCCATCCGAAAAATGAACGCCAAGCGTACGTTTCTTATGTGGTAATGTTCCTCCAAGATTTCCAGCAATGGTATCGGGTATCACGTTGTTATTCTCACCGGTATCATCATCAAGAGTCTCCTTGCCGTCCAGGTGATTTGGCAACGAGCCGCAGAACTTGTACCTGTGCAAGAATTCGAGCAAAATTTTAATATAAACTGAGCTTGACTTTCCTGAGTATGTTTTCCTCGTCGCAACCGGTGCGTTGCGTTAATCATAGTGCTTGATAAACGGGTTGTTCTCACGCAAACAATTAATCAGTTCCAAAGGAACAAATAGGTATGTAGTGTACACGTGGTATAGGTACTATTTATAAAAGCCTGTATGAAATAGCCCTGTATATGTAGTGTTTAAGCTTCCATGAAAAATAATGGGTTCACTTCAACGAACCCTTGAACGAAATTGAACCATTGTAATGTGAATGGGTCGGATTTCAATTCGTACAATTCGGTACAAAGGAATTGCGCTAGTGAATATGCGGCTTTCTGCCAGAGAACAAAGACCCGCATAAGACGACGACGTGTGTTTGGGTAACGTTGTTTTTCGTGCAAGACGAGAGAGCACTTATGTAAATGAAATCAGAGAGCAATGTACCATTTAATTCAGCCTTTTGCTTTCTTTTCTTTTCTGCTTTTTTCCCCGAGATAGTACATAGCTATAAGTGCTAAGCGATAAAAGCTGAGATTACACCGTTCGATGATCAATTTATCTATCACCTCGTATACCACACCATACGTAATGTCCATCTAGTAGGACCTCGCTCAAACAAGGAATAATTTTCAAGATTTTTATAAGTCTATTTTTCAAAAGTGAATTAACAAAAATTCAACCCCTTTCAAAGTACACTATAACTTCATTACGCCGTTTTATACTATGATAATTAAAATGACGTCGATTACAATGTAATTAGATCCCCTGATAAATCATCAGTTTCTTTGACCCACTCTATGTAATTTCCATAAGACTAGCTGGAACATGAGGCATTAAGTACAAACCCTATTCTAATTAAGAAATCATGAGTGAGAAAGTTGCTTTAGCAAAGCCGAGTGGCCACTAGGTGGATGAGTATTACTTAAGGATGCCGGAGACACTCGGAGCAAAGAGTTTCAGAGTTCAAACCGTATTTGGAAAGGAGTAGGTCAACGTCTACGAAGCCGTTCTATCAACGTCGAGTATAAAAGATGTCATATACTAGACTCTAGTGGCCCCATACGATCCTTTTTGCCTTCCGGTAGAGCGTTCGACTGTTAAGTCGCTGTACAAAAAGGCCAAAAATACGTCCCAAAGATATATCAGGTCGTCAAGGATGAAATTTGTAGAAAAAAAAAGGCAAAGTTGGTTGATAACTTAAAAATGTCATCCTTGCCAACCTAATATAACGACACGACAAAGTTTCTAGTATAATTATTTAATCCTGGTGCCGACCTGTCCTTCTGCTCGCTAGAACACGGTACCAAAATCTTGCCCACGCTGTTGAGCTTTCCCCCCTTGGGTTCACAGAGATTCCCGGACGACTGAGTCCTGCGTCCCGTCAGGCCCTTGCCATTGTGCCTGCTGAGATTCGAGCCCATATTTGCGTAAAGGTTGTCGCGATCCTCCTGTTCCTGAGGTACCCTGTTGTCGTTCACGCCATAGCCAGGACTGTTCTCCTTGTTCGGTGAGTCAAAGTACTTGCTGATGTCCCTGGCATTTACTTTGCAGGACGTGGGCGTCGCTGGTGGAGGATGACGAGGACGTTTGCTGCCGTTGATTTCCTGAATTTGTCCACGACAGAGACGTAAACTGGGTGGATCGTTGCTGTCCCCTAATAGTCGTTGCACCGACCAGCTATCCCGTTCACCAGGAGTCGCTCTCACGGCCACGACTTCCTCACCTGAAATCATACACGAAAACTCATTAATTCATCTCACGACCTGAACATCCACTCCGAGAGGAATCACGGTGGTTTTAGTTACGGATGCTGCACGCAAAATAGTCGGTAACCGACGGAGATTCAGTGAAATCGTATCTACTCCTGGTCCAGGATGCAACTATATTACCTATACCCACACGAGATCCTACAGCGTAACCGCACGTTACGCTTTGATTAATCCGTGTAAAATTCACCATGGAAATTACAACATGGTCCAACTGTCTTAGTTGGACTGAGCACTAGGTGCTGTCGCAGAGCAATGAAGAGCGACTCGATGGACCAAACTTCAATCTTCACCAGTCCAAAAGGAATCAAGCGACTGTATATCAACGTTACAGAAATGGCATTTACAGTGTGGACTTAATAGAAAGGAAATTCGCAAGAAAATTCTTCACTCGCATTTCCATCGATCACAGGATAGATATAATGTCAGCAAATAATGAATTTCACTGCGCAATTTTTTTACCGGCAGACCTTCTACCGGACGAGATATAGTTTTCTTTTATCCAGTCATCTAAAGAGCTCAGCTTTTCAAAGCTTTCCGCCTCTCAGCAGTATAGTGTCTGCATTACATAAAAACGGTTGAAATCGAATTTTCCCGGGTGCATAAACGTTAGAGAGCTGCGATTTCAAGACGGAGTAGGTACGACCTAATTTCAAGTGTATCGAGTGCAGGTACATACCCTAAATATATGTATATATATATACATATTGGTATATTCAATGTCTAAGGCGACAAAGCTCGGTCGAGGGCGCCAGTGTCCCGTCTGGTGCCTTTGTTCACGTAAATGGATATTTATCGTAATAAAATTTTATCATAAAAAAAACTATTCTCATTGGCCTTTTTTTATCTCTTTCTCCGTCACTCAAACTCAACCAAATTCAGGGCACGATGTTATGTCTCTTCGGTAAAGCTTGGCCATTCCGCGCTGTTACGCGAGATGACTGACATATCAATAACTCTCACGCACGCGGTGCCTAACGTAAATGTGTTTAATACGTGCCCAATATATATATACACGATTATATACAATATATATATATATATATATATATATATATTATATTGGTTCGTGAGCACTAGGGGACTAAACTGCTCGAGTTACCGCAGCTTGTTGCGTCTGCTGCATGAAGTAATTCGAGCAACGAACTGACGCTTGGTAGTTCGATAGCGAGGAACGAAGTGAAGTAAGTCACATAACAGAGTGTATGGCTAGGGAATGAAGAGGCAACACTGAGATTACATAGAGTCAAGAAAAAAAATTAATGGCGTAAGTTTGGTAACTGTTCGGGGAAAGTGTGGCTTGATAAATATTAAGAATATATATATATGTATATATACATGAGATTAAATGGCCGCCGCTTGAGGGTGTGCCCAAATAAATGCGCCCCTTTGTCTTTTTGAAGAGTAAAAGAATGTCGCGGCAGTAGAGGATCCCGGTACAGGTCTTTTCATTTTTTAAAACCAGTCTTCTGTTGACTTTGTTATACGTTGTTCTGTCCAATCCTGTGCGAGCTTCGACTCCCCTGGGATACTCATATCCTCATACGTATGTATAGGTTGGACCGATAAAACTGGTTCATCCAAAGCACTATATATATATTACAGAGGTAGAGTAGAAAAGAGGAAAAGGATGCTGCTGGTCCATCGAGACTAGTTGCACAGTGTAACGGAATGCAAATACGTTAAGTTACGAGAATTTACATATGTATGCACGCGATAAAAAGTCTAATAGAAGATAATAAATTTAATATAAATATTATTAATTTTCATGGATCCTGTAAAATAGGTAATATTGATTTTCAATGCACTTTGGAAATATATCGCAGCCAATCTTGTATTATGGATAGAATTCTCAAAGTGTAGAGAAACCCGGTAACCATGTTTCTTTGGAGTTTGCCCCACTTGCCAATGTGACCGTCTCTCTCGATCTTGCCGCTCTGTACTTCGTTTCCCTTATCAAATTGACCAAACTTTTACGCCAGCGTTACTCCCCCTGTCAGTTGCTAATAAAAACTCGCATTGGCCCCCAGAGTAGAATCAGAGGAGTTATCGAGAGTTTCTACAGAGGCGAAGCCCGAGCCACCAATCAAATTTTCAAATGTTAATTTTACTTGGCGCTGTGTTAATCTACGAGGTAAAATCTGCATTGGGAGATTGTCAATTAAAATGATCTTCGTTATTTTATCGGTCCTACTGACGTGCTTGAAAAAAAAAAAAGACAAAGCGTACATTGTGATAGTAGGGGAGGGACGATAAATTTTGTATGTCTTGGGGCGCATATGGGTCCTATTTGTATCGTTTGTAGGTGTCAGAATTTATTTTTGTTTGTTTTCAATTTTTTTTACCTGTGTTACTAGTACCCGTACAGTGTACGAGATCGGAGAGCTTACTCGTGTTCGAATTCGTACTGTCGCATTCAGCGAATGGAGAGGATGTAGCGCGCAGCGATGTGTAAAGAGGCATCGTTCGCTTTTCCAGCTAATGGAATTCGGTGCTTCTAACTGAGGGAGATATTAAACGGGAGGGAAGGAGAGAGACAGAGAAAGGGAGCAAATAAAAGGGAGAATGTAATAGAAGTAAAATCGTTTTTCTGGTAAACGTTAATTACTGTAAAAAAAAAAGAAGAGAATACACTTGTTTGCTAATCCTGAAGGTACGAAAAATTATTCTGAATATTATTTTTGTATGATAAACGTATCATATAGTAATTATTGATTTTTTGTAACAAAAAAATTTGATCGATAAAAAAATTAATTAGAATAACAATTTAATTAACGATTTCATTGATTTTCCTTTTTATACTCCAGGTATGATGTGAATTCGGTCAAATATTGTGCGACGAAACGATTGTACCTGATTATCAATGCGTTGATTGATAGCCGAACCAGTAACTCAAATGCCTCGCGATAAGCGGATTGATAACAGAGAGAAATGGGATACACGTCGTGACTGAAATCTGTAAATATTGACATGAGCGTATATTAGACTATACTAAGATCGATAGGTACCTCAATCAGGTTAATTTCAAAGAAACCGATCGTTCTATTGATTGCGTTATCTCAAGAGATTACCCATCCCATAAGTCTCTTGCAGAATCAATCATTCGCGGCAACAGTGCTATACGAGTGTAAGTTAAAATTTTATTATAAATAAAAAATCGTCATTTCGAAAGTCCTTGCCAGTTCCGGAGATAGGGATAAGGAGTATAAAATTGCATAAAAACTTTTGCACGGCACAATAATCCAAAACTTTTACCATAAACTGAGTGCATCGTCGTACAAAGGAAGTAGGAAAAGGCATTGGACGACCTTCGAATGAAACGTGCGAACGGCACGTGTTCCCAGCAAATGAAGCAGGGCCGTACCAATAGATAGATGGACACGTATCACCCACATATGCAAAAATCCATCAGTCCTCATCCGACGCCGTGTATGCAGAGGATCCGTTTGGCTGCCAATTAACCCACGTCCGTTACAAATTATTATCGAAAGGTCAAAAGGGCAAGAGTATACATGCCCTTATGACCTTGCTTCGCATAAAGAGACAGCGACGTCCGAACTCAATGGCCCAGTGAATTTCCAAACGATGACAGTCAGGTATGTTAACACAGGAAAAAGAGAGAAAGTCCATTGTGAAGAAAATTCCAGGAGATTACACGTGACGCGTATTGTGCCCAGCCACACGAATTTCCCTCGCAGTAACAAGCACGAAGTCAGCTGGAGTTAGGAGAAAAGAAAAAGAGAAAAAAAGTGGGAGACTCGCGTGCGAAAATCTTGGGCGGCCTCGATACATTAAAAAAAAAAGAAGATCTCGAAGATAATTATGTAAATGAGGAAACGTCGAAGAGTAAAAACTTTTTTTTTCCCAGCAATCAAGAGTCTTCCCAATTAACAGTTACTCGACAAACCATAGAAAATTGTCAGAGGGGAAGGCAGCTCTCGATTATGATAATACCAAACTCGGCAAACAATCGTCCTTATCCGGATCTTTAAAACTGTTCGATTATCTACTTATCGTTCACTGACTAAAATACGGAGGCAATGCAGTACCGCGTCATTTAAAACCTTTTACGATTCATCAATGAAATTTTCGAATGCAGCTACACGTACTACGGGAGCATTACTACGCAGGCAGTAACACGTGACGGGGGGAGGTATGATCGATCGGCAGGCGTAAGAGTGGGTAAGGAGTGTAGGCGGGAGGGAGAATCCAGATCCAGTAGAAATTGCACGTGTCCCAGGTACGCGTTCGCACGGTGATATTATGAATGAATTTAATGTGGGAAAAAAGAAAGGATGGTGGAATAGTCAAGTTGAGAGAGTCTGCTTGAAGTTTCTATTCGACGATATTAATACACTGTGTGTATATATATATAAGCAAGATCTCACCTGATACGAATTTCTGATGAAAAAATTGCACGGGAAAAAACTTTAGATGAAATTACCACGGTGAACATTCATGCTTCGCATTGAAGACTAGACTCATCGGGCCTGATATGCCAAAGAATGTGCCCCAGTTTGTGTTACTGATACGGCGATAAGACCAGAATGTAAACCAGTGACACGTTAGATAACGTAAGATGACGCGAAAAGCATGTGTCGACGTGGTAATAGTTTTAATGACAAAATAGTTTTTAAGTCTTCTGATAAAAAATGTATATATATATGTATAATAATGCACGTGTATTTTATTCAAGGGTACACGTGGCAGAGTATAGTCACGAGGGACGATAATGAGGTTGCTTGACATTCTTCGAAAAAAATACTGGAGAAATCGAAAAATGTTTTCTTCAACTCTACGATAATTAGATCAGACAAAACTTTCAGTTAGAATAATTTTTCGGAGGAATTCAAAGAAAATCTATTCTTACGGGTTACGATTCATCCCTCGATTCTCACGCGACCCTTTCGTTATCCCGTTTCATCTGTCTCATCGCACCGTACTTGCGTCATTCGAAGTAAGATTGTTCGTTAACAAAATTATTTCACGTGGGCGGTGGTTATACAGTTAAATTTGAAAAGTACCAGCAGCTAATGGGACAGCTACCCGTTCAAATAATTCGTAAATCCCTTTCAAAAGGAATGTCAATCCGTTCACTGTGTTTCTGTGAGTGGGGGTATTGCTTGGATGGTTTTACAGGTGCCATTCAAATATATATATATACATATATATAGGTATATATATATATACTCTAAGTACGTATAGATAAAGCCTATACGTAAATAATGAATTATAGTGAATTTCTAATGGGGACGTTATACGACTCCCTCAAGTATTTCGTAATCGGAGAATAGAATTGGACGAGAATTTGTAGGAGTCAATAGAAAATTAGATTCGAGATAACAAGTAAAAATATTTGTAATAATTGGGTTTACCGAAGTGAAAAAATTGGCTCGTTATACCGTCCTTAGCGGGGACACATTCTTTACTAAATATCAAAATTTCGTAACGACCCGACGACGCTTAACGATTTCCCGACAGACCGTCCTGTGACAATATAGATGCGCATACACACAGTGCCGCAAAACCACCACGACTATCCTTGCGCTTACCCCAAAAGCTTTGGGGTAAATGCCGTAACGCAAACTGGCACAATTCCCGCGGACTATCCAAGAAAATACAATGGCGTAGCCAAGCATAAAAGAGCATAAAGGCATCGGTTTTAACATTGTGGATGGTCTCTAGCTCAGCTTGCGAGAGTAACGGGGGATACCGAGAAAGAGAGAAAGAGGAGGAGGAGAAGGAGGAGAAGAAGAAGAATACTTGAAGAGCGTAGAAAGTTTGCTATTCGGAAGTTTGCCAGTAGAACGAGGGACAGAAAGTGGCGCGCTTTATCTTTTCGTAGGAAGACAATCAAAGTTATGGCATTTTCCCATCCTGAATGAGTTGCTTGTCTTCTCTACGAGACGGCTTAATAAATATGTTAAGTTGCTCGAGCAATCGCATTTATAATTTACTTTTTCAGGAGTTTTAGCAGGGACGATACTGCTTAACTACATGGACGTTCTATGTATATGTATATACATATATATATATATATATATGTAACCCGTGCGCGTTGGTCCTTTATGAAATTTTCAAAGAAATACCGTGCCGAGATAACTGGGCGAGGAAGATAGGAAATGAATAAAAGAAAAAAGGAAGAAAAAAAAGTAAAGGTCAAGATCAGGTCGAGAGTTCACTGTCTTCTTTTTTGTATCCCTAACCAGTTAAGTGTTTTCCTCCCCTACATAACGGCGCCTTTACATTATCTTCAATTTATTCTAGTGGAATGTGGTGGGTAAACACACGGCAAGGGTCACGATGACTGCCAACCATGTAATATAGAATATGAGTATAGCGGCTGGGTAATATACCTATATAGAGTGAGTTATATCATATATACAGGGTGTTCGTTATGAAACGCACTGTAGTAACACCTTTGCATTCCTTGTCAAATTCCGAAGAATACGTGCATTTTCATTTTTTATCTCATATATCAAAATTTCGAAATAATCGAGGCTGAAGTTGCGGTAATGCGACCAATCAGAACGCGTTTAAACGGAGCGTAGATGACGTCGCGAGCCAGCCCGCACGGCCTGCTTACAGTAGGCCAATAACACTATTCCTCAGAATTTGACAAGGAATGCAACGGTGTTACTAAAGTGCGTTTCATAACGAACACCCTGTATATCGGCAAATGGGGGAGGAATAGGCTTATGAAGGGATGCGTGTGGAATGTATTAACCCCGCCCCTCTGGAGGAACATTAACGTGAGTATACCCAAACGTCACGTCGTCACCACTTTTAAAGTCAATTTCCAGAGTGCGACACTCAAAATCTCAGAGAAATACGGGACAGATATATTCCAAGTATCCGAGAGATCAAGTGGTTAATCGTATGGTTTAACGTGGTAGCTGCTCGTAAGGGCACTTAACGTGTCAAAGTGAAAGAGTGCAATTTTATCTGAGATTTTATCTTCGTTACCCGGTTATCTGAAGATTTGAGCTAACGATCTTCTGCTAATGTATAAAAGGCCCAAGGGGACTCTTGTGAGATCCGTGACTTATATGTATCTGCAAATGATAATGGGTCGTGACTGTTGACGCAATCTTTTTAATAAACGAATATATGGGATAAAAGGGAAATTTATAATTCAAGCAAAGCTAAGGTAAACTTGTTACATTCTCTAGTGAATAAGACGCCAAGAGATTGCTACAATGAATTAATCTCGTTCTCGATATTGCAGCCAGGTGCAGTTGGTACCGACCTAACTACCTATTATTCGAGGCTGGCTACCTAACGATAAAGTGCCTCTATCTCTTTACAGGTCGCGGCTAGGAAAGGCTATTGCGGAATGGCTGGGCTGACGAGCAGTATGAAATTTCAAGGAGATATCACGTTGCGAATTTCGATCTTGAATATTGCATATTATTACGTGTCGCTGCTTGAGTCTGAATATTGCTTATTGATATAGCTGTTGATATATACAGTTATATCGGAAGGGGATACTAATAGGACGGATACTCTCAGGCATCGATATATGTATATGTATATATAGGCATCACGTGATATTTGTCGAATGGATATATCAGGATATATTGCTGGCTGAAATGAGAATCCTTATAATACAAACTGATTGTTTTCCAATTGATACTCACTCTTGACGATAACATTAATTGCGTCACGTTGGTGAAAATCACATGGTGCAGAAAAAAAATGTTAAGGATTCATTCAACATTTCTGAACCTTTTAAACTTAAATATCTCGAACAGAACCAGCCAGCTCTCCATAGGTACTGCGATATTTTAACGTTTCTCAGGGAAATTCCATCTCTTGACATTTTGCGTCCCGACGCTCGGCGTCGACAATCACAAGCTTTACATAATTGCGAGGAACTCACGGAATTTCGAATTCGGCAAGGTTCCCGCGCTTACTACCTACTTCGACTATGTACCTACTACGCGTTGTACATACTGTAGGTCTACGTACAGGGCTATTCAGTTGAGACGTACCAGTTACATTGGACAAGTGTCATATGGTTATTTTGGCGAATTGCCAATTGGCCATATTTCACGACAATAACGAGGACTACTTTTATTTATTGTTTATTTGTTGGTAAGTTTTGAAAATATATGACGATTGGTATAATTCCTGCAAATAGCTAATATTTAGTTATTTATCAAGGTAGGATTGATTGTCAAATTTTTTTGTTTTTCTGTCATTCGCGCGAGATTTATAAGATTGATAAATATTTTTAATTAAAGTCATTATATATATAATGTCTGTCAAGTTTGATTTGCTACTTCTGAGCTGAATACCCCTGTATATTCATACTCCTTTCCATCTATTCTACCAACTCCACCAGGGACTCTTGCTTCTAACGAAGTGAACAGTGGGCGAACTGGTGTTGCGTTTTGCATATATCTTGACGTACGAAATTCCACGAAGCTTCGCCGTTTTGGTATTCCGCTCTGCGATCTCGTAGTAAACAAAGGCAAACCGTTACCACGGCTTGAGTCGCGGCCGACTTAATACTCGATAACGTCTGACTTAGCGTTTCCCTGATATTTTCCCTGGTGCAACGACAACGTGAAATAAACGAGGCGCGCCGAGAAGCAGTCGGCGAGAAGCGTGCCAAAAGCAAAAGCCGCCATACTTCTGAAGTTCCAGTTACACGCATGTACACAAATGAGAGCTGGTATCGCGAATGCGCAATAACAGTCAAAGCATTCATCTCGTAGGTATAACCTCCTCGCGGGGTTTTCTCCCTGTGATAAATGGCGCCTGGTAAACGCCGGTAAAAAGGTTAACCGGTTTAGTATATACATATACACTAAGTACTCAAGAAGTAATGTCTATCTTCACGGTGCTCTTGGCATGGTTGATTCGAATTATCGTAAGTGACTTTTATGACGATTAAAATAATTTTCAAAGATTTTTGTAAACTACTCACGCATCTTTCAATCACATCAGCGAGATTTTTCAGCGAGGTCTTCGCGTTCTAGAAAGAATCGTCCATGATGTCCGTAGAAAACTTACATAGGTATCTTGATTACTTTTTGTCAATTCCCTTGGACGCACTTTTCCTATACGATTCCACTGTACCGCACTGTATTTTTGAAAGAAACGTTATCCGGGTGCAAGCAAGAATGATACCACTCGATTTACCTCACGAGCGATAGTCACGTGTCGACGGTAAACGTCACGAAGCGATGATCCCACGTTGATATCAACAATCCTCTAGAACGGCGCTCTATGCCCACAGAAACTTTAATATCGCTGAGCATCCGCCGCCATTCAAGTTCAATATCTCAGGGTTCACCTTTCAGTAGATTGTTCACGGACGCTACATAACCATGCTTGTATAAGCCGTGCACGAAGAGTGCGATTCTTTCTCAGAGTTCTGCTCGAAATTCCGCGTCGCTGGGTGTAAAGGAAAAAAAACGGAAGATAAAGAGACAAGGAAGAAAACGAGTATAGGTGGAATCACAAAACGTCACTCGCGACTATCCTACGATCCCTGGCTAAAGTATCAAACTGGCTCCGGGCCTCGGATCCTGTGTGACCGGAATGACGGAGCGGGAGTGTTCTCTGCCGGTGTTTACCGCTCGGCGGACTTTGCGGGGAGAAAAAATGAGCGGACCACTGAGCACGACGTTCGTAGACATAACAATATATCTGCACCAAGGACACCGATTATATTAAATAGAAAAATAAAAGGTCTGCTTGACAGTTGCCTTGCTGCGAGGCAACAGTAATAGTCCTCCGCAGTTTCTCACTTGGACAATCGTAAATACTGATTTTCCCGCATATTCACAGTGACTCCCACGAGTATCCCATAATGCACCAGCAGTCCTTACAGGTTCCACGTGATTGGAACTCCTGCGGGATATTCGAGACTGACCGATAACTACATCTGGATGTAACGATGCAACTGCGGTCTCGGATACGCGGATCCTGGTTCGCCCGGCTATTTCGGACGCGGTTTCGAGCGGTTCGAAATGCTGGCCGCGTGCGAGAATGTCGGTTTGCTCTGTTGAGACGACGGCGGCGGCGACGGCGGCGGCGGCGGCAACGTCGTGCCTCTGCGTAGTTAAGCTGGAGCCACGGCTGCTCTCGGTCTGACGGAACTTCTCTCTTGTATAGTCCCACCATCCCTGCTTACTCGCTCTGCTCCGCCTGGCCTGACTGCCTCACTGGCTGTTACGCTATACTTTGTTATGCTATACTCCGGGTTATGCACGGCTATAGTACGCTGCTGGGTATATAGAAATATATGTGTTGTATATACACCGGGATCCCAGGAGCAGCGATACCTTCGCATAAAGTATACTCCGTGCGGTCGTTTGTTGTCGAGTACTTGGCGAGAGTACGGCCCTAGGTGGGGGTCTATTCCCGCACCTTGGTACAGTCGAGTAATTCCAAAATATTCAAAGGCAATTTCAGGTACGCGCTCTCTCGGTCCACAACGATATACTACGGTAATTCTATTGCGACGCGAGTACAAATTTATATGTAATTGCGTCACTTTCAATCAGTTTACGAGTTGTTGATTGGCTGTAGAGAGCTTTCGTTGATACCTTGGTTAGGAAATATTCTGACGGGGATGTGTTCCGGACACGTCCAGCGAGTCGTCGTTTCTCACTGAGTTATGGCGCAGTTAAGCGTTGTAATGTGGGTAAAGAAGGTGCGAAACGTCGTACTAGCTGAAATTACTGTTCAGCAAGCGCTGATCGATCTTGCGGAAGTAAGTTTCGGTATTTTCGTTATTCTCCGCAGAATTATTTTATCGATTATCCAGAGTGTCTTCTTCCGGGGCTCTAGAGAATTCTCAAGTTCAGGAGATCCCGATGACGAGTGTCGCATTTGAAAAAGTATAAAAGGATTTTCTGTTCTCTCGTTATTGAATGACAGATGACGCACGAATAAATGACTAAAGAGTCACTGGATAATTATTATATCACTTTCAATAGAAATTTCATTAGTGAAACGATGTATATATACATATATACACACTTTACATACTTTAATGTCCTTCGAGGAGCGTTAATCACCTATTAGCCATCCGATTGGATTTCCTTCTCATTACCCTAACTTTTTCACGTTCGAGTGAACTCGTCCTGGCACTTTGGCAAACTTTCACGAGAATGTACCTTTAAATTCTTAAGAAAAAAGTCGCAAAATTAATTCACACTGTACATTTTATACGTAACGAGAACTCAATTATCCTCGCTGGTAATTTTCAAGAGGAAACGGACATACCACGCTCGTTGCTCTTTGGGCAATCGATCGTTTACGCATTCCGGATAATTGCGCAGCTTCCGCCTCGGAAATTAACAAAACGAAAATAACAAAGCGTGAGGACAACATCCGACTTTGTATACGTAAACTTGCCTCGAACCGTCCGTGCGCGCTGAATTCCCCCACCCGTTTGTCAATCCGTATTTGTATTATCAATTTATACTTCACGAGAAGAATATCCAAGATGGTGACTCTTGGCTTTATTTATACGAAAGTAGTACAGATCCAGAAGACTAGGCAGATCCCAGACATGCACTCGTACTGGTACAATTCTAGGACGAACGGTCACGAGCAGAACGTAATTCTTGTTTGTATCCGTAGTGAAGAATCAAAGAAACGTAATGGGAAAGTCAGTAGAATCAGTATGGAGCACGCGAAACTGGAATGGATCATGGGAAATATATCTGTCCTGGTTCTTCGTGCCTTTCGGAGAAAGGAAAAGAGATAAAGAGAGAGAAGAGCAGATAGGACAAGGATGGACATTGGTTCAACGAGAAAGCTTCACATACTTATTGTCTACGAACGTTCAGAATTCATGGAAACTGTTGAACATTATATATATATATACACAGACACACACACCATCCTATTATTATAGTTGGCAAACATCCTCGCTATGTCCTGCTTGGTACGTACTCTGGTCCTACGTGTAATTTCAGGCAAGCTGCTCAATTGCTTGCTTCCCCTGCTGGTACTTCGGTTCTAGCGTATGGAAAGCCTTTGACATTTACTTGGCTGTCGGATGCTAGTAGGTACCGACGGCGGACTGGTTTGCTGTGTATTCACTACATTGTGAACGCCATTGAAAAACGTAACAGTAGCTTCAGGGATGCTGCAATTTCAGAAGAGAATGTCTTCCTGGTTCTTCTTACCGAAACGAAGTATCTTGACAGGGTTTAGGTACATGAAGAATACCGAATTTGTTCTGGAATGATGTTCGTGTCTCGTAAGAAATATATTATGAATATATTATAAATTATTAAAATACATGTACATATATATTATAACGTTCTACAAGCGATTACGCGTTTTTCGGACGTTATATAATATATTTTTGTCATTAAGATACCCTCATTTCCTTTCGAGCCTTTTGCTTTCTTATCTAATACAGCGAAAACTTTCTTATCAAACGGCTCTGCCAGAAAGTCACGTTGATGATAATCGCTAAAAAGTATCCCAACGATATATTCCGTCGTGAAAATGATAGATGGCTCGAGCTATTGACAGTGACGAAGGTTCGGCGTGAAGCGCATTTTCTCACGTTATAACTCACGAGCTATATATGTATGTATGCCTGCTGTCCTTGTAATCTGTTGAAACCACTAAGAGACCAGGAAGGAAGTCAAAGTTCTATAACCCTATCAATCCCCGCTACCCTTGAGTCCCGATATAAGACAAAAAAGAACACGACAATATAATCAAAAATATATATCAAACTAGATAACGTATAAAACACTGGATTAATTGCATTGACCGTTTCGTCCCATATTAAAAATAGCTCACAGACCTTGAAAATCAGACGACAATAATTATCCCTTATAAAATCATCGAGACCAAAAAATAATCGACCTACCCATTTTCCAGCCCCTAAAACCGTCCCTCTTACCTCTTCGCCCTCTTTCTCATCCTTTGCTCCACTCTCGGAAGCTTTAACGAGTTATTGATTCCAGCCGATCTGGCGAAGCCCAGTACCGTGTAATACCGTTACATCCTATAAGCGTATCGATCCTCTAGGTAAACCGTCGGAAGTTGTAAAGGATCACGGGAGCAACTGGATGCTGCGCTCTTGATTTATGCTCGGGCTGTGTTAAACGGAAGAGAAATGCGGCACAAAACGAGAAGACGAACGGATCGTGGTTTGGCTGTTGCAATAAATGCGAAGGACGAGAAAAGGTATTTAAGAGTCAAGGGACACATGGAGAACCGGGGGAAGGGGGACGAGAGGGAGGGAGACCGAGGATGCTGTCAATGACTCTGGCGTGCAAGAGAAAGGTAAATATAGCGCAACGGCCAAAACCAGTTCTCTTAAAATAACTCCGCGGTCCTATGGCGAGCATTCTACATCGCAACGGGCGCTTTTTTTTTTTTTTAATGCACCAGAACAAAAGCGAACGCACCAGACCCTCGATGACGTTCCTTTTCCAAGCGTCGCCACGTTAATCGTCCATCCGATCGGCCGTGCGATTTACTTGGCTTCGCTGATCTCATTAATCAACGAACAAAAGAGCCTGGTTCGCAATGGAATCGCCAAAAAGAAGGAATACCGATTAAACGTTCGATATGACAACAATCCTCATCTTTCCGGCAATTATTATCAACCTGCAGCCTCAGCATTGCCAAGTCCTAAGTATACACTTTTAAAATTTCCCAAGTTCGTATATGCTAGTACAGAGCAATAAACTCACGAGCACGCCGGTTCTGCGACAATGTTATTCAGGCAAAAGGATGTTCCGGAACTGTTCCAGGAACTTACCTGAAACAAAGTATGGAGAAGCGAAAATTATTGAGAGTTCTTGCCGTGCTGTAAGAGTGCTTTACATATGTACGTATATACACATGGCAAATTGAAATCGTACTAGTTGGTACGATACGACTTTGTAAATATGACCAGATGTGTATGTATATTGCGCTGACTGTACCGAGTAGGATATTATAAGAAATAACGTTTTATTAAAAGTTCATAAAGTTAAGATCTGTCTACCCAAACGGGTGCGTTTCGCGATCCAAGAGATGTTCATCGCTGCGAGATAATATTAATGAACTTTTGTACACTCGATGCCAATAAAGTTATTGTCAATACTCGTATACCGATATGCATAGTCGATTCATTCGATTCCATTGAATTTCCTGGAAGCTCATTCAGTTGATTATTCAAAGACGCTCAAAGAGACACGTGACTGGTTGCCGTCCTTATTGATATTCACGATACGAAATACTCGGGGAAAATCCATGAGATCAATTCAATCACTCGCTCTCTCTCTCTCTCTCTCTCTCTCTCTCTCTCTCTCTCTCTCTCTCTCTCTCTCTCTCTCTCTCTCTCT